>JALMGF010000022.1:14235000-14655000 GCA_023333645.1 Sceloporus occidentalis | reverse complement strand
ATTAGCTTTTGCAAGTCAATATGGGCTGCGTCCATAGAGAGTGCTAAAATGACAGAACCTTTGTTGTTGTTACGGTGGTATGGCTGAATCGGCCAACAATGCCAGCTACTGCTCGTTGAACTGTTGAAAGGGCGGGCCGTGGACAGTAGGAGTTCTCTTTGGACTATGCCACATTTGCCTCAACACGGAAGGCCGGTTAGCTCAGTTGGTTAGAGCATGGCGCCAAGGTCGCGGGTTCGATCCCAGTCGCTATCCTTATTAGCACAGCCTGAAATCTTAACGTGTTCATAAGCTGTTCCAGCATACAAACCTTGCCTCACAAAAGTTTTGTATGTGGCTAAGGTAAGTCAATGATGAAGGTTTTAGAACTTTTGACAACAGATGCAGTAAGACAGTCATTGTTATAGTGGTTAGAATCCCCGCCTCTCATGCAATAGAGACAGTGGTTCAAATTCCCAATGGGGAGGCCTTACTTTACTATTTATGATTGTTCTGCTGGGTTTACACCTTTACAAATTAAACCCTCATGCCAATTGCAAGAGTAAACCCCTTACTCTGCGCTGTCCACCTCTGAATCCGTTGAGGGGTGCTAGCATTACATAAGTCTCAATAAATCGTCAAGGATGCATTTACTTTAATGTACAATAAAGGGAGGCCTGACTTTACTAGTTTTGATTGTTCTGCTGGATTTACACTTTTACAAATTAAACCCTCGTGCCAATTGCAAGAGTAAACGCTTTACTCTGTGCTGTCCACCTCTGAATCCGTTGAGGGGGTGCTAGCATTACAAAAGTCTCAATAAATCGTCAAGGATGCATTTACTTTAGTGTGTGATAAAGTCATTATGTTGGTTGGCAAGGAGAATGCTGCTCTCATAATACCCGGTTTAGTACTGCGTAAGCATACATTTTAGAACTTTTAGATATACTAACTCTTGGATATATTCTACTCAGTGCCAAAGTATATATATATACAGTTAACAATCCTACAAACGTTCAAAGCACTAATTATACTATAGATCTGGAAATGCACCATTGTAGGCAGGTTTAATAGCCGTGACATAGCGATTATGACTTACCATGTGCAGGACGTCCAGTGGCATGAGCCAGGCTAGTCTATGCAAGGGGATGCTAATGTCTGAGCGCTCAATCCCTATCCATTGCTTTTGCGGTAGGTTAAGGAAATATTCCAAGCCTCTAAGCAGGTGGCAGGCTCCTGAACAGGTGCGCGAGTAGGAATAAGGCTGCTTTGGATTTGGGAAGTATTAGGGTGTGAAATTTGATCTGGGATTTTCTTTTGTCCCAGATAAATCATAACAATACATATATATATATATATATATATATATATATATATATATATATATATACATATATAGTGTTTGAAAACAAATAAAGAAAGTTAATTCTTCCTCTTTCCACTAGATGGAGAGGCTGGCCCAAGACTGCAGGTCTTCTTGCAGTGTAGCCAATATTGGAAGGAAGTTAAGCTGATGACACTTCACACAGACAGGTGAAGTGAATAACACTGATCAACTTATTATCACGGCACCTGTCAGTGGGTGGGATATATTTGGTAGCAAGTGAACAATTTGTCCTCAAAGCTGATGTGTTAGAAGCAGGAAGAATGGGCAAACGTAAGGATCTGAGCAACATTGACAAGAGCCAGGTTGTGATGGCTAGACGACTGGGTGAGAGCATCTCCAAAACTGCAGCTCTTGCCGGGTGTTCCCAGTCTGCAGTGGTCAGTGCCGATCAAAAGTGGTCCAAGGAAGGAAAAGCGGTGAACCGGCGACAGGGTCATGGGTGGACAAGGCACATTGATGCACATGGGGGTTAAGGCTGGCCAGTGTGGTCAAATCCAACGGACGAGCTACTGTAGCTCAATTTGCTGAAAGAAAGTTAATGCTGGTTCTGATAGAAAGGTGTCAGAACACACAGTGCATGGCAGATTGTTCTGTGTAGGGCTGCAGTTCAGTCAGGGTGCCCATGCTGACCCCTGTCCACTGCCGAAAGCTCCTACAATGGGCACATGAGCATAAGACCTGGACCGTGGAGCAATGCAAGAAGGTAGCCTAGTCTGATGAATCACATTTTCTTTTACATCACGTGGATGGCCAGGTGCATGTGCGTTGCTTACCTGGACAACCCATGGCACCAGAATGCCCTATGTGAAGAAGGCAAGCCGGTGGAGACAGTGTGATGTTTTGGACAATGTTCTGCTGGGAAACCTTGGGTCCTGCCATTCATGTAGATGTTACTTTGACATGTACCACCTACCTGGGCATTTTTGCAGACCATGTACACCCTTTCATGGACACTATATTTCCTGATGGCATTGGCCTCTTTCAGGAGAATAATGCGCCCTGCCACAAAGTAAAAAGGGATCTGGCCTGGTTTGAGGAACACAACAACGAGTTCAATGTGTTGACTCGGCCTCCAAATTCTCCAGATTTCAATCCAATCGAGCATCTGTGGGATGTGCTGGACAAACAAGTCTGATCCATGGAGGCCCCACCTCGCAACTTACAGGACTTAAAGGATTTGCTGTAAACGTCTTGGTGCCAGATACCACAGCACACCATAAGAGGTCTAGTAGCGTCCATGCCTCGATGGGGCAGGGCTGTTTTGGTGGCAAAAGGGGGACCTACACAATAATAGGCAGGTGGTCATAATGTTATGGCTATTTGGTTTATGTGTCTCATGTGAGCACCAAGTGTGTGTCAAGAAGCCCGCCATCATGCCAGATCTATAGTAAACATATAGTAAGTCGCCTCAGCATCGAATGAATTTTCTTCCAATCCTAGTAGCTCTCCTTTTATTCCACTCTGTCTCGTAAAAGCTCATACCATTACAGCTCTCACACCGCAAAGTAAAAGAAAATTGGAGAATATGTTCTAATCGGTGTGTTCAGCTAGTACTATGTCACATAAAAAACAAAGTGACTAGACTGTAGCAAGGTGGGCAAGGTTAAGTGACCGAATGGTGCTATCACGAGCCTTGCTGCCTGGGACAAATACAGTTTGCTCAATATAGTTGTGTGTGCATGGATGCGTAATGCCCACAAATGCCAGTCTTCGTTAGTATAGTGGTAAGTATCTCCGCCTGTCACGTGGGAGACCGGGGTTCGATTCCCCGACGGGGAGGCATGGTACTCTTTTTTTTTTTTTTTGCTCAAGTTTACTTCATATTGTAATGGACCAATTTGTAAAAACAAAATGCAGAAATCTCAGTTCTCCATAGAGAGTGCTAAAATGACAGAACCTTTGTTGTTGTTACGGTGGTATGGCTGAATCGGCCAACAATGCCAGCTACTGCTTGTTGAACTGTTGAAAAGTCGCGCCGTGGACAGTATTCCACTCCAGTATTCTCCTTTTATTCAGCATTTGACATTCTGACGAAAAACTGAATAAAATCCATGAACCAGTAGTCTCACCATCCAATAAATTTTCTTCCAATCCTAGTAGTTAATTATTATGGCGTTCTTCTTTCATTCCACTCTGTCTCGTAAAAGCTAATAAATGGTACCATTACAGCTCTCATACAGTAAAGGAAAGCAAATTTGAGAAAATCTTCCAATCAGTGTGTCCATGTACAATTCAGCTAGTACTATGTCATATAAATAACACAGTGGCTGGACAACATTATACAATGCTAGTCCTGGTTAGTATAGTGGCAGGAATCCCCGCCGGGTGGCTATGTTTCTATATTTTGCTATTTATTTTGCTTATATTTGAATTACACAATACTGGTGTATAAGCACAAGAAGAAGGTTTGCTAGAAGTTGATCTAAGAATAGGACAACAACGTATCCGGGATCAGATATTGCTTGTACGCTTTTGTAGTCAATTTTACAAAACGCTAAACAACAGCCTAGTCACAACATGTTATAATAATGCTGGTATCGGCTCCTTCTAAGAGTGAAAACCCCCGTAGTCAGCAGGATTTGAACCTGCGCGGGGAAACCCCAATGGATTTCAAGTCCATCGCCTTAACCACTCGGCCACGACTACACGCTAACATGCTGTTGGAAGGAGCCTTTGTGTTCCAATATTTTTACTTTCGCACTGAACATGCAGAGATTAAAAATTTACCGTTACTATGTTGCTCAATTTCTTTCCATCAAATTCAAAAGCATTTGAATGAACTTGCAGCATCCAAACGTTAATTCTGTTTTGTGCTACTTTACATATTGTGCATTCTAGAAAGTTTGATTTCCGCTCATTTACAGCTATCCGTTGCGAACATTTGTAGTAAAAGATGGATTTCAGAGAAATTAGAACATGAACATGTTAAGGATTTCAAGCTGGATTATTTTGTGTCCATGTCTATTTGAGGCATGGTAGTCATATGTATTTAGAACTTCAACAAAATTGGCTGAAGAATTAGCTTTTGCAAGTCAATATGGGCTGCGTCCATAGAGAGTGCTAAAATGACAGAACCTTTGTTGTTGTTACGGTGGTATGGCTGAATCGGCCAACAATGCCAGCTACTGCTCGTTGAACTGTTGAAAGGGCGGGCCGTGGACAGTAGGAGTTCTCTTTGGACTATGCCACGTTTGCCTCAACACAGAAGGCCGGTTAGCTCAGTTGGTTAGAGCGTGGCGCCAAGGTCGCGGGTTCGATCCCAGTTGCTATCCTTATTAGCACAGCCTGAAATCTTAACGTGTTCATAAGCTGTTCCAGCATACAAACCTTGCCTCACAAAAGTTTTGTATGTGGCTAAGGTAAGTCAATGATGAAGGTTTTAGAACTTTTGAGAACAGATGCAGTAAGACAGTCATTGTTATAGTGGTTAGAATCCCCGCCTCTCATGCAGTAGAGACAGTGGTTCAAATTCCCAATGGGGAGGCCTTACTTTACTATTTATGATTGTTCTGCTGGGTTTACACCTTTACAAATTAAACCCTCATGCCAATTGCAAGAGTAAACCCCTTACTCTGCGCTGTCCACCTCTGAATCCGTTGAGGGGTGCTAGCATTACATAAGTCTCAATAAATCGTCAAGGATGCATTTACTTTAATGTGCAATAAAGGGAGGCCTGACTTTACTAGTTTTGATTGTTCTGCTGGATTTACACTTTTACAAATTAAACCCTCGTGCCAATTGCAAGAGTAAACGCTTTACTCTGTGCTGTCCACCTCTGAATCCGTTGAGGGGGTGCTAGCATTACAAAAGTCTCAATAAATCGTCAAGGATGCATTTACTTTAGTGTGTGATAAAGTCATTATGTTGGTTGGCAAGGAGAATGCTGCTCTCATAATACCCGGTTTAGTACTGCGTAAGCATACATTTTAGAACTTTTAGATATACTAACTCTTGGATATATTCTACTCAGTGCCAAAGTATATATATATACAGTTAACAATCCTACAAACGTTCAAAGCACTAATTATACTATAGATCTGGAAATGCACCATTGTAGGCAGGTTTAATAGCCGTGACATAGCGATTATGACTTACCATGTGCAGGACGTTCAGTGGCATGAGCCAGGCTAGTCTACGCAAGGGGATGCTAATGTCTGAGCGCTCAATCCCTATCCATTGCTTTTGCGGTAGGTTAAGGAAATATTCCAAGCCTCTAAGCAGGTGGCAGGCTCCTGAATAGGTGCGCGAGTAGGAATAAGGCTGCTTTGGATTTGGGAAGTATTAGGGTGTGAAATTTGATCTGGGATTTTCTTTTGTCCCAGATAAATCATAACAATACATATATATATATATATATATATATATATATAGTGTTTGAAAACAAATAAAGAAAGTTAATTCTTCCTTTCCACTAGATGGAGAGGCTGGCCCAAGACTGCAGGTCTTCTTGCAGTGTAGCCAATATTGGAAGGAAGTTAAGCTGATGACACTTCACACAGACAGGTGAAGTGAATAACACTGATCAACTTATTATCACGGCACCTGTCAGTGGGTGGGATATATTTGGTAGCAAGTAAACAATTTGTCCTCAAAGCTGATGTGTTAGAAGCAGGAAGAATGGGAAAACGTAAGGATCTGAGCAACATTGACAAGAGCCAGGTTGTGATGGCTAGACGACTGGGTGAGAGCATCTCCAAAACTGCAGCTCTTGCCGGGTGTTCCCAGTCTGCAGTGGTCAGTGCCTATCAAAAGTGGTCCAAGGAAGGAAAAGCGGTGAACCGGCGACAGGGTCATGGGTGGACAAGGCACATTGATGCACATGGGGGTTAAGGCTGGCCAGTGTGGTCAAATCCAACGGACGAGCTACTGTAGCTCAATTTGCTGAAAGAAAGTTAATGCTGGTTCTGATAGAAAGGTGTCAGAACACACAGTGCATGGCAGGTTGTTCTGTGTAGGGCTGCAGTTCAGTCAGGGTGCCCATGCTGACCCCTGTCCACTGCCGAAAGCTCCTACAATGGGCACATGAGCATAAGACCTGGACCGTGGAGCAATGCAAGAAGGTAGCCTAGTCTGATGAATCACATTTTCTTTTACATCACGTGAATGGCCAGGTGCATGTGCGTTGCTTACCTGGACAACCCATGGCACCAGAATGCCCTATGTGAAGAAGGCAAGCCGGTGGAGACAGTGTGATGTTTTGGACAATGTTCTGCTGGGAAACCTTGGGTCCTGCCATTCATGTAGATGTTACTTTGACATGTACCACCTACCTGGGCATTTTTGCAGACCATGTACACCCTTTCATGGACACTATATTTCCTGATGGCATTGGCCTCTTTCAGGAGAATAATGCGCCCTGCCACAAAGTAAAAAGGGATCTGGCCTGGTTTGAGGAACACAACAACGAGTTCAACGTGTTGACTCGGCCTCCAAATTCTCCAGATTTCAATCCAATCGAGCATCTGTGGGATGTGCTGGACAAACAAGTCTGATCCATGGAGGCCCCACCTCGCAACTTACAGGACTTAAAGGATTTGCTGTAAACGTCTTGGTGCCAGATACCACAGCACACCATCAGAGGTCTAGTAGCGTCCATGCCTCGATGGGGCAGGGCTGTTTTGGTGGCAAAAGGGGGACCTACACAATAATAGGCAGGTGGTCATAATGTTATGGCTATTTGGTTTATGTGTCTCATGTGAGCACCAAGTGTGTGTCAAGAAGCCCGCCATCATGCCAGATCTATAGTAAACATATAGTAAGTCGCCTCAGCATTCAATGAATTTTTTTTCCAATCCTAGTAGCTCTCCTTTCGATGGGGCAGGGCTGTTTTGGTGGCAAAAGTGGCAGGTGGTCATAATGTTATGGCTAATTGGTTAATGTGTCTCATGTGAGCACCGACTGTGTCTCAAGAAGCCTGGCATCATGTCAGATCTATAGTAAACATTTGGCCAACGTTGTGTATTGTAGAGTGAGTGAATGGAAAGAGAAAGAAAAAGAACCCCAAAAAATACCAGTCGCAATACCAGCTTACCCCAGAGCCATCCACACCCCTGTGCTCCATAAGTTTATATTTTACTGCTGCTTCTCGTGTTTCCTGTTTTTCTTCTCAAAGTGAAAGAAAATTTGAAAAAATCTTCTAATCAGTGTGTTCAGCTAGTACTATGTCACATAAACAACAAAGTGGCTGGACTATGGTCTGGTGGGCAAGGTTATGTGACTGAATCGTGCTATCATGAGTCTCCCTGCCTGAGACAAATCCTGTTTGGTCAATGTAAGTGTGAGCATGGATGTGTATGTATAAGTGAGTGAGCATGAATGTGTGTGTGCATGTGCGAGTAAGTGGTATAATATGGAGTGCGGTGTAAGTGGAAGTATGTGTGTTAGAACGATTGTATGCGTGCGTGTTAGTGAGCATGAATGAGTCAGTATGACGGCAGTGGGGCCTCCCACCGACGCCACAGGATCGCCCGCTTACATCAGTGGGCAATGCTGGCCGGGAAGGCACCTGGTAGCCGGAGCGCGGAAGTTTCCTGGTATGCTCCTTACTCTGCACTGTCCACCTCTAAATCCGTTGCCAAGTGCTAGCATTACTTAAGTTTCAATAAATTGTCACGGATGCATTTATTATAGTCAGGGCCGGCCCGACAATGGAGCGGAGTGGGGCAACCGCTCCAGGCGGCACTTTTGAAGCCCTTTTTTTTTCAAAGCCGAGAAGAGAGAGAGGGGTTCCGAGTGGTTTTATCTTACCAAGTTGTCAGTACCCGCTCGGCGCCCCCAGGGCCGGCCCAAGGCAAAATGCCGCCTCTCTCTCTCTCCTCTGTGAGCCCTCTAGCTCGGTCTCCGTGCCGGCTTGTAATGTTGAGCGCCGGAAGATGACGTCATTTCCGGTGCTCAGCATTACAAGCCGGCACCGAGACCGAGCAGGGAGACTCGCCGCAGGACAGCTGAAAGGTAAGTGGGGGGGGGGGGGTTGTTGGGAGAGGAAGGGTAGATAATGGGGGGGGGCGGCAGGGAGAGCAAGGGTAGATAATGGGGGGGTGGCGGCATTTTAAACTTCGCCCCAGGCGTCATTTATGGTGCTTAGAAAAAAAGCGCTGCTGTCATAATACCCACTTTGGTACTACACAGTCATAACTTTTAGAACGATTAGATATATTAACTAAAATATACACAGTTAACAGGCCTCCAAACACTAATTATATGAAATCACCTGTCTGTGGAATAGAAAATGCACCATAGTCAGCAGGATTAAATGCTACCCAGGGAGACCTCAGAGTATTGCTAGAACATTGAAATAGCCACACAATCATAACTACCTATGCTGGGGGTTTGGTAATGTTGCTGTGGCTTGTATGTCTGCACTTTTCATGAGCTGGGTCAAGCCAGACAGTAAGGCTCAATCACCGCCACAACACACTTTACAGTGATGAGTGCATTAAAAATAGCCTATTCATATAATGATTGAATTAGCACAGGGAAATCAGCACTGATGTTTTGTCTACTTGGCCACAGTTTACACGTCATTGGCCAGCAAAACTATATACGTTCCAGTAATTCGGTATATATTGTATTTATTTATAAAAACGTCTTTAGTCAGTAAAACGCTGACATCACAGTGACAATGTGACATCATAGTGCTTCCCCCTTTGCATATATATGGCAGGTTTACCTGTATATTCTTTTATATGCAGAAGAAAATGTTTAAAAAACATGTTTGAAAAACCTCAATAAAAATTTTCAAAAAATTGTTTGAAGGCAGTGTGTGATATTATTTCAGTAACAACATAAAATGAAAGACAGCTGTGTTTTTACAGAATTATAAATCGGGTCAAAAGTGAGACCGTAGTCGGCAGGATTCGAACCTGCGCGGGGAGACCCCAATGGATTTCTAGTCCATCGCCTTAACCACTCGGCCACGACTACGCATAAGTAAACCCCTTTCTGCAAGTCCTGAAGACAAATTGTCGATTCGCTTTTAGCTGAAACTAATATAGAAAGTGAACACACGTTCTATTGTTATTTATTTTCTTTAATAGGTAGTAAATGTATAAATATGTAATCACAGTTATAACAATGGAAAACATAATTGTTGCCTCTACATGTTTTACCAAGACTGACCGCTAGGTGGCCACAGCGCCTATGCGGGAAGAAGTAGTAGTAGTGTCGTCTCTTGATGGACAAATACCTCGGCCATTGAAAAGCTTTATAAGCACAGTCAGGGCCAATGAAATACGCTCATCAGCAGTCTGAACGTGACCAGGAAGTGGATGCGGTTTGGTGAGTGGTCTTCATGAGCCCAATGTCACTGAGGTAGGAGAGTGTGCGATAAAGCCATGTGCTTATACTGATCTGCTCACATGAAGCGGTAACTGTGTATTTGTAGGTACAAATTATAAATGTGGGTAACCCTGCACAGACCAGCTGGGAAACGGGGCATGTGGTTGACTGACTAGCTTGCGACCTGCTCAGTCCTTACAGAGACATGTAAGAGTATAATTTTACTTGCACTGGGATATGTCTGTCTTTCCAAATTACATTCTTCCCGAAGAAATGAAATCCATAGTGACTGTATATTGATTTTCTACTGGTACTACAATACAGCGCTGCGAAAAATGCTGGCGCTATGTAACAGTAAATAAGCCGCGTGCATTGTCACGTGTTGTATGTATTGATATACTGTGCACGCAAGTGCATGGAGCTTCAAGAGGAAAACGCACGACACATTGTATTCTGTATAAAACAGGGACTGTGATCCCTTTGGAAACTTCCCCAAATCCTCTATTTAATCATATAAGATTTGTGTAGGTTAATTTGTAAAGAAATAGTTTCCACCCAAATTCATGCCATGGACTGATTTAATACAGGGAAGAAAATAACTATGGACATATTTTTTTTTATATTCTAAATAACTAGTGGTGACCTTGTAAAGCAGGGCTTTATATTCATATATATAGATCCAGATGTGGTAGGCTTGCATCTGGTAATCACATTTTCTTAATGTTTTAGGCTCTTTGGAAAATTACCCAACGTCGTTAAAGTGCATTACTCTGGTGGTCCATTTCTACATCCAGCCAGGTACCATGTGGCCCGTGATATGGACAGCAGCCAGGACATATGCTCCATATATCACATTTCCTGTGGCACTTGTAGTGGGTACAATTGGATACCATATGGAGTGGTTCATTCGTGACACCCCAGCACAAGTAGCAGAAGAACAGAGTATTTTGGAGCGAAGGGAAGAGAGAACACTTCAAGAAGCTGTTGGGAAGGATCTTACCCAAGTCATTAGTTTGAAGGAGAAGTTGGAGTTTACTCCTAAAGCTGTCCTCAATCGCAACCGTCAGGAGAAGAGCTAATAGGAGCAGTTCCCTGACTTGATTGTATGTGTAGCACAGAATACATTTTTAACATGGAATCTCTCTATATAGCCACATCAGGGGAGCAGTCATGGGAACACCAACACTTGAGTGGACTTGAAGGTCTCAACAGAACCTTACAAAGTAACTATCGTGTGTAGTAAATTTAACTAGTATATATGGAACCGGATGAATGTTCTGTGCTCCAAACTATTTTAGTAGCTCATGCTGGATCTGCTGTATGTTTTTAAGACCATAAAGTATGATGAATAAAGTCTTAAAAAATTGTTCATAATCACATCCAAACTATACATGTTTTCAGCAAGGCACTGTGATTGCTAAGCAATTTATTTTTTCCTGTGTATTTATCCTGCTCTAAATAAACATGGACTAATGAGAAATGGATCCAGATGTAGCTCTTTATTTAGAGGATGCATAGAGAGATGTTTGAAGATTTGAATAACTTGAGACATTTGACTAATTGGTTAATTCTAATATCAAGTAATTGGCTTTTATATTTATATATTTCCTGTCATGAGGTGTGTCACAATAGACCAGACTTTTAATATAGGAAACTCAAACGGTTTGACCAATTTAGGCGAATACGTACTATTTTCCCAAAATCAATTTTTTTACAGTAGTATACACTAAATAAACTGTATTTTTTTTTAATTTTGAAAAAAAAACTTGTGTAAAATAAGCACCTTGTGCATGATGGGAAAAGGTATCTTGTTGATTGGTTCAGGCAGCCTTTGTAAGATTTGGGTAAGGATAAGGGAGAGGAAATCCATTAGATAATCATTGCAATGCTTCTGATATCGCTTTCAATAAAGTGAACCTTTTAAATGAAATGCCTCTAAAACAATGACACGGATCAACAAATGGGCAATAGATGGATGCTGTAAATTAAAGTTGTGACTGCAGTAATTTCCATTCAACTCAAAAGGCAGGTATTTTATTCCATAATGATGCGTTTTGGATATTGGGTATCTATGGAACATATTCTATTTGTTTTCTACCAGGTCTCTTTTTACTGTTAACACAGAGCATTTTCAGACAGTTTTGTTACCAAAAATAGCTGGGGTTTTGTAGACTTGCTGCAGCTCTCCCCTGAGCTAGTACTGGATTGAGTACTGGCTTGTGGTGAATATCCCATACATACATATTAGCAGACTGCTTCTGGGCAGGTACAGTGATCAAATCCATAGAGTTGCATGCTAAAAAAAATAAAATAAGTTAGCTATCATAGATTTAAAGTGCATAGAATAGCTGGACTGTACCCTGAATTACATATCACAGCTGGTATGATTATATACAATTTAGTACACTACGAAGAATTTTTCTTTTTTGTGAATTGAATTGTGGGATAAGATCATGTGTTGAAAACAAATCAGCATCTACTTTTTTACATTTTTTTGACATATATAAGACATTTACCGATGTTTACTCCTTCGATAAAGGAACTTTTGTCCTCTCTGGTAAACTCACCTTGCATAACGTTGATTAGCCACCCTTGTAATGCTATTACTAAAAGAGGATCCAACACTGCTTGATAGATCACCTTTTTGTTGGATCTGATGCTGGAGGAGCTGTTAAACCTATGATCCCCCGGCAATCACCTGTGCCAACCTGTAGCATGCATGCAGCATAGGGGTTTACCCAGACCTTTTGTGTGACCTAATAATCATTCATGTAAGTGAGTAAGAATTAGTTAGAATAAAAAAATATTTTACTTACATAATATATAAACCCATTTTTAGAATTAAAGGCTTCAGAACAATGTGATACACTTATAACCAGAAAACCCCTAGAAGGGGGTGAAAGAAGGCCTTGGCGACAAAGACAGATTGTCTCCCTCTTAAAGGGACAGTTAAAATGATGTACAAATGATGCACTTAGTGTGCTTTCAACTTGTTTTGCGTGCAAAAAATCCCGTGTATTGTACCCTTGAAACAATCGTATTGTTTAATCTACCTTTAGGAGCAGTTTATATGTTACATACTTATTTTTTTTTTTCAAATAGTGTAAAACTTTGGCGAAAACATTTACTTGTTAGGAACTATTTTACGTCTGCAAATCACCACCTTACTTTTTGTGTCCTTTTTATAGCAAGTGCTGCATAATTATTAACACCCTATTCTCTCTTCTTCTGAAGTGCCAGTATGTTACAGGTTTCATCAAGGTGGATTAAAAGCACAGGTGCCTCTTCCAATCAGGACAAAATGAAGGCTACCACAGTTGTACATTCAGGAAGGTAACAATTTATTTTAAGAGCTGGCTGAGGAACAAGGTACTATGCATAGTAGTAGATATTCTATTTTCCATCACATCCTCTTACTGATTTTGCAGCATCATTTATTAAAAAATGATTTGTGGTGTGACATGGGGACATTATGTGAAATTAATGTTTACTTAAAACTAGGGCGAATTCCATGCATAGGGTAGAAATGCATAGAATAAAAAAAAACAGGAAAAATTAAATATTATTAAGAAAAATGAAATAACATTTATTAGGAGTTAAGCACTGGAGTAAAAAATGTATCACAGGTCCTCAAAAGTATCTCAAGCGAAACTGCACAGAGGACAGAGCAACAAAAGAGAAATAGTTTTTTAAAGTGCCTGTTTGCCCTACCACCTAGGGTCACTACTCCCAAATTTATTAAAATATGTTACATAGTGTAATATCTAAAGGATAGACGAGGCCCTCTTGAACATGGAAAAAAAAGAAAAAAATTCATGTGGGTTATGACTGTAATCAGGAGATGCTGCTGAACATAAATTGGGTCATTGTTCAATATAGAAGAAATTTTAACCAAAAATGGATGAGATAAGAGCCTTACTTGTCCTGTACAAAACAATTTATAATTTGTGCATGTTCATCAAATATGAAAAAGCTGAATCGTTATTTAACAAAATTATTGACAAAAAAATTCTGGTCCTTAGATTATGAAAATCCTGCGCCTGAAAGTGTAAAATTATTTAATGGGGAAGTCTTGTAGAAAGAGAAAATTCCTCGAGCATGAAATGCCTTTCTGTATACAGTAATGTAGGTGAGCATTAGCAAAAACTTGGTTTTACCTCATTTTGTTAAAATAAAATAAAATAAAATAAAAAAACCCTTTATCCTGGAGGCTGACAGTTTTGTTAGTAGTGATTTTTTTGGTTGACTTTCCTTGGGTGAGCCATTGCATTGTTCTCTACAGTCAGCGTAAGGAGACAGGGTGTTTGTGCAGTGGAAACATGCAAGCGGCTAATATGTAACTGCCTGAAAACAATATATTTTGCATGGAGAAATTTCTCGTTTCTGTTTTGGTCCATTTGTTTTTGGATAACAAATTTTGCTTCCTTCCCTTTTGGTTCAGATAAAATTCCCAGGGCTTTTTCCATTTGGAATATAAACGCATTGTCACTCACCATTACTCTGCCATGCTCTCTCACACTCTCAACTGTCTCCATACCTTCTCCGCTGACTGGTTTCGTGTCCCTGTCTCCGTGCCCGGCAGCAGTGAGGCTTAGCACACATTGCAAAAAGTTATGAGGGGGGGTGTCCCCATGGCTCAGCCTTTTTGCAGAAGTGCACACAGAGGTCATATTAATGCAGATGGATTTGTATATGATGTCATTTAGGGCTGCAATTAACGATTATTTTCATAATCGATTAGTTGGTCGATTATTTTTTCGTTTAACCCCTTGATGACAATTGCTGGTCCGGGCACGTCACCGAAAAACATGTCGTTTACGACAATTGATGTGCCAGGACCGGCACGTCTTTAAACGGGTGAAAAAATCGATCCGTGATCGATTTTTTTCACTCAAACGGTGTTGCTCTAATGCCTCGACATCGAGGCATTGAGCAACACCAAAAAAAACATTCTGCCCCCCCCCCCACGATCGCTCCTAGGGGTGAATAAAAAAGCATGTTTGAAAGACTGCACGTCTTTCAAACATGGTGGCGCCCGCCGCCGAAAAACGGGTTTAGGAAGCGATCGCGAGTCGTTTCCTTTGCTTAGCTGGTGTTGCTAAGATGCCTCAGTAGCGAGGCATCTTTGCAACACCTGTTTAGCAAAGGAAGCGACTCGCGATCGCTTCCTAAATGCTTAACTTACCTTCCCGGTACCAGCGTCTTCAAAACACACGCGGTGTTTCAAGATGGCGGCGCCCATCAAGCCGGGGGGCGGAGCCTGCTGTCATCATCGGGGGGGGTGTCATGGACATCCAGTGAATAACACCCCTAGTGGTCAGATCACTCATAAGAGTGATCATGATTTGATAAATCAAAGGCAATGTTTTCTAAACATTGCCTTTGACCAGTATTGGATCTGCCTCCCTCCTTCACTTGCTTCTAGTGAGGGAGAGAGACAGATCGGTGTGTTTTCGGATATTTCAGGTATTCTCAATAAAATATATATATATATTGATCCAAAGGCTCTTATAAGAGCCACCCATTCAATATTAACCCCTTCATTGCCATTGATCACTGCATAAACAGTGATCTTGCATAGTGGCAATTGTTTTTGGGGTTCTTTTTTTTTTTACCTTATTTTTTTCCTTTTTTTTTTTTTTTTCTTAAACTTTTTTTTTTTTTTTTTTTAGAGCCATTAACCCTTTCCTTCCCCACTATTTTTGCTGCAATTGTAACCATGCAGCGGTATACGGCTGAGGAGGCGTATGTCTTTTTGGCCACAGATTCTGAGGTCACTGATACAGCATCAGATTTTGACGTTGGTCAGTTCACAGATACATCTAGTGATGTATCTGTGGCTGTTAGGACGCCTGCCACACGTAGTTGTGGCAGTGCACCAGAGGCATGGGTAGCGCCTAATAGGTACAAGCCAGCTATCCCTCCTTTTTCTGGAATTCCTGGCATCAATATTGATGTTACAGGATTCACTCCACTGCAATTTGTGCAGGTTTTTTTGGGAGATGATGTCTTGGGAGACATTGTCGCACAAACTAACCTTTATGCCCAGCAGCACCGTGCTGCTAGCCCTAATTCTTTTTGGGCAAAACAGCCATGGACTCCCATTGACGCGCCAGAATTTCTTAAATTCTGGGCACTCACAATGTTAATGGGCATTATAAAAAAGCCCTCCATCTCCTCCTACTGGAGCACCAGCCCCATCTATAGTACCCCCATTTATGCCCAAACTATAACTAGGCAAAGGTATGAAATGATTCTTCATTTCATGCATTTTAATGACAACAGCCTGTGCCCCCCTAAGGAGCACCCCCAGTTTGATAGTCTCTACAAAATCCGCCCCGATTACCCATCTCGCTGCCAGGTTTCCAGAGGTTTATACACCTGGAAAGAATATCTGCGTGGATGAATCCCTGATGAAATATAAAGGAAGGTTGGGATTCAAGCAGTATATTCCTTCCAAGCACTCTAGGTATGGAGTGAAGGTGTATAAGCTCTGCGAGAGCGAGACAGGATATACTCTTGCCTTCCGGGTATACGAGGGTAAGGATAGCTACCTTGACCCTCCAGGTTGCCCAGAACATCTGGGCACCAGTGCCAAGATTGTTTGAGACCTAATATTCCCCCTTATGAACAAAGGCTACCACTTGTATGTAGATAACTTCTATACAAGCGTCCCTTTGTTCAAGCTGCTGTATTGTTTCGATACGGTAGCTTGCGGTACTATAAAAAAGAACCGCTTGGGTTTCCCACAACACCTGGCACGTACCCGGCTAGGAAAGGGGGAGACCTCAGCTCTACGCCAAGAGGAGCTTTTGGCATTGAAGTTCAGGGACAGAAAAGAGGTGTGCATGCTGAGTACCATCCACGATGAGAGAACCGTGGAGGTTTCTGCCCGTGGCAGAGCTGGGGTCACTAGAAAGCCAAAAAAGCAGACACTGGGCTTTTTTGCAGTTTCAGCTCCAAGTAATTTCAGGTATCTTGTACCGTGATGCACCTGGTCCCCAAGTGGTGATGGGAACCAGCAGGATTGGGGCTACCCATTTTATTTTTAAAATCCCCCCTACAGCAAAGAAACAGAATCCCCAAAAGAGATGCAGGGTATGCTACAGCAGGGGGCAAAGAAAGGACACCACATTTTACTGTCCAGATTGCCCTGGAAAACCTGCACTCTGTGTCGGTAACTGCTTCAAGTTGTATCACACAGTTTCCCATTTTTAATTTTTTTTTTGTTCCTGCTCCATTTTTGTATTTTTTTTATTTTTTATTTTTTGTTACATTTACTGTTTTTTAGCATTTATTTGCTCCACCATTTTTTAAGCGTTTTTATTTGCACTGTCAAGTGAACCCTGTGTCCATTCCGTGGCATGAGGGACCGCTTAAGGTGCTAGATCAAATCCCTTCTTGGAGATAGGCCAGGCTTTCTTGTAACCTGTCCCTACTGATAGTTGGGTACAAGCATTTTTCTTTACCCAGATGTAAAACTTCCTAGTTGAAAAACTGAATTGCTCATGTTCCAAATGTGGCCCTTTTGCCCCCAAACAATCTGACAAACACATGCATGTGGGGTATCAATGTACTCAGGAGATGTTGCTGAACACATATCGGGGTGTTGTGTGACAGCAACATATACCAGGAGCTGTAATTTCACACCTGAAGTACAAAGTGTGTGAAAAAACACCAAAAACAATTACTATCACAAACTTTGACAAGGGTTGGTGGTAGGATTAGTGCATGGAAAGGGTTAAACTATCAGCATCTAAAATACCCTGGGGTGTCTAGTTTTCAAAAATATATGGTTTGGTGGGGTAAATTTAATTTGCTGGCTTCAAAGATGCCCCAAATACCACATGGAGACAGAATTACCAGATTCAGAGAAAAATGGTTTTGAATTAGCAAAACGCTACTTGTACTTATTGCCCCATAACGTGTAGAAGAAAGCAAAAAAACATAAAAACGTTGGGTATTTCTAAACTCGGGACAAATAGTAGAATCTATTTAGCAGGTTTTTTCAGTAGTTTTTTTATGATGAATAAAAGATTTTTCAAATAAAAGTGGGAAAATGTGTTGTTTTTTTCAATTTTTCGTCATATTTTATTATTTTTATTATAGGAAATTACATCATATGAAAAAAATGGTGTCTGAAGAAAGCCCTTCTTGTCCTGAAAAAAACAATATATAACTTGTGTGGGTTTAGTAAATGGGTTTAGAGAAAATTACAGCTAAACACAAACACTGCAGAAATGATAAAACAGCCATTGTCACGAAGGGTACAAAAAATAGAATCAGCCTTGGTCACGAAGGGGTTAATCGGATAAAAAAATAAATGTAAATTTTTTGTTTATTTTAATTCATTTAAGGAACAAACTGTATGTTAAAAACAAACACCAGAATAGAAAAAAAACCCTGTATGCCTTATACCCCCTGAAATGCCACTCTGCCCTCCCCAGATCTTAGTGTTATCCATCCTCTATTTGAGGTCGGATTATAAAAGTTTGTTAAAAGTTAATATTGTACAAATCTGAATGCACAAGTCTAAACGGAGTTCACCTGAACACAAGCATCTTCTCTTTAGATTGCGAAAATAATTCCTTTTTTTCCACTAGAGGGAGATGCCATCTTTTATTATAGAAAATGAACTTCCATGAGACTTATTTTTTATTTTCATGTCTAGTTACTTCAAATACCTTATCATATTGTATTGTACTTATGGGTAAAAACTATTCACAGAACTGCGGGAAACTAGGAGCCAATAAGAAAAGATCCACTGTCAAAAATAACATGACTGACAGCAATGTCTGCAGAATGAATTTTATTGGACTAGAATTTATTTTGTGTATACAGCACTGTTTTATGCTCCAGCTGTAAATGTTTGCAGATTTAAATTTGCTAATGACCCTTCCTTCACCAAGTACTGGATTGGGTCATCACACTGAGCTGTGTGGAGGGACTCAGGCAATCAGAAGAGGCTTCTGAACTCCTCCACCATAGTAAGGGTTTCTCCTCCAGCCCCCTGTAATTAGTGGTCCAGGGCTGAGTTGTTTTTGTTTTTTTAATCGAAAGGAGACTTTGTCCTTCCAAATGGCCCACAGGACATGCAGGCCTCTGGGCAATGGTTATATACCCCCCATGGATTGTTTAGGAGAGGCCTGAATATGAACAAGCTGTTCAAAGTAGTTGTGGCTAGATCCTGACCCCTTCTCCGTTAAAGAACATTCCTTGTTTGTATATCCTTGCTTTGAGGGAATAACAGTCCTTAACCTTTACCTCTTCAGTATATTCATTGTACTTTTAAATTGTATGAGACCTAATCTTGTGTGCATACTTATCTTGTAGTGATGTGGTCTCATCTCTTATTGGTGGTACTTGTCCTGAGATCTGAAGTTGAGAAGCCCTTATATTCCAGGTTGGGCCCACTGGCTAAATATTCTTGCACCTTTGACTGCTAAGGTGTTAAGTTGCCCTGCTGGCTTATGTCGCTGAGTGAGTCATGGTAGTATGTGCCAGTCTACTGTAATTTGTTTGACCTGACCTTGTTTGTGTGGGTCAGGGTACAAACTGTTTCTATTGAATAAGATGTGTGTGACCTTGGCTCTTTGTGGTCTGGGTTTAGCATTGTGAGGAAACACTTACTGCTTGTATCTGATAAGGAATTAAATCCGATTTCTGGAGGAAGCTGCAAGCTGGAGACTCCAAAGTCTATTGTTACTGTTTGATTAGAGAGTAAATAGTCAGGAACTGCTTACAGAGTACAATGAGAGTTGGTAAATGTGGGCTAAGGTCTTAAAGTAGGGAGAGTTTGATGTATCCCTACTCAAAATAAATCTGCGATTTGATTTCTATATGCCCACTATTGTTCACTGTTATATCAGGGAGATTAGTCACAATATTATTTATTTATATGGACTACACCTAAAAGCACTAATACTCTCTTGGACTTATTCTTAAAGGTACACTTAAGCCATCATATGCACTTTAACGCATGTTATAGCTAAACGGTCCCTTTACATTTTCATGCGGTTCCTCTGGAAAGTGCATAAATCCCTAAGTAGATGTACCTCTCACCCCAAGTTACATAGCTGCCTTTTCCAAAGTGGTATACTCACAGCCAATCAGTTCTAGCACTGGCTCGGTGAGGCTTCAGTTGGAGAATTTTCCTGCCACCGATTCTCTTTACATAAAACAAAAACTGCACTTCTCACCCTAATAAAGTTGGCAACGAATATATAAACATAATATAAATGAGAGGTTTTGGTTATATAAATTGGCCAAAGCATAATTAAGCTTACCCACCACGTCAAGGCACACTCTCAATAGGGTGAGAACCTACTCTCACCTCCTACATAGTGGGCACACAAAGCAGCTTTTACTGCTACCAACCAGGAAATGTATTTGAAATACTGTAGACTCTTCCAAAACTAGGAGTAGGTACAGTAAGAACAGGCCCCGATAACCCTGCAGATGAACCAGTGTTGTAATGTTATTAAGAGTTGGTGTTTCTTTCAAGTTTTTTTAGCTCTCTTTACTGGTTTCTCCATAACGCTTTCCTAGCACTCAAGGAATCACCGACGTGGCCTGATTTCATAAAACTTTATAAACACTGTGGCTATGCAGTACAGTCCATTATCCATATATGTTAATTATTACCTCAATGTTACATCTTTACAGATTGTACTGGCAGGTAACCATTGTTTCTAACAGAGAGAAACATAGAATTTGATAGCATGTAAGAATCAATCAGCCCTTTTCTCTGGATGTATCTCAAATCGTATTTAATTCTTGGTCTTCTTTCTTACAGTAAAAGAACCCTTTGGAATTAAATGGTTTTCTGTATTAATTGTTCATAAAATGTAATCTGATCTACATCTAAATCACAAGTTAAGACAAACTCAACATGCTTAACCTAAATACAACACAAATAATGATAATCTTTTTTAAGAAAAAATCTTTGTATTAAATAACTGGTCCAACTTCCTTTGGCAACATAACCTGCAAACCAGCTGCATATAAGACCTGCTCAACGTTCAGGAGAAATTTTAGAACATTCTTCCTTAACTCCTTCTAGACCAGGACGTACCTGGTGCTTCATGGTCACATGTCACCCTCAGACCGGGACGTACCAGGTACGTCATCTCAAAAAAATGCCCCCACATTGCCACAATCTGGGGGTGCTGCTGCTGCTGTCTGCCTGGGTGTCTAAGCAGACAGCACAGCCACCCAGAGCCCGCCCCCGAGCCTTCAATCACTCCCACAGAGTGCTTATGTTGGCTCCAAATCCGTTTTTCATATAATTCCGCAACGTTGAAGGGGTTAACGTAGCACTGACACTCTCATGGAGTGAACAGGCAGCTTCAAGCAAGTGTGGGGACCTGACACAACATTACCCTGCTGCCTGATCGCTCTATGAGAGCGTCAGTGCAGCGTTAACCCCCTCAAGCCCTTTGATCACTCTTACAGGAGTGATCAAAGAGACTCCTCCCTGCAATCTCCAGTCTATGGGAGATTGTGTACCAGTTGCCAGAGTCAGCTTCAGGGACAGGGAGAAAGGATTCTTCAGTCTCCACATGTGTGTGAAGACCAGCCCCTACCCCCTCCCTTGCTCAATTAACCCCTTCAATGCCGCAATTGTGTATGACCCCATCAGAGCATTGCAGGGGTTAATATTAGTCCCCACAAGCTTGGGGAGCATCAAGCTTTCAGCAATCAGCATTGAAAGAGTTAAAAAAATAAAAAAAAATAACAGCACTGACCTGAAAGTCCAGGGTGCTTCCAGGTCAAATGCTGGGCTGGGCTGATGATGATCAGATCATTCCTGGCCAATAGGAGTGATCTGATCATTATGGCAGCCCCTGGATGACCCTGCCCTCAAAGAGAGGGGTCATCTAGGGTAATTATGAAAAAACACAAATTATTAATTTAAAAAAAATACTTAATTTTAAGTCACATTTTAAGTCACTGATTATTGATCGGTCTCCGTGATCAATGTCAGTGGCCTAAACTTGTTACTTATAAGTTATCTGATAAAAAATATTTTAAAAAGTAAAAAAATTGAAATGCGCACGTTCCAGTTTTGACGCCACAATGTCTGAGAAACATGACTTATCCATGCATGTGGGGTATCGCTGTACTCAGGGAGTGTTACCGAACACAAATCAAGTGTTTTTTCACACATCTAATCGTGGTGAAACCGCAAAGTGGATGTGAAAATGTTTTCTTTTTTTGTTAAACTAAATTTGGAAGGCGCCCGTGGGAAATTGGTTGCATGGGACAGGCTAATATGCCCCTAACTAGATTCCCTGAGCTGTCTAGTTTTAGGAAATATATAGTTTTAGGGGGTTAAAATGACGTCTACGTGTCTCAGATGGGACAATCAACAATTCTTGGTTGCAGGTCTTATGAGATTTCTTTTTTTTTGTAAGGCATGGTAGTAAAGTAGCTCTAAAACACTCCAATCCTGTTTCATTGGATTTCAGGTTTACTAACTCATGAGTCCTATTAGCTTTTGTTGAAGTGATTAGGGGTCCCCATACGTTTTCCAACCCACACTGTGAATCTTTGAATGATGTATTCAATATAAACAATACAATAATTTTGTGTTTTGTTAGTTAAATGTATTGTATTGGCTAATTTTTGTAACTTAGAGGAATATCATATAACATGCAAGCTGTAGGATAACAAGGGAACTGTACCCTGGATAGAAGGGCTTGGTAGATTCAATTACAGGTACATAAATAAATCACACAGCCAGCTGGCATGTAACCCCTTCACGTCCGGTGACGAATCAGGTATGGCATGCCCAATTAGGCTCATTGGTTCTGTGACTTACCTGGTACATAATGCCCCCACGTAGCCACAATAGTTATCACAGGGGCACTGCTGCTGCTTCTGTCTCCCCAGGTACCGGGGCAGACCAGCACAGCCACCCCAACCCCCCAAGCTCCTACAGGAAAGATTCTACAGGCTTAATACGCAGTCGCTGGTAAACCGGCAGTTCCTAGTTACCACAGGCAGCTTCAGGGAATGGGGTTGTAAGTTTCTTGGGTCCCCACACAAGTGTTTAGGTCAGGATATAGTCTAAACTATATTAAGCAGTAACCCAAAATACATTTATTTTATCAATTAAAATTACTTCCTATCATCACTTGCACTGAAATAGTTATATGTGTCTCATTCTTACTATATATGTAACAATAAATTGGGTGAGATTTATATATTTATATATATATATATATATATATATCTCCAACTTACAACAATGCTGAATACACAATTACTTTAACAATATTATAAACACTTCCCTTAGCTTTTAATTGTAAGGAGAGAGCCAGAAGGATATGTCTGAAACTCACAAGAGGAGTTTTTAATTAGAAAAGACAATAAAATAAAGATCCATAAACATTGGCATTGTGAAAGCCAGGAACCAAACATTAGGACTTACACGGAAATAAAGTTTCTTGTTATTGTTGTGAATACAATTAGAAACAGAGGGAATGGGGGCAGTTTTTTGTAGCAGAGTCAGGCGTCTTCCTGGGTATGAGGGGAAGCGGCCTTTTGGAAAGACACACTATGAATGTAAGCAGCTGTCAATGTAAATTCACTTTATTGCTCTCGGTTCTGTGAAGTCTTGACTTCTTATTGTAAGGTCACAGGAAAGAGCTTGTAGGGGATGTAATGAGAAGTACTTAGAAGAAGGAAGTTTTCTTTCTAATGAATAATTCTACAAGAAAATGGGATTGATGGGGGGAGGAAATGTCTCATAAAGATGTATTGTGTGGTTGTTGAGAACAAAATAGACTGGCTGTGGTTCTTTGTTCCACTTTTTTTTATCTGTAGACAAAAGTTGCTTTCCTACTATTTGTTCAAGCCTTTTCAATAGGTCATGTACTATACATAATTGAAGATGACCTGTGTGAGTAAAATTACTTGCCCCAACTTAATAATTATCTAGGGCTCTTGGGGGACCCAAATATTTACAAACTCTCAAATAAGATGTGGATATGATACACTATTTTGGCCTAATCCTATTGAATTTCTTGCAATTGCCAGCTTACAGAGTCTTAATGTTTAGATTCTTCAACTAGAGTACCAATTCTACTGAACCTCCCAAAATGATATATATATACATATATATATAATACACACGCACTGGCCACTTTATTAGGTAAACCTTGCTAGTACCGGGTTGGATCCCTTTTGCCTTCAGAACTGCTTTCATTCTTCATGGCATACTTTCTACAAGATGCTGGAAACATTCATCCATATGGACATGATGGCATAAGACAGTTGCTGCACATCCATGATGTGAATCTCCCATTCCAACACATCCCAAAGGTGCTCTATTGGGTTGATATCTGGTGACTGTGGAGGCCATTGGAGTACAGTGAACTCATTGTCATGTTCAAGAAACCACTTTGAGATAATGTGAGCTTTGTTAGCGGGTGCATTATCCTGCTGGGATGTAGGGATGGGCCACCAACTCTCCTCTGTGTTGGGACACAGCAGCTGCCAAGGTGTGGCTTTAGCAGCACGTGGCAGAAGTGTGACCATTTTCTAACAGCCATTCAATTCAGTGCATTGCCACAGATGGTGGTACAGCATGACTCCTATTGTTATATAGCAAGCCAGACACAAAGGGTGGTACAGCATGACTAGTATCACTATATAGGGAGCCAGACATTAGGATGTTAAGTACCAAGGTTTTCAAGGGGTTAAAAATAACATATGACTGACATTTGATATGGTTTAAATGTTTTCTATAAAAAAATTAGAATAAAAATCATGCCAGTGTACATAATAAAGATGTATTAAAAAATCTGAAAAACTGCAAAACAGTTTTCCAGAGGCTTCCATCTATTTTTTAAGCAATGCCTTTATTATCGGTAACTGTGAACTTTTATTTTTGTATTTTATTATATAATGGCAATACACAAATTCTAAACTATTTCTCACACTCTAACTTACTCTTACTCATTCTCTCTCAAACGCTCTCTCACTCTTACTCCTCATATGATCTGACTCTCCTTTCCACATCTTTATCTCCTTTCTCACAGCTCCGCTACTTTTCTTGCCTCTTCTTTTTCCGTCTTTTTTCGTCTTTTTTTTATTGCTTGGTTCTCCCTGTATCTTTTTTTTCGTCTGCTTATCCGTAAACCAGGCCTCCAAGTGCACTTCCACAAAACAGCGGTGTATCTGATCACACCCTATTCCCCAAATGAAGGAAAGAGGGAGAGGCTGTCCATTTGGTGTCTACAGGATCCACCCTGCCCTGATCTGTGCCCTGGGCCGGTGCCTGCCTTACCTATAGGTAGTGCCAGCCCTGTTTACATGCAAATATACCATACATTAACCCACATTCTCTCCATCTCCCATCATCCACACAGATTGCACTGCTTTACCTCTCTTCCACTCCATCCCGCTCACCTCATGCAGACCCTTTATCTTCAGTGCCCCACAAAAAATGCAAACTGTCTTTGCCACCGCTGAGTGCAGTATATCCATTGTACCTGCCCAAGGTGTTGGGATTTGATGTCCCATCAACTGCCTACAATTAGGATTGAGACAAAAGAAAAATCTATTTTTTCTCTTACCTAAAATATGTCCTTATACAACAGGTAATATTGTATTGATATGTGTGCATGTTTTTTACACCATTTTGTTTAGCATTGGCTTTCTTCAATGTAACTATGTAAGATTGTTAATTTTTTTTCCAGGACTTGTGGCCATGCCAGATGAATCGATTGAAGATCATATGATCATCATAAAGCCAAGGAGGTGAAATAAGTATTGTTTTTTTTCCCTATATGGATGTTTACATAGACTGTTTTTATTTTTAAGGTTAATCTCCTTAACACTTATTTTCATGATTAGGAGAGCTGTTTTAAGTACTCGCCCACAGGGGAGGTGACTGTCCTATAATTAAGTGTTATTGAACAAATGGTTAATAACAATGTTTTTAGCATATGTATGTTTCAAGAGGCAAGAAAGCTACATGTTTACCCACGGAAACAATTACACATCTGGGGCAGTCGTGTCCGAGTGGTAAGGGGATGTACTAGAAATCCAGTGGGGTCTCCCTGCAGGGTTAAATGCTGCCGAGTACAACACTTTTGTCTTAGAGTGTATAAATTTGCAGCAAGCACTTTTTTTTTGTACTCATAACGCCCAATATGTCAGTTTACAAAATACGAGAACCAGAATTTCTGCATTTTGTTTTTACAAATTGGTCTGTTACAATATGAAGTAAGCTTAAGCAAAAAAAAAATAATAATCTGCCTCCCCGTCGGGGAATCGAACCCCGGTCTCCCGCGTGACAGGCGGGGATACTTACCACTATACTAACGAGGATTGATATGCATGACCTACACATCCATGCTCACACACTTATATTGACCAAACCGCAGGATTGCGTTTATTACTTGTTCAACTAAATTATGAGGTTCTAAAATATAGCTCTATATTAACAGGAATTTTTACATCTTGAAATAATAGCAAAGGGATTCAGGAAGGTTATAAGTAAAGACTTGGCATGTAATCTTATTCAACACAGAACAAATTAGCTTTTCTGCCATCATTATTTGTCTACATATGAATCTTGTTGAAATACAGTACACGAGGGTCTCAAAGTGCTGGCTTTTTTTGTATATAAAATATAATGTACCTTTAAACGTTAGAAGGTTTCAGAGAACCAGAACAGACTTTTTTCCACGGAAGCCCAAGGTGCCTCATGCTTTAGTTCATCTAGTGAAAAGGTGAACAAGGATATACAGCCCCTTCCTTACTTCTGTGGCTCAAACCAAGGGAGTAGCAGTTCTTCTAGGATCCTCCCCAAAGGAGTGAATCACTATTGGGGGCAACCAAAAGGCACCGCCCAAAGCAAAAGCCCCCAGCCCATCACTGTTGTCATAAACATTCTCCTCTACCGACCAGCCAAAGCTTAAGTGGGGAGTAGTAGGATAACTATAGGGATTGCAGCGGTCGCAACTGCGACTGGACAATGCCTCTAGGGGGGCTGGGCATCCCCTGGGACCACCTGTTCCTGTCTCCTTGTACCGGTTCATAAAGGTTTAGAAAGGGCCCTTCTAGCCTGGAAGTCGAAATGGCCCTTTCTAAACTATTTTGAACCAGCATGGCGAGACAGGAACTTATCTGGGTCACATTACGTCACCTGACCCCGCAGTAAAACTTGATGCACTCAGCGGGTCTTCTTTTTATAAAGTTTATTGGCTTCGTAAAGGTCCAATGTTTCTGCTCTCAATGAGCCTTCCTCAAGAACAACTTTATTTGCATGATATATATATATATATATATATATATATATATATATGGACTGCATGTGATGTGCAATTGTGTGTGTGAATATGGATGTGCTATATTGTGTGTGTGAGGGAGCATGGATGTGTATTTGAGTCAGCATTAAAGTGTAATATTGTATGTGTATGTGAACATGGATGCATAATTGTGTGTGTGTGAGTGAGCATGGATGTGTATAGGTGTTTGTGTGTGAGCAAGCATGGATGTGTAGGTGTATGTGTGTGAGCGAGCATGGATGTGTAATTGTGTGGGGTGAGATGGAGTATGTGTAAGAATGAATATGTACATATGTGTTAGTGAGTATGAGTAAGTGTGTTTACATATGTGTACCAGAGTTTAAGTTGAAAGGGGAGGGCAAGGGGCAAAGGCACGTTGTTTGGTGGCAATGATGGTACAGATAAGCTGTTTGGGGGCACTGCCAAGCTGGGGCCCCAGGGCCCCGTGGTTTCTAGTTATGCCCCTGGTGAGGAGTGATAATAAAATAATTGTGCATTGAAGGGTCCAAGTGCTATACAGTGCACTTGCTGGCTGAGCTGCACTCAGCACCCTACACTACACCATGCTCTAGCACCCTGGTGGACCAACCCACAGGGCTTTGTAAGGCTTCAAAGGACTAACTCGGCCTTAAGATCAGAAGAAGTCCAGAAGAAGAGGTAAGCCCTGATTCCTTTACTTTCCTCTTTATGTCCCTAATTTCCAGAGGGACTCGAGTTTAACAGGGTCACGTAACATTGCATTGCATAACCCTGCAGTAGTAGCGTGAAAGCTTGCATTGTATGCAATCTTCATGTAGGGTAAATGAGTTGCATGAGGTTGTGTGTCTGGGTATGTTAGTGTGTGTGTCTGGGTATGTTAGTGTGTGTGTGTGAGCCACATTGTAGACAAGCTGAGGCTTCATGCAGGGTTAGCGAGATCAATGAGGGTGTGTGCTTGAGTATGTTTGTGTGTGTCTAGATATATGTGTGTGGAGATGTGTTACTTTCTGTGTGCATTTGTCTTTGTGTCTGGATGTCTGGTTGTGTGAGTGTGTGTGCCTCTCCAAAGAACAGGCACTGGATTCGCCATTGACTGGCACTGTGGTGGGGCAAGAGGACAATCTTTCCCTTGTTTTGCTGCAGGGAGCCTGAGGCCCCCTGGACATGTTACCCTAATCAACCAACATAGGCTGGTAGGAAAAGCATTGTGGCATTATATCTTACATCTTATAAGCCTACTAAGTATGTGTAGAATTAGAGAAAATAAGTGTTGGTAGACAATTTTTATTCCCAAGAGATGTTTTATGATCTGTAATTTACATTACCAGATACATAAATCTTTGTTGTACATATCTTAGATAAATTGGGTCTCTCCTCTGTCTTTCCCACGCTGCATCTTTTTGGTCACCCATTCAACTCGCCCCTTCTACCATGCGAATGCTGACACATTATCATCCATCATGGACAGTGGTTACTTTAATCTTTTGTAAATCCAAATTTATCAATTTTTCAGAAAATCTCATTTGTATCTTGAGGTCCATGAATACAAAATAATTTAACTTGTAATGATGTAAATAATGAAACTTTTTGTAGCCTATTTGTATTTAGAAAATAGTAACATCATCTGGTATTAAAGTACACATTTACGTACCAAAAAAACAAAAAAAACAAAAACAAACCAACCTTACAATTTGTCTGATTTCAGTCAGAAATAAGCATACCTATTTGGACAGACAGGCTGTTTGGGGACAAAGATGACACAGGCAAGCTGTTTGGAAACAAAGATGGCATAGATGAACTGTTTAGGGGCACAGATGGCACAGGCATGTTGTTTGGGGAAAAATATGGCATGGCAAGTCCTCTGCATCCAGTCTGGGTGCTGGGCAGGTGCTGGGGCAGGTCTTATGTGTGCAATCTGGGTGCCAGGGCTGCCCCTTAGACTGCGCAAAGTGTGATCTTTGTCAGCTGATTTATACCTGCAAGGCTATGTTTGTGTGTTATTCAGTTGCTCTATACCTGTAATGCTATGTTTCCATGTTATGTTCCCCTATACTTAAACTACATGGGGGAGGAAAGAAGATGTGTGGAAAAGCAAAGTAGGGAGCAAGTTGCTGTGGGCAACCGTGGATGCTGTTTTGCTTTTGCCCCGCATTAAAGACGGCCCTGGCATAGCCGAATCCGCCACTTAAATGGGCAGCCGCGCGGCCGTTTAATGTACATTCAGGCTTACGAAAAATTACTGCAGTTTTTTCTTTAGTAATACTGCAGTTTTTTGGACATGAAAAACTGCAATACTGCACTTTTACTGCAGTTTTACTGCACTTTAACGTCATTATATTGCAAACCTACAGTTGTACTTCAATGTACTGCAGCTTTATTGCATTTAGACTTCCTTACAAAAATAACTGCAGTAAAACTGCAGTACAGTGAAGTACAAATGCAGTAAAACTGCAGTAAATGTGCAATAATACTGCAGTAAAAGTGCAGTATTGCAGTTTTTTCACGTCCAAAGCATTTGCTTCCTGGCCCAGCCCGCCCCTGCCTATGTACCCTGTATTAAAAATAAGACTTCATTTAAAATGTGTTGGTACCATGCCCAACATACAACTAGTGAGTAGCTGGTAACAATACTAATTTTAGGGGAAAACACTTCAAAATTATGGGTAGTGAACCTAGTTAAGCTCCAATTTCTATTACTTTTCTATTGCCTTTTTACCATTCAACATTCTGTCATCAGCTACCTGAACAAAGTTGGATATCCCTGTTTTGTCTAGTGTGAATGCTAGGCACGGTTCCTTTCTCATCTTTCTCAGCTGTTTTACTGTATTAAATCTACCCTGTTTCTAAACAGCATACCAATACGTATCGAGAACTATTTATCTCAAGAGAATTTGATGTTCACCCTTCTTTGCTTACATTTAATATGCAGTTTTGCAGTGGCTTGTTGAAGATCTGCCATTTGGCTACAGACTCTAAAATATCCTTTCATCAGTGCATGAACGGTGCTAAATGATACGAGTTGTTTGCAGCGGGTTAACCATCCTCCCCTGTTCGTTCTCATCAAGCCTCATACAGTATTTTAATGCTTCCATCTGCGTGACCTTTCCCAGGACATAAATGGGAGAGGAACTTTATTTTGTCTGATTTTACTGGCTGTTTTCTTCCCCAGGGAATGTTCCCAACTAGAGGACCAAAAATATCCCAACAGTGCTCTGTGAACATCAGGAACATACAGCTGGTGTATAATGCATGTAGGCATTGAACTTGTACATTGTAATGTATTTCATCGCATATTAGAAATTTATAATGGTAACACAGTAATGGCTTGAAATAAGTGTCATCTTGTACTTAGTATTGATAATGTTGTTATGGCATCTAATTGCATATCTCCCAACATTTGAGATATACAAAGAGGGGAAGGGCTTTACCAATAATTTTATCTAACTCTGTGTCATTTAGCAGACGAATGTTTTAAGTAAATATACTGTGTTATTATTATATCAAAAGCAACCATTTAATTCAGCTTGCTTGTGATATTACATTTTATAAAATTTTCGGAACTGTACCTTGTTGTTGCTGTGTTACATTTGAAAGACATTCTTTTACAAGAAAAACTTGCTTTTGCTGCCTAAAGTTTTTTTTTTTTTTTTTATGTGTGGTCATGACCAGTGGTATATTTAGATGGGGCACTGCCATTGATTGAACTACGAGGCAGCATCTCATCTTCCTGGTGCTGCACATCTCCTGTGGTGAGTGCCCAGAGCTGTGCCTCAAAAGGATATGCAACCTCATGTACAAAATATTACATACTCCGACCTAGACTAACAAGTTGAGCAGTGGCATACCGGTAATGGCGATCACCCATTATGGTGATCTGTCCTTGGTAATGCGTAGAAGATTTTCATCAAAACAGTATATTTTGGAGTAGAATAATAGAGCATGCTTCTAGTAGAGTTTAAGGTGTGGGACAAATATACTAAGCAATATGGTTATTTCACTGCAGAATCAATAACAGATAAACTGTGCAGACTAAATAAATTATGGACCTCTCTGGAAAGAAACTGTTAACAGACATAACGAGAATTTTTAAAATGGCTTAAACGATTGGCAGACAGAGACCTGTAGGAAACAGCACTTCAGTTGTACAAACAGAGTGGTATCCAGGCTTCCCAGAAGCAAAGGCACAGGGTAAATACCAAAACGTCCTTATGTGACCTTTTCTTGTTTGTTTTTGGAACGGGTTCACAAGGGCTTCCATACACTTGTTATGAGTTGAACTGACCCCTTTCCTGTATGGATATTATTGATTTGTTTTTGGGTCTGTCTTTGCCAGATAAATCTTGACATTCATCTTCACACCTAAAGGACAGAGTACTCTTCCTCCCTGGCTCGATTGATAGTTCTTATCTGCTTAGTTTAGCTTCCCCTCTAGGAAAACAAGGAGGTACTTTTTTTGCTTGTCTTGCAATTTAAAGGTTGATTGTGGAGCAAGGTAACTGCTGGGTAAGAGCCCAAATTGCTCTTTCTCCAAAAACAGGACCATCTTTCCAGTGACCTGGGAAATGGCAGATCTTTTGCTATGTGTTGGTTTTGGAAAGGCATGTTGTACAGTTTCCTCCAGCTGTCTAAGCATGAGAGGAAGTGCCAGACTGGGCCAGTTGATGAAGGTACTGTACAAGTACTTATGGCAATTGGAATTGTCGTTCATGCCAAAATATCTTCCAGCTAAATATAAGAGCATTCAACTAACCTAAATATTAAGAGTTGAGCTCAGATGCAGTGCTAGCCCCCTAATCTGAAGATCAATCGCAGCCCCACTAATATGCTACAATTCCTGAGGCCTATAAGCCAAGCCCTTCCCCTGGTCTAGTTCAATTAAGTTATTCAACTATACCATACAATGGTGGAAGGTGTTTCTACACCTCTTGTAAAATTCTACTTGTTGGTTTCCAGTGTAATCGGGGCATTAAAAATTATTGGAAGCGGCACCAGACCATACAAAAAAAATTGTAAAACAATTTAGTAAGCTTGGCATTATAAAATAAATAGGAGAAGAAGCATGCTAGATAAACCCAATATTTCACATTTGCTGTTAAACAAAGTCGTAGCACTGTCATAAATAAAGCTCTCAAGACTGTGGCCTGCAGATCAAATATTCCACTTGTGTTTTTCCTTAAAGGTTAGTTAACACCTAAAAACTGGGCTATATTTGAACTGCTGTAAAAAAAAATCCTCAAATGTTTACCAGCTAACTATAAAAATGTCTCTTGATTTACATTACATAAACCTCTCAACCTTAAAAGGGAAGTCTCATGGAGAAAGAAAAAAATCTCCTTGAGCATAAAACACAGTGTTTTGTACAGTAATATAGTTTACCATAGGTAACAATTTGGTTTTAGCTCATTTTGTAACAACTAATTTCTTTATCTGCAAACCTGGAGGCTGGCATTGTTCTTAGTCATTTGATATTTTGGCCACTTCCCCTGTTCAAACACCACTCTGAATCCTTAGAACACTGCTAATGATTCCTGTATGTCCATAGACTTTCATTAGTCAGGGTGTCCGGCTGGTTGATTAACAATGATCCATTTTATTGTTTGCGATAGGTTGTATGATAAGTAGTGTTTGTGTAATAGGGTTAAGATAACAGAGCTTGAACACACACACAATGTGTTGAAAATGTATTTTAATTTGAAACAAAAATGGCAAGGGTTCCCCTTTTACATGTGTGAAAGCAAGGAGTGAGAGTGTGTGTGGGTTCTCTAGTGCTCATATATTCCATAACACCTGCAAAGTAATAGGCACATGTGTGTTCATGTTAAGTTCAAATGTGCACATGGATGTTTTATGAAAAATTAAACATAACATCTATGAACTGAAGCAGGAGCAATTTATACACGTTCCAATGAAGACAGGCTCAAGGTAAGTGTGTGTTAGTGTATGATAGATTGTGTGTGAATGTATGTGCTAATTGGCAGGGAGGGACACTTGGCTTTACTTTTCCCCAAGGCCAGAAGGTGCCGGCCCTCTCCCATTATGACCACGTGGAGCCAAAAAGTATATGAGTTTTTATTTATTTTTTATTTTGTGTGTGCTTACATTTAAGAGAACAATATTTTATTGATTTAAGGGTTCGAGCACAATGAGGGCATACTGTAGGGAGACAACATCTTGATAATATGTATAGCAAATAACCTGCTGGCAGTTGAAGGTGGAAGACAAAGTGGACAATGGTTACAATATGGACTTAATTTTGAGCCCCTTAGCGTTTTATTTGATTAAAATAGCTTTAAACGTTTCTGCTTATTATGAAAAACAACTCTATACTGCTTTTTCATTTTTTTTTTAACATTCTCTGTAGCATCAAAACATATACAAATTAACAAGTTTGTATAAACAAGAAGAGGTTGACAAATTCAGTACCTGCCAATGTCCCAATGCTGTATATGCAGACTTGTTTTTATTTTTTCTCTATGTATTAATTAACATGAGGCTAAGAAGCCCTTTCGGTTTTGGCATTCCTTAACGTTCCTGATCCCAATGAAGGCCTTGAGGATACCTATTAAGGCCCCTGGTTTTTAAAAAAAACAAAAAACAAGTTGGCACAACTAAGTGTGAACAGGTTCAGAGTACCAAGGTGCCTCAACGTTCTTTTCTACTTTTCCCATCATCTGGTAGCCTAACACAATGACCGTATTGCAGATCTTGCTCTCCTATCTACTTTTTTTTTATTTAACTATAATAGTGATTGTGAATGCTTTGGTAAAATGCCATATCTCCGCCTCTTTAATCTTTAGGATTTTGGGAAACTTCCTCCCATAATGGAAAGGTAAGCATCTGGATACAAAAATACAAGCAAAATGAAGCCCCATAATTAGTTAGCATTTCATCATATAATATATATTTCTGCCACTGAGTAGATACATGCATGAAGCCTCTAAAATGGTAAACTTTTAAATGTAATTATATTTTTTTAATATTAAGATATCCAGTATTGGTTTTGGCTACAGGTCTAGTTTGAGTCCTGTTAGGAGAAACCAGTGGTATAGCAGACAAAGGTTAAACTAATACATTATGGCGTGAAACTCTCACTTTCAGACATTGCATTGGAGCAACTGCGAGGCAGGAAGCAGAAGGAAAGAAATGTTAAGAGAGAAAGCAGGCACCCTCTGGCCAAGGTAAATACTCTGTGCTAAGGTAGAAAAACAAGTAACACTGCCTGCACCAGTGCTGCTTATGTAGGGGGCAGTTTATGTTTTCCATTAAAACTGTTGATTAAGGGGGGATTTCAGGCCACTCAGCTACTAGGTCGTGTTTGATAAAACAGAGCTTTGCTGTACTTTGGGATTATTGCTGCAAACATTACCTGAAAGGTTATATATGGTCCCCAGAGTTACATCACATTGTGGTTAGCAAAAGGTTGAAATTATGTTAAACCTGATTCTTGGTTAGGATTAAATAATATAAAAAAGGTTTTGTTCCTGATCTAACATCATATACATCAACATCTCAGGTGTCCTCTTTGAGATAGCTTTGTTGGGTCGGTGGTTGGAAGAGGGGTGGGGGTGGGGGGGTGACCACTAACCTACCTTACCTGTTTGGCCACCAAGAATACTTGAATATACATTCTTTTTTAGGGGAATGATAGGGACACTAACCTGCCCCTTTAAAGAGAGATTTACTACAGTCTGACAAAATAAGTTCCACTAGGGGTCTGAGTAGCAGGAGTAACCACTCAGTAGCTCACCTTGTGGCTTTTAATATCAGCTTTTAACCCATTTATGATCTAACAGATCATTATGAGAGAAACACTGAACACAAACCTTCAGTAAAATAAACTTGTCCATAGAGAGAATTGTATACTTATTTACCCTTTTTATTAATAAAACAAGTTGTCTAACTGCAATGGGATCCTAAGGGGGTCGGTATTCATATGTACATTGGCCTCATCCTATAGTATTATGATGCCCACCTGGCATTTCTCAGCAGGGTCTCTGGTTTAGGGTTTATTTGCTGTTCTTGATTAAAGTCTGAAAAGCTGGAGTTCTGTTATTTGAGAGCAAATTACTGTGCTCTTATGTGAAGCCCAAAGTAACACAATATAAACTGAATCTGTAACTCAATCTTTCAGTGAATCATTTAGTTATTTTTTTAATGTTGCTAAGCAGGTTTATATGATCCAGTGCAGATACCACAGGACACTTTGTATTTATTTACCGTAAGTAAATATGTTTTAAAACTGCGTTGGGCAATAGGGATTGGCAGTGAAGACCAAAATTTAAAACATTTCAGATAAAGCAAACACAAAAGTCATCATTTATGTTATCACGTTATACATTTATATAAGTGATGACATAGCGGTTTCTCTCAATTTTCAAGTAAATTGCTAGGTTTGGTTTTACTGTGTGTTTCCTTATAGGTGATGGACGTACATTCATACAAACATTACTAAAATACCATACATCCAGGAAATGGATGAATGAACACAGAGTGTGATATCTCTTGTTTGAGATGTGTGTGTTTGTTTCTTATGTAATTAACCAGTGAGCCGAGCTGTTAATTAGATTAATGTATTTTATTTACACTATTTAATTTGACACATATTCTGCTGTTTCAATGCACATTCTTGTAAACTTTATGAACACAGATATAAGCTTATATTCACCAAAAAGGTTGGAGGGGCAAAAGAGGACCAATTGGCACAGATGATATTTGGAAAACAGAGTACACCTGCTCATTTCATGATAACTCTGCCCATCTGTCTTTACGTACACAGACCTGTGGGATAGCATGACTCCAGGCATCACTCTCCCTGCTCTGCTCGGCAACCAAGGCATACCTTTTACATACCTTCTTGTATAGATGAATATAGGAGGTCAGGATGGACACGTTATTTGTGGAGAAGTCTCTAAAGTTTTTTTTAGTCATGCTACCTCTACAAAGCTTGTGTGGTGCTTTTAATTTGCTATGGTTCAAGACACATTATTTGTACTGAAAATGTTTTTGGTTTTTTTACATGAGATGCTAGTTTCTAATTAGAACAGTTTCCATCTTAAAAAATAAATTAAAAACACAAATGCCAATACGAAGATGACAAGGAGTTCAATGTCGGTACTGATGATATGAGACAGTGTAGTCTTTCATGAATTTCACAATTTTCACTCTTCATTTTAACAGTATTTAATAAATATAGTAAGGAAGCTAACACGTTGCAACTGACCTAGTTATTTTTTGTCATCACAAAAAATTCAGGCTACCCCTACATATAACAACCATTTTACTTGTTCATTATTTATTTGAAGAGTAAACCCTTGTGGAGTCACAGATGCATCCTGTCAGTACTACCTTTCAACATAACCATACCAGCTAGGACTGAAAAAAAAAATGTCATTATTCCATACAGCATTTTGTACTAAAGTGCACCAATGTTATAGGTGTTAGATTGAAATCCGGATTTCACAGTTAAACCAGCTACACATTCTTGTAAAACCTTAAATGAGTCCAAATAACACAGTTTTATTTGGTGATTTTAAAAAACTTGTCATCAGTCTTGCTGTTCATTGTTTTTGCACTGCTATTATTCTACAATCTTCACATCTTGCACAGCCTGCTATTTAAACTCACAGGAAGCAGAAAGCTTATCTTTGTTTTGCAGTCTCAACCACCAAAGCCTTTAAGTGACTTGAAAGTATAGAACTGCCCAGCCATAACGCCAGTCTGCCAGCTTGGTATTTCACACCAAGGTTGAAGGAAAATTAAACAAGCAATCCCCGAACATGCTTTAAACATACTGTTTCTTGGATGCAGAGCTACTTGCCCTGCTAGGATGCTTCTGGGATGCAGGATTTGGTTCGGGAGATATAGGGGTGAAGGCACTGGGGTTGTAATGTCCTATGTGTGTCTGATTTGCATCACTCATGTTCAGCTGATTCTCAGTTTTATAATTTGCCCAATTCTGCTCATTTGACATCTTGTATGGTGGGTATGTATTGTTTTCTGTTGATGGAAGGTAGAGATAGGACTTGTCTTGGAAAGGTGTAACAGATTTTTCTGGAGATTTCCCTGGGTATATATCTTCATCCTTGGGATACCTGTTGGTGGATATGTAGGGAGAGTACTTCTTTATGGTGTGTAGCATACTCTTACAGACTAGATGTATGAGTTCCAGTATATTAAGTAAAAGAGAGATGAGAGATACCACAAGCATGAAAAGGATGAATATGGTTTTCTCCATGGGTCGAGACACAAAGCAGTCTACCTTATGAGGGCATGGGTCCCTCTGACACACATAGATTGCAGGCATCACAAAGCCATAGAGATGCCACTGGCCTATAAGAAAGCCAGCTTCAAAGATGCTCTTTAAGATTACGCTAATAGTGTAGGTGCACATCAGGGCTCCTCTGATCTTTACTCTCCCATCTTCTTGAATGCATATTTTTAGTCGCTTTTTCTCTATGACAGCAAGGGCATGGTCCACGTCTTGATCTTTCTCATCCAGGGCCCTTAACTCATTCTCCTTTTGTTTCAGCTTTTCCTCTTTTCTGGAAAGGTAGATAACGTGTCCCAGGTAGAATAAGGTAGGGGTGCTCACAAAGAGGAACTGCAGCACCCAGTAGCGGACATGTGAGATGGGGAATGCCTTGTCATAGCACACATTTGTGCAGCCAGGCTGTTCTGTATTACAGGTAAAATCTGACTGCTCATCACCCCAAACTGATTCCCCTGCCAGACCTAGGATCAGTATTCGGAAGATAAAAAGTACCATGAGCCATATCTTGCCGATGGCTGTTGAATGCTCCTGCACTTGGTCCAAAAGCCTTTCAAGAAACTCCCAGTCTCCCATAATGAAGGGATATTCTTCCTATGAAACAGAGCAAAGTAAATTAATGGAATTTTAAATATATAGCTAATAAAACGGTACATGTAAATAACCTTCTTGTTCAATTCTGTCAGCACATATGCTGCATATCTATCAAAAATGAATACCGTAAACATACTTGTTCTGCATTTTATCTGAACGTAGAAAAGGAGAGTTGTGATTGACTGTGGTAGTTGCTGATTTGAGAAACAGCATTTTTCACAACTCGCCTTCTGTTTCATTCCCCCTCAACCTCCTAATAGCTTGCAGGGGTAGAGCCTCTTGTCTCTTTCTATATCACGATGTCTTAACGTGTGTTAAATGTTTTGTACTTTTTTTTTATATTGTCAGTTCTAATATTATCGTTAAAAGCTCACTCCATCTATCGTATGCAGTTCAATGCATATGATAGCTGCGTGGTCCATTAAAATTTTAATGTGGTTCCCACTTGCAGATGCATAGGGTATTGTGCAAAATGCCCCCATATGTTTTTGCCCTTTCACCAGTCCTACCTGCACATCTCGTGTTTGACAAAACCAATCTCCAAGTATGTGATGTAATTAACAATGCTGGCACAGCGAACATGGAGGACGGTTCAGACATGCAGATGCCTGCATAGAACGTGCTTCAATTGATTTTAATGGGATAGCTTTCCTGCCGCTGACTGGCAAGAATCACCGGACCACAAAGAAGGGCGGCAGCTGCAGGGTTGTAGTTGCTATCTCAGTTGAGGGAGATTTTTTTTCAATTTTGAAAATGCATATTAAAACATTCTTTGTTAGTAGGGCTGTGAGGGACACTAAACTTTGCTTTTAATGTTCACTGTCCCCTTTCAATATCAACAAATGGATTTAAGTCAACACTTCATGAGCACTGGTTTTTATGCAGAGCACACACAAAAATTAAACGTGTAACTGATCAGCAAACAACCAGTCTTGCAAAAAACAAGACCGCTTAATACAGCTCCCCATAATATTTACAGATTTCTCACTGTCAGACTTCTTAAAATTAAGTTTTTAGATGTTGGCATGATTGGAACACATTTGTGAAAACACTATTAGAGTGATCTATACAAGTTCATGGTGGATCGAGATGATCATCTCTCCAACTAAAGAACAATTCTAATTACAGTATCACATTTAAGGGAAACATAAAAGGTGGTATAGGAAATAAGTAATATAACTGTTGTGGCATTAGCAGTTAATAAATGTTTGCCAAAATATTGCTGATAGAGGAAGCAGATAATATAAACAGGACATAATAATTTTATGAAACCAAGCACAACTGTAAACAGATGACTGGTTTCCATTAAAGAACCTAAAATGCTTAAAATATTTATATGATAACAGGTATTTTTTACTTTAGTTATTTATGACTCAATTTATTAAGAAACGTTGCATATTTTAATTGGTAATCAGAAGTTATTTTTTTCTACCCTGATTTTTTTTTGTAAAATAGCCTGTAAATATATAAAGCCTAAATTTTACAAGGAACACATTGCAGATAGATTAAAACATTGTCTTAAAGAAAGTAAAATATTATACATGTCACTAATAACCTCTCCCTTTTAATCTTTACAGGTCAAGGAAACTTTAAAACATTTATTATAGGAGCACGCTAGAAAAAGTATTATGTTCTAGGCAATAATGAAACATATGAGTATCCATAGAAAGTTATGATGCTGAGGCATGGATGCTGAGATGGGAGTAAGGATTGATAGTCTGTTCTCCAATGTAATGCCCTTCCTTCTTTCAACAATTTAATCCATTATTTATATTTACACATATTCTTCTATATTACATTCAGTTGTTCTTTTATTTCAGGTAACCCAATTTCTTAAATTTTGTTTTGCGTCTGTCCGTCAATATTTTTTGTTATCGCCATTGTCCGTGCTCACAGGTGTTCATAGTAAAAGCTGTTCAAAAGCAAAGAACTGTTTCGATTCCAGCACATTTAAAGGTTTACATAAATGAAAACATGTGATTATGAACCTGGGACTCCTATATTCTATTAATTTAATCAGGACAATTCCGAGAAATGCTTATTGTGGTGTTACCATCCTGCGGAAATTGCATCCCTGAATTGCAAAAAAACTTGAAAAATCAGACACATGTTGAACTTCCTAAACTTTTCCTAACTGAGATTGAACTGAGTAAGGTTTATGTTAAATCTAGCAGTACATCAGCTTTTAATCAGAAGCTGCAATAACCAGATCTTGTCTTTTCCTCCTAATGTACCATCAAATTAAATCTTGATTTGTGGTGCCCTCTAACATAATACAAATGCTTGACTATTTTTGTTATGTTTTTAAAAATAGTTACATATTAATGGCCTAATATTACCAGTTACAGTTTTTAGGATAAAAAAACTGTGATTTTTAGGATAAATACATAATTTGGTTTTTAGCATAGCCTGATATGAGGAAGATCTCTTGAATGTCTCTTTTTTTTTCAAATGCTGATAGAAATTTTGAATAGCATAGTATTCAAGTATTCAGAATAGCAATATAGCTAAAGTCCATATAAAGAGAGAACAATTTCTCACCTTTGTACATCTCCCGTTGGGTTTAACAATTAATCCTGTAGACTAACTGTAGCTAGATGAAAAACTATGCATTTTAGCAAAGGTTGCTGGGGAAGCTCCCCAGTCGGCTCTTCATACTTAATGTGAAGAGGTTTTCCACCCCGCAACAGTTTTTAGTGAATAAATCCCAAGGAGTTCAGAACAAGTTCACTGTTTTTCCCAGTTACTGTAAATTTCCAGGTCCCATTATGCCCCCGAGCTGCCTTCAAAATACATGTTAGTATTAGACTTAACCTCTAACTGCTATTCCTTTTTTTTGAGAAACGACATAAAGATTTAGTAAGCTATATAAAGCCCAAATATCCCAGTTCACATGGGCTGGAATCTATTTATGCTCTTATACCCTGGAGTCAGTGTTCACCACTCCCTGTATATTTCTCGTTAAGTTCCAGTTATTCATTTTCTCTTGGCTAGTTTTGCACTTTGCTAAAAAAAATCACTAGAATTGCTGTGTTGTATTCTTATACAGTTGTGACACTTATTTTTAGTAACTGTGTGTGCTATGTATATAAACCCCCCCACAATTCTACAATATAGTAAAAGTAATGCAGTCACCATAGCAACCAATGGACTTTTACTATGGCTCCGCTTGCTACACTTTGCTCCAGCTTTTACATGATCTCTCAAATTCTTAATCATAAAAAAAAGCCAGTCTTAGTTGGGCTATGGTGTTAAAATACATGAATGCCGACAAAGGATAATGGGAATTGCAGTCAATCAGAAGCTGGAGAGTCCTGCATTGGCTTCCTACACTCTAAATGAGATTATGTCAGCGACCTCACTCTCTTTCCCTATACAATGCAGTGCTCAGCCAACTTCCTTCATCTCCAGCAATTCCAACAACACTTACACAACCAATGTATCATTGTAGATTTATATGTCCGATGCACAGAAATGATTAATCTATAAACTGTAGTTTATATATTAACATTTTGAATTATAACCTGCTTTGTCTAAAAATGCCTGTAGAATGGTTTGCACAATATGTTATCCTTCATACATACCTGTGAAGCTTAGAGAAGACTATTTTTTTGCAAATCCTTCTACCTTTACATGCCAAGAAAAAGGATTAGGGTCAGCAGTGGTGCCAGTATCCCAGGCTAAAGCCATGAACTGAGTGATCCCAAGAAGTATGTGATAAGGGAGGCAGCCAGACGATGCCCTGTCCCTTTTCAAAGTATCCCACGGGTGAAGAGGAAACATGGGGCGGTCTAGGGGAGGTGCAGGATATTGATGGTGTGCTTGACAGAAAGGAGAGTGTTTTTTTCCTTTTTTGGGGGGGGGGGGTAGGTGGAGAATAAATGACTTAACATGTTTATTGCCAAACAGCTCAGTAGTTTGTAATAGTTCAAACATTTGTGCGTAATATTGCGTACAAAAAGTATAATAAATGAAGGTATAAAACTGCATACAAGGGGCTCAATGTGATCACCTGTCCAAACTTTAATTGCTGTTAAACAGTGTTTGAAAACGCCAGCCTGCAACCCCTTGCTTAGACTGTATATCATAGGATAATATTACCGTTTTTCTTTTAACTTCTTGGCTGAGTTTTTGTTCATGGGGATGAAAAATCTATTAAATACATACTTGTCAAAGGTATGGGCCTGTTTTAAGAGTAGAGATCAATAAAATAAGGCATATGATGTATGAGAAGATAGCTTATACATTCTGTAAAGGATGTATTTTGGCCGGCAGTAACTTGGCTCCTTGGCCCTGCTAAATTTCGTGATATTGACATCTTACCCCAGCCTTCGGCCTCAGAATGATTAGTGGCCCCAGTTAAGGGTACTATGAAAGTATTGCTGTCTAGGCACAGACTTCCTTGTTATAACTTGGCTGGTTACATGGGTAACCATGGCAGATCTCCCCAACTAGCGCACTGAGTAGCAGCACAGTGATTCACCTTGCAGGTTTCCATATGCAGTGGTGCAGTGGTGATACTCTAATCATGGCCAAAAATGTACCTAGGGAATAAAGCTGATTTATTTTTGTCATGTTTTCCTCATAATGCTCTTTCGCCTTGTATTATGCATTATTTAAGCTTCAACCTTTTACTCACTACTCCTTAACCCCGTCATCCTTTAGTGTACCTGTTAAAACTTTAAGTCCCTCATTGGCTGTACCTTAACTCTGTTCTCACTTACTGTCCCTTATCTAACATTGTCTTACCTAGGAAAACTCTTTTAAATACCCATCATCATTCTAATGATGTATTTTAGCAGGGAGCCTCTGTGGGACAGAACCCAGGATCTCCATTGCTGTCTTGCTCCTTGTTGGCTCTTACATTCCACTTGCACCATCGTTCTCTGTGAAACAGTACTATGATGTGACCTGACAAAACATCTTAGATATGGCAATAGCAGTGGCGACTGGTGGGTAATTCCAAAGGGGGTTCACGATATATACATTTTAAAAATTAAATGTACATTTATGACTTAATGTACAGGTTAAAATACATTTCGCCTAAATTAACCCTAAACACCCCAATAACCATAACTGCCCCTAAATTAACACTAAATACCCCATAAAACTATAACTGCCCCTAAATTTACCCTAAACATCCCATCAACCATAACTGCCCCTAAATTTACCCTAAACACCCCATTAACCATAACTGCGCCTAAATTAACCCTAAACACCCCATCAACTATAACTGCCCCTAAATTTACCCTAAACACCCCATCAACCATAACTGTCCCTAAATTAACCCTAAAGAACCCATCAACCCTAAAGGATTGCAGTCAGTCACTGGGGAGGGCGGGGAGTGTGTTGGCTGGGAGCTGATGGCTGGGAGCTTCTCCCCCGATCTCACAGCTTTTACTGTGCGAACAGGGTTCAATTAGCAAGCGCGGCATCATTGAGCCAAATAGGGTCTTTCTTCCTATCGCACGTGCGATAGGCATAGGCAGACTACATCAGGGGACTGGAGGCTTCATGGCACGTGAACCCCAAAGCGCAAAAGGAAAAAAAAATTGCAAAATTCATCAAAAATCCATTTTAATCTAATTTAAATTAAAATAGATTTTTGATGATTTTTTTTCCCTTTTGCGCTTGGGGGTTCACGTGCTCCTATGGAGGAGCCTCCAATAGGGAAATATTACCAGGGAGATAAAGTAAGGGTGTGCAGCTAAGTAGGCTGTTCTGGTTTCAAGGATCTTCCTTATAATAGCCCCATTGAGCACTGGCACATTGGGCAGTCTGTTAAAATACTGGGTAATTTGCACCCTGTTGTGCAACAACCTAGTTGGCCTAGGCCAGAATATGACCGTTTTGACTTTTTTTTTTTTTTTTTTTACATGTTTAAACATTTGCCTTTATCTGGCTGTCTTAAGGAAGGAACTCAAATTCACGTTTTTTTTTGCCCTTTTTTAAGTGACACCCTAGTGCTAAGCCGGAATGTGCATCTACATGCCTATCAAATAAGAGGTAGCCAAGCTCATGTATTTTTCCCACCAGTGAAATAATACCGCATTCTAGTCAGGCTTCCCTTATGGTGAAGCACAGGCAAGATTCTCACAATTGTTCTCAATATTGCATTCTATGACAAAGGAAGTATGACTAGACATTATACATTTTGTCTCTTTGAGATACTATTGAATATAAAACAATATGAAACCTATCTTTAATAAACTGTAAAATAAACATTACTTGTAAGTAGATAGGAGATAACTAAATTTAGCAGGGAAGAAACTATACTTTAAAATAAGAAAGGGAGAAAGGAAGGCTTCACATACATTTAGGGGTTAAATCAAATTGAGAGTGAAACAGATACAAGGGTCAGAGTATAATATCACTGGGTAGGTATGATGACTAAATTACCCTATATATTAGAGAATAAGCTTTCATGTTGTGTAACCCCCCCCCCCATAAAACTATACATAAAATATAATGGTACATGTGAGCTCATTTAGGCTGCTGAATTGCATCATCATAAAAAATAACCCAATCTCAATTTATTAATTCAGCTATTATTAAAAATAAAAAAAAACTCAAATAGAAAAAAAATACACATTCCACAATTTTTCACATTCCAAATTTGTTCCAGTGTCCAGGGAAATCTGTACCTCCTCTAGATCCCCACACATTGCGACAAGACATGCCAAACACAGCAATGGAAGCAGAAGTAAGATCTCTGTGTTCCACACTAAAACGACAGACAGATGGTGTCGGTGGAAGCAGGTTGCATGGGGTCCTGTAGTAGCTGCAACCAGAGCTGGCCCTAGGGCAGGGGCGTCCAACGTGCGGCCCTCCAGCTGCTGCAGGACTACATCTCCCATATTCCTCAGCCAGCCCCTTAGCTGAAAGAGCATTATGGGAGATGTAGTCCTGCAGCAGCTGGAGGGCCGCACGTTGGACGCCCCTGCCCTAGGGCTTCTAAGGCCCTAGGCAAACTATTATTCTGATGTACCCCTCCTGGACTTCTACATGTACTTGTTTTTCCAACAAAGCAAAGAATCTAAGCCTATATAAACCAGTGCCCCTTTTGTTACTCCACTAACTCTGAGAGCATCTTAAGTACCGAAATAAAAACAACTTGAAAAATCTCTGGTTTCCTTCCAAAAACTAGTTGAATAATGAAAAAGTTTAATCGATGTTCTTTCAATGTATGGTAAAAAAGAAGATGCTCTCTTTCCTCTTTTTTTGCAGACTTAGATACATTGAGTATAGTCAAGAGAATAAAAGTACTTCTGACAAAGTATTACTATTTAAAGCAAAGGGATGGGTGACAACATTTTATTTCTGCCATTCAGGGACACACTATGAATCACATGAGATCACACACTCAGGTATATATATATATATATATATACACATATACACACACACGCGTTAGACATGGATTTGTAACCACATAATATGTACTTATCTCTTTGAAGTAAAGACTGCGATTGAAATATTTCAAAATAACAGCTGAACTGGCAGTTATTTTTCATTCCTTAATAATAGCCCCTGCTGCCGATATATTTTCATATTAGTCCTTGCTAACAATACTTTTTATATTGAAAAAAATTGGGCCCTATGCAAGCATTTCCTTGGGCCCCACTCCACACTCTCTAGCATGTAATCACTCCCTCCACTCCCGCACCAAAAAAATATTTGCTACACTGAATCAGAATCAGACATACAAATCCTGTATTTGCAGTTATACAATAATAATCTATGGAAACATAGCATTGCAGGTATAGATCAACAGAATAACACACAATCCCAGCATTGCAGGTATAGATCAACTGGAAATCACATGTAAACTCAGCACTGCAGGTATTGATCAACTGAATAAGACATACAAACCCTGTATTTAAAGGTATATATATATATATATATATATATATATATATATATATATATATATATATATATATATATATATATAAATACTGTATGGAGAAATAGCATTGCAGGTATAGATAAAACCCCCTAAATTACAGGCATATATCACAGGTTGCACACCCCAAAGCCAGCCCTGGCATTCACACTGCCCACATAGAACCTGACCAGCAAACAAATTACAAACATAGTCCCCAAACAGCCCAGCCTGTGCCATCTTTGTCCCATAAACACCCTGCCTGTGCCATCTTTGCCATTTCACAAATCAATTATACATCTATGATACACACAAACACTTTTACAGTCACTCACCAATTCACATAATTAATTCACACAATAATTTATTCTCTCACTCATTCACACAAATCATGTACACATACTCATTAATGCATTCTCACAAATTAATACAATTCATCCACACATTAATGCGTTCATACACACATTAATTTATACTGTCACTTATTCACAAAATGCATCCACACATTAATTCATCCATTCTCTCACTCATGCTCACTCTTTATTTTAATATTCTTACTACCCCCTTCTGACTGTCTACCCTCTCTCCCTCCCCACTATCTACCCCCCTCATCCCTTCTCACTATCAACCCCCTCTCCCTCCCTTCTTAATATGTACCCCTCTCCTCCCCTTCTCACTATCTACTCTCCCCCCTTCTCATTATCTACCCTCTGCAGACATCCTGCAGTGGGAGTGTGAGGCCTCTGTCTCGCTGCTCACTGCTGAGCGCCTGAATATGACATGATATTCCCGCATTCAGCATGAAATGCCGGCACCGCGACCAAGCTAGAGGCCTCGCAGAGGAGACTGAGGGGCGCCGAGCAGGACCTTATTCTTGAACGACCGCTTGGCACCCCTTTCTCTCCTCCGTGTCAAAAAATGCATTTTATATTGCCTATTGCATTGTCCTGGATTGAGGCTGCCCGGGACTTAAAGTCCCATTGCGGGCAATGTGGGGCCTGCGGTCACCCTAGTACAGAGATATGTAGATAATGACAGCAGAAAAAAACAACTTTTGGCCTAAAAAGTAAAAAGTTGTACCACTGCCTTTTTTGATAGTGATTTTACTTATTAAGGAAGTTTTATGCACATCTACTTTCCTTTCTGTAAATGTGGAAAACGTGGAAAACACGGGAGCATTGAATGCTTTAGTGTACATGAAGAAAATATGTTCAGCAACATTCCCATAATACTGAAGATAAAATAACAAAACGCTCCCTTTACATTACACTACACTATACGGTAATCTTAATATTTTACCTGGGAGTGGTAGGGCTTTTAACTTTTGTTTCAAATTTTTTCACTGTTTAAACATTTTTTTTCAAAGACATTTTAATCAATCCCGATAGGGTCTTTGTATATATCTCTTCCCCCTGATGATATCATGGTGATTTAAAAAAAAAAAAAAAAATTTCAGATTGTCTTTTTCAGGAAGAAACTTTGTCCCCCAATCATCTTACTCTAAACTCACTCTGTGCTACTCTGCACCCCTGCTTTATTGATCACATCATGTATGATCAGATCTAGGGGTTTCCTCAAAAAGGGTTTAACAGACATTTTCCAAGGGACACATATATATAGCACATTTACGTCATAGTTGTACTGCACTACGGAATATGATGATGCTATATGAAACAATATATAGTAATAATAACAATAATAATATTATTCTGGATATTCAATAGTATAAAAAGTAAATAACATACCAGATTTGGTCTGAGAGAAATACGTACATCCACTGTGATCTTCAATTTCAAAATAATTATTGAGGCAGACTCATAGCCATTACGTGAAAAAATCAGTTCCTTGTTATGCAATTAGTAGGTAGAGTTATTGTTTAAGTGGGAGCAATATGAAATGTCATACACAGCTATTGCAGGTTGTTGAGTTGTTCCCTGAGGCAATATGTTTGTTTTAAACATATTGTTTTTTGGATGAGGAGCAGCTTGATTGATCAGATATATATAAAGAGCTTTTGTGAAGTTCAACGCTCAAAGCCAATTGCTTTTCAGTATTGTAATTGGTCCAGTTTTGCTCATTTGTCATTTTGTAAGCTGGGCATGGAGGGTGATCATTTTCAATTGGAAAGTACAGACAGGGTTTTTCCTGGGTAGGAGCACTTGGTGGATTATTAGTTGCATCCGGGAACATACTGACTTCATTAGTATACCTTTTTGAGCAACATGCCTTTATTCTCTGGAAAATCCTTTGACCAAGTAGAAGAGCCAACTCCAGTAAACTAAGTGCCAGGGAAAGAACAGACACCACTAGCATAAAAATAATAAAAATAGTTTTCTCCATAGGTCTGGATACAAAGCAGTCTACTGTGTGTTTACATGGATGTCTTTTGCACTCATAGACTGGAGGCATCACAAAGCCATAGAGGTACCACTGACCCAACAGGAAAGCCGCTTCAAGAATGCTTTTGAAAATGATGCTGGCTGCATAGGTATAAATTAAGGATCCCTTAATCTTTACACTTCCATCCTCCTGAATGCAATATTTCAGACGTTTCTTCTCTAGGGCAGCTAAAGCATGTTCCACATGCTGAACTTTGCCCTCCAGAGACCTTAGTTCATTCTCTACCTGCCTCAGTTTTTCCACTTTCTGAGATAGGTAAAGCACATGTCCAAGATAAAGCAGAGTGGGAGTACTGACGAAGAGGAACTGTAGTACCCAATATCGGACATGGGAGATGGGGAAGGCCTCGTCATAACAGACGTTAGGGCAGCCAGGCTGTTTAGTATTGCAGACAAAATCTGATTGCTCATCTCCCCATACAGATTCCATTGCCAGACTCAGGATCAAGAGGCGAAAGATAAATAGCACCATAAGCCACACTTTACCAACTGGTGTTGAATGCTCTTGTACTTGGTCCAACAACTTTTCAAGAAAGCTCCAGTCTCCCATGTTGTCTTGATGCGGTTATCTGCAATTCAGAACCACAAATGTGAAATGCTAGTGCTGCTTATTCCTTCATAATTGTGTGTTCAGTACGGATAAAATCTGCTTCTCTTCCAGCTGACTTGAATCAGGCATTCAGTTAGACGTCAGATGTTAGTATAAGTCAGTCCCCCCCTTCATACTGCAGTCTACAGATGCAAGCTAGTGTTAATGTCTGGTATATGTTAGCATGGCTTGTGTTAAGCTTATGGCTTCGCTTGGTAACAATGAAAAGGGCCGTATAACTTCAGATATTTAAAGCTCGTGTATACAATGTAGGGATAGGACAGTGGAAATGAAAAGGGGGAAAAAAATACTGAAGTTTAAAGCGATACTCCAGTGTCTTGGGGAGCCCCTAAACAAGCAATGCATATAAAAATATTTTGCAAGTACTTTCATGGTCCAAATTGGATAAAATAGTATTTAGTTTAGAGAGAAGCTGCAGTTCCCTGCTCTACCTGTGTCCTGGTGTGCTGCCCCATTGATTGGCTGCTTGAAGCAGCTAATCAATGGCAGGAAATCACTCCCATTGAAAACAGCATATTGCTTACCGATAACCCAATATTCTAAAGGGTCATGTATACTCACACTTCAGCTTTGAAATATAAAACATCATGTCTGGCCACACCCCCAACAAAGGTACCCTGGGTTGGACACCTGAAATGCTGGGGTATGATGCAAGCAATATCACCAGTTCAACAAATACATGGCTAAAGATTGGTTTATAATACCTTTAGTATTTCTTAATCTTAAAATTCTGATACATGGTAAATAGTGAGCAGATAGTAGAATCATTTATTTGGTTGCTATGGAGATTGCATCACTTTGCCCAAGAACTGCATTCCTAAGAATCTATTTAGCAGGTTTTTTCAATAGTTTTTGCAGATGAGTAAAATATTTTTGAAAGAAAAGGTAACTTTAACATATTTTATCATGTTTATAGTAAATTAGATGATATGAAAAAAATAATGGTATCTAAAGAAAGCCCTTTAAAAAAAATATATATATAATGAGAAAGAAGAAAATTACATCTAAACAGCAACCCTGTAAATCTTAAAAGAGCCTTTGTCCCAAAATGTACTATGAGAAAGAAACAGTGTTGTCATTAAGGGGTTAAGAGGGACAGTCCCTTTTGGGACCCAAATGCCTGCATCCCTCTTTCGTCCTCTGATGTGCCTCTTTTCTATGAATTCAGAATGTTTTCTGGTTATAAGCATACAGTGTTCTACAGCCATAAAAGTCACTATAATGTGTATAGAAACAGCAGAAATATTGGTTTATCACTAAATTATGTAAATAAAATACATTATCCTTATAAATGTCATAATTAGTTACATAAGTAGCTATCAACAGGTAACAAATTCCTATAAAAAGTATCATTTACGCCATATTCTCTTACCACAAACCTAAAACAAATATGTTTATTTTTGGCTATCAATAATTGCGGGAGTAATTGTTTACTTATTTTGTCTATATCCTTGAATCAACTAATGGTGCAGTACATTTAAAATTACATATTTAAGGTCCCTGAACATAGATATGACCAGGCCCAAACTAAGTAAATGCTTAAACACAGGTGCCATAAATCCTGCAGTTAAGAACAATTACAGATTAGATGAAAATCAATGAGGGAAGACGTAAAACAGAAGACAGATACCTTTTGTAGCTTTTGTAGCAGGCAAAGTGACAGTTCTCTTTTTTGTTTTTTTATGTTGCTTTGTTTTTCACGAGTCAGTTCTAAAACCTGAATAAATACATCATATCCTTCCTGAGAGGGGGTTCTGTGATTTCTGGCTAGGAAAAGATATACAAGTCCCAATTCTTATCATGTCCTGCACAACAAAGCAAGTATTTTTACCCAGATTTTCTTTAAAAAAAAATAATAATAAATAAATTAAATGTATGCGTCACACAATTTTTGGTCATGATATGCAAAGTTATATGTAAATAGGAGCAATCTGAGATGGTTTTAGTGCTGTTTACAATGCACCCTTATTTCTCTGCATTAAACCCATATACCCTGGCATCCAACAGGTTAATTTGTGAACTACTGCCTCCCACAATTAAGATAAAAAAGTAAAATTCAGGAGATGATGTTATTGGATACTACATTTTGGTTGTAAGAAGCGCTGTGTAAATTGTTGGCGCTATATAAATTAAGATAATAATAATCCCAGAGGATTTAAGGCACTGGCCGTAAAATGCAATGTCTATGTTTTGAAATTAAAGAGGGGAAGACCAGCAAACTTTATCCCCCTATATAATCATTTTTTGTTTTTGTCTAAACATTATTTTACATTGTTCTCTTTTGCTTTGCTCTTTAAGAACCGCTTTCCTATTTTTCTTCTACACCACTTTAAGTAGTAACATGGCTGGTGGCCACACAGTGGGTGACTAAGTGCTGTATAAGTCTATATCAGGCTCTGTGTTTGTCAGAAGGTTTAATTCTGCTTCCATGGAGAAGATATAATCCAGAGGTACCCAGGAATAATACAAAGAGCCAGCAGATATGCAATTTAACCCATGCTCTGCTGAACAAGAAAGTTCAGTATTATGCGTTGGGAAAAAAAAAGTCATCTCTTTTTGTGTGTATAGCCATTTGGAGCTTCACAGTGCTCTGCATACCATCACCATGATGGACGACAGGGCAGAAGGGTAAACTCACAGTGGGTTGTTTTCAATAATTGATGTCACATATAAACATATACTAATGTAGAGATAGTGGAACAGCACTCCAATATTTCTGGTGCTCGAACTGGGCTCCACCAGCACCCCAAAATATCACAAATAAAGTTGCTCAACACTCCAGTAGTTAAGTGAGGTGTATTTAATTCAGCAACAAGGGCAATGTTTCGACCTTACGGTCTTAATCGAGCCATATAAGCATATGACAACAAAAAATCCTGTTCTGCTTTTGGTAATGACAGAATTAGGGCCATTCCACCACATTTGCGACTTTGCAACAGTGATCTTTTATAACCTTCTTCAAAGGGTTAAAGCACAAAATGCAAATGACAGGCTAGAAATGACACATTAACCCATTTTGATGGAGCGCTTGCTATTAGTCAGCTATTTGGAGAGTTTAGGGTTTTTCTATCACTGTTAAAGATAGACTGACATTTAAGCATTTCAACGGAATTCTATGGACCTCGTTTTAAAGATGCTGTATAGCCTTTACAGAATCTGCATCTTTTAATTCTGTAGGAGTGCAATGTTTTACCTTACACACTTGTCTAGCCTTCAAGGACTGGATGCATAACTAGGTATTTTATACAAAGAAATAGTAAATGAGAAAAAAGAAGCAGGATGACAGCAGCAGTTAGAAGCATATTTTAGAGACAAAGGTTTGACGACTTTAAAAAAAAACCAAAAAGCATGAAGGATGGTGGACCTAAGAAAGAACATCCCACCAGCTGGCAGAGGTAGGATTAGAAATAATATGCAGAAATATAATTTTTTAACAGGTACAACAAAGTCTAATAGTCTGTCACTGTGCTACTAGATATTACAGTATAGACTATTAGGTCATAACTATGTGAAAGTACTGTGCATTCTGCCATTCATCAGCTTCTTAGCATGAAATGTATCTACTCACCTGGCCAGGGTGATGTTGGGAACCTTAGGAGAGGGCAGGCGATATGTACAACAGGGTACCCTTATAACAGGAACTTTGTGATGCTTGACAGACGTATTAATGAAGGCAAGGATTGTGAGGATGCAGGGAGGAGGGACAGGAAAAATTGGGCAGGACAGGAATTAACTCATTGTTAGTTAAATGTCAGATACCACCACAACCATACCATACAGCCCCCAATATTTTAAGTGCATGATACTCATACCTGTGTTCTTGACCTTGTTCTCATTCCTTGGCTAAAACATCCTTTGAATCCATTGAATTTAATGGTTCTCACTGAGATATCGCTCACAAGTTTTGTAGTTGGTCCAGGCATCCCAGAGGTCCTCTTTGTCCTAAAGGTTATCCTGATGCTCACACTGATTTTGCAAACTTCCATATTAAACCGGAAACTTGGATATACATGTTGAGTCGCATCATGTATCTGGTTTATTCATTGCACAGAAGGAATACACTTTTGTATCTATATGGACAAAAGTATTGGGACACCTAACCATTACACCAACAGGGACTTTTATGACATCACATTCTAAATACATAGACATTAATATGCAGTTGGTCCCCCATTTGCAGTGATAACAGCTTCCACTCTTCTGGGAAGTCTTTCCACAAGATTTTAGAGTGTTTCTGTGGGAAATTTGCCCATTCATCCAGTAGAGCATTACATTTAAAATCCTTGTACTAATATATAAGGCCCTCCATAACACAGCTCCTCCATTAATTTCTGGACTCAGAAACAAATACTCTCGATCTTTACTTTCTTCCCATGGGCTAAGGCTCTTCGCCTTGCTTATCACCTCTTCCTTTTCCTGTCCCATACTTCTGGAACCTACTTTCCCCGAACCTTCAGCTTTCACCCTCCCTCCCAACATTCAAGAAACATCTCAAAACCCACTTCTTCAGAGAAGTTGTCCAAAATGTCTTTGTATGTCCCCTATAGAATACCAATACATTTTGGATGATGCTATGCCTTCCCAGAAGAGTGGATAGCTGCAAAGGGGGAATCGACTACACATTAATGTAAATTTGTTTTTAGAATGCAATTGGTGTAATGGTCAGGTGTCGTCCCAGTATGTTTGTCTATATAGTGTATATAGCATCATAGTGTATGTGTGCAAGTACCAAATATGCACGTGATGTAGCAGAAATGTACAAAGAGGAAATAGGCTGTATTAGCCTTCAGTCTGGTAATACCCTTGATTAAGCATTGGGTACCACCCCATATAAATACATAATTGCTTACTTAAAAATAAAGACTACCCAATTATTTAGGTATTCTTAGGTGCTCTGTATTAATGTGCAATAATATTGATATTGCACAATAATAACGAGCATCTGAAAATCAGAAATTCTGATAGTTTTGTATACAATACAAAGTGAAAATATTAAACACCTCTTAAGAACTTAATTGATATTTAAAATAATCATATAACCTGTTTGTTTCTCCAACATTCCCTCTATAACTAAGCCTAACTTGATCATCTGGGACTTCCCTGTGGCCTTTTTAGTTACTAGCTTAATTTACACTGTTGTGAAATTACTACTGAGCTACTATGGCGAAAAAAAATGATCTCATGGAGTTTGCACAGGCCATGAATTCTAAGAATAAAGTAGACCATCAATGCATCTTCATTTGTTAAACTACCAGCAGTGCTTATCTGACTGTTTTACCCACTACATTGCTTTCTATGAATCAACTTTAAAGATGAAATTAATATTTGGTCATAATGCCACCTTAAATGAGCATATTCCAAAATATGGCAACATCGTAACCCATTACCACTGCCTGCCATAACCCTACTAGGGTGACCACATTTTATTTCTGCCATTCAGGGACACACTATGAAGCGCATGAGATCCCACACACGTAACACACACATGTGAACTCAACACTGAAGGCATAGAATCCTGTATTTGCAGGTATACAATAATAACATATGGAAATATAGCATTGCAGGTATAGACAGTAGCGTACCTAGTGGGGGGCGGGTGGTCCGCACCGGGTGCCGCTCATCAGGGGGGTGCCAACTTGTCGGCACCCCTCCAGAGACGGACAGTAATGTCCGCCGCTGGAGAAACAGGCTCGCAAGGGAGCGGTATCGGAGGTCTTTAACAGACCTTCGGCTCCCTTGAGTCATTTTCAGCCGGTTCAAGGATCTCCCTTGAACCCAGCTTAAAATCACTCAAGGGTCTTTTAAAGACCTCCGATACCGCTCCCTTGCGATCCGCGCAGCAACAGCTGCTGTGCGCCGGGGTTTGTTGTCAGATCCCGGCGCACAACACTGAAGCCGCGCCCACCGCTGTCCGTGCACTCTGAACCGGAAGAAGACAGAAGAACTGAAGAAGAGGAGCAAAGAGGAGGAAAAGGAGCTGTAAGGAGAAAAGAGGAAAGGTAGGAAAGCATTCAGTGACAGTGAGAGTGATGTGGATTGGTAAGTGTGGATTGGTAAGTGTGTGAGAGTGATGGGTGTTATGCTGTACCATTTCCAATGTATTTTTCATTATATAATTATGCTCTAAAGTACATCATAACGCCCATCACTCTATACTGTTCCATACAGTGGCAGAGCTGGGAGACAGAGGCCTTGCACCCCCACCGCAGGACTCCTGAAAGGTAAGTGAACTTCAAAGGGGGAGAAGCTAGATAGTTAGGAGGGGGTAGATAGGGCACAAGGGAGTGAGACGGGGGGATAGAGGGTAGATAGGGAGAAGGGAGTGAGAAGGGGTAGATAGGGCAGAAGGGAGTGAGAAGGGGTAGATAGGGCAATCATACTCCTATCATGCCAAGTCTGCGAGTACATCCTGGAATCTGGGTATGCCTGGGCATGATAGGAATGTGATTGCTGTTAACAATTATATATATATATATATTAATATTGTTATTTAATAGTTTTGTCCTATTTTGGTGTGTTACTTACTTTAAATAAAAGTGTTTTATTTTATGGTGGGGGGGGTCATATTCGGTTTTGGCCAAGTAAATGCTGCATTTTCGGTTTCAGTCCAGAATTCGTTTCGGTGCATCCCTACTACTAATGAAGTGGTAGGCCTACACCACATCAATGTTTGGCATAGTATTTAAGTGATAGGAGTTATGCTGCACTATTGTCAATGTCTGGCTCAATGTATAGTGATAGGGATTACGGTGTACCACCGTCAATATGTGCCTCAGTATATAGTGATAGGTGTTATGCTGTACTACCGTCAATGTCTGCCTCAGTATATAGTGATAGGTGTTATTCTGTACCACCGTCAATTTCTACCTCAGTATATAGTGATAAGTGTTATGCTGTACCACCGTCAATGTCTGCCTCAGTATATAATGATAACAGTAATGCTGTACCACATTCAGTGTCTGCGCCGGTATATAACGGTAGAAGCTATGCAGTTTTAAAGTGTGTGTGTGTGGGGGGGTACTACATACAGGATCCGCCCCAGGTGCAAAATACTCTAGGTACGCCCCTGGGTAGAGATCAACAGAACACACAAGCCCAGCATTGCAGGTAAAGATCAACTGGAAATCACATGTAAACTCAGCAATAAAGGTATAGATAAACCCCCTAAATTACAGGCATAGATCACAGGTTGTACATCCCAAAGCCAGCCCTGGCGTCCACACTGCCCACATAGAACCTGACCAGCACCCACATAACACACATAAGACTTGCCATCTTTGTCCCCAAAAAGACGTCATATTCCGGTGCTCAGCATGACATGCCGGCACCGCAACAGAGCTAGAGGCCTCGCAGAGGAGATGGAGGGGCGCCGAGCGGTTGCTAAAAAAAACGTAATAAGCAAAAACCATTCAGCTTCCCTCTCCTCCGCGTTGACAAAAAAATAAAAAGACGGCACTTCAATTCCGGGACAATGCACTGCGGCTGCCTGGGACTTAAAGTCCCCTTCCGGGACAGTCCCGGGCAACCCGGGACTTCTGGTCACCCTAAACCCTGCACTAAGCAGCCAAATATGAGTGCCTATCTTATTCAAACACTGTCCTTTCCATGCATCATTGCCCCCCCCCGGTCTGGATGTGTCACCATAATACCGCTAAACCGGCTAACAAACTTAGTGTCAGGATCACAACTTACTGTATCTGCAGCTCAAAGCCTCCATCGTCCGCATAGTATGCAGCTTTCCCAGAGTAGACAGAAGACTTAAAGAGTCCGCGTCCCAGAAATGTATAAGTTCAGTGGAAGCTGGTCTGAGACTTAAACTACTGGCACATTTCTCAAGATTCTGAGTTGTTGTTTAGAGTCTTTATCTGCAACTTGACATTCTGATTCCCTCTGAACCCAAATTTAACCATGTTATCCCCTCCTGACCTGTTCCTGTCTTTGCCTGACCCTTGGACCCTTTCCTGCCCGTCCTTGCATCCATGCAACCCAGACCTGACTCTCTGTCCCCTGACTCAGGTTTAGTGTATGGTCCTCACTTTTGGTTTGCTGGTGGTTCCTGTGCTTGTGCTGTCTTTTACTAGTGGTTCCAGAAATCCTGCAGTCAGCAATTGTCTGCTCATGCACTGCTACTGGTTCCAGGATCCCATTGGTCAGCAAGTGGTAAGGTTTTTCTTTAAAGGATTCCAACCAGCCTGGACAAGGTAGGCCCAAACACCTACCTAAACACATATTTACTTTCAACTTAGCCCTACCAACTCCTTGTAAAGAGTGACCACCCCCAAAACTAGTGAGGTACAATGTTAGACCAAACTAAACATAACCTCATCTCTAATGTCCCTCATCGATATCCCTAATGGTTTCTGACAGAGATTGTTGCACCCTGCATGCACCATTAACACATCTGGGCTGGGAACTATTGCCGCCTGCACCAGGGTTTCATGCAAAATATCCAACTGCACAAGGTCCCCTAACCCCACCACCTGATCCGAGCCTTGTCATCTAATAACCCCAGTTGTTTGCTGTTTTACTCGGACTCCTGCCTGCTGCTCCACCCAGAATACAAAGGATTGACCGACAATACATTTCCTGCAACTGGTTGGAAAGTAATGTTAAAATAGGTTAAAAAATTGAAAATAATTTATTGTAAACATAACGAACATCTTCCATAACTTCCTCAAGCCACTACACCAGATGCGGCCTTGTCAGATATTTTATGCTAGAAAACATGTATTCTATATATTCTGTATTTTACATGAACACAAAATGAGTCAGAGCCATTTTATTTTACTTAATCATATAATGATTATTTCTTTCTATCTTTGTTCCCTCTATAATTGAGAACAAAGGAGTATTCATGTATATAGATGTTTCAGTATATATGATCCAATTAACGTTATCTTCCATGAGAAAGTTAAGGAGTAGACGCTGCATATCCTTAGGAATGTAAATTGGAATGGGGGATACGTCGTAAGACCACCAAAACCTAATTTATTACCTAGGAGGCAACATCTGGAGATATGGGTGACTACAAAGACCTGATTTACTATATAGGAGGTAACATCTAAAGATAAGGGTGACCATGAATGAATTCCTAACACATATGTAATGGTCTTAAGTTATTTCTTAAACCAGAGCGTCTCTCGCAGGTAAATTAAGAAATTACAAGGATGTAAGAATGAGTGGAAGTCCTAATTATAATGGGTAAAACCCACCGTTATGATTGGATAATTCCAATCAAGAGGTGGAGGCTATGATAATAAGCCCTGTCTTTAAAAGCTTATGTCTTTAATAATTAGGGGGACTGACCCTAAGGCTGACCTTAAAAAAGAAACGGACCTGAAACAGACAGACCCTGACGGACTCATTTAAATTTACCCCAGAGAATTGGAATTTTAAGATCCTGGCACCATAATCTTACTCTTAGAATTACTTTGAGTCCCAACCTATATAACTTTTAGTAAGTTATATTTCTTTCCACTTAATTTCTTGCCACTGAACCTGGATTAACTTCTACAAGGACCAGTTGGACAACAGCAACAAGTGGTGGTAAATATAATTGTTTTATTATTCTGAATAGAGATGAATTTTGTCTTCTTCATATAGAATTCCCTGTTTCTGGGAAGTACTATATTGCATTATTGTATATGACGGCTTGTGAGACTGCAGCTTATAACCCGTGATAATAACAATAATGAAAACGTATTTTTACCTGTAGATGAAGTTTGACATTATTTGCATCTATTAGGAATTTCACTAAATACTCTTAGACATTATTAAATTATTTTAAATTGTCATATTAGTTAAACTAATATAATAGAGTTAGTGATCTTTTTATTACCGCCCTGATTATCATTTTTGGTTGCTGAGTGGGATGGAAATTAATGCTGTGTTAGACTCATAAAGTATTAATTCATATTGATAACTTTCGATAATATACCGTATTTGGATATACTGCAATTTGACATGTTTTAAGAACTTTATATTTTGTATTCTGCACTGTGTGACTTATATATAAATTTTATAAATTGCCTTCACAATAAATAATAATTTTGATTGATTATCGTGGTGATATATATCTAATTTGAATTATAATTTTCGGCGATCTGAAAGGATTTAGGATCGGAGATAAAATATAGGGTATCTCCTTAAATTAATATTGTGGATGTGGTACTACAATCTTTGGTAGCGTCGTTATTTTGCGTGTGTGATAAAATATTGGTTTTACCGATTTTGTCTCATTAATATCCCTAACATACTGATATAAAATTGGATGACTCTTACTGGCTGATCCGCTTTATCATGGAGCCCCCATGTAGTAGCTGCCTCTACGCAGAGCCAACGAGACACAAACCGCTTTGCCTGCATACATAAAGCACCCAGGCACCTACCTCTGCAGGGGCGTACCTAGAGTATTTGGCACCTGGGGCAGATCCTGTATGTGGCACCCCCCCACACACACACATACACACTTTAAAACTGCATAGATTCTATCATTAGGCAAACATTGACAGGGGTACAGCATAACTGTTATCATTATATACTGAGGCAGACATTGACAGCATAACACCTATCACTATATACTGAGGCAGACATTGACGGTGGTACATGTTAGGGATATTAATGAGACAAAATAGGCAAAACCAATATTTTATCACATACGCAAAATAACATAGTAACATAGTAACATAGTTCATAAGGTTGAAAAAAGACCAAAGTCCATCAAGTTCAACCTATATACATATTGTGTCCCTACTGTGTTGATCCAGAGGAAGGCAAAAAACCCTTATGAAGCAGATGCCAATTGCCCCATACCAGGGGGAAAATTCCTTCCCGACTCCAAATATGGCAATCAGAATAAATCCCTGGATCAACGTTCTGTCCCTATTAATCTAATATCCATAACTTGTAATATTATTGCTTTCAAGAAACACGTCCAGGCTCCTTTTGAACTCTTTTATTGAGTTTACCATCACCACTTCCTCTGGCAGAGAGTTCCATAATCTCACCGCTCTTACTGTAAAGAACCCCCGTCTGTGCTGGTGTAGAAACCTTCTTTCCTCCAGCCGTAGAGGATGTCCCCTTGTTATAGATACAGTCCTGGGTATAAATAGGTCCTGGGAGTGATCTCTATACTGCCCCCTTATATATTTATACATAGTTATTAAGTCCCCCCTAAGCCGTCTTTTTTCCAAACTAAATAACCCCAATTCTGATAACGATGCTATCAAATATTGTAGTACCACATCCACAATATGAATTTAAGGAGATACCCTATATTTTATCTCCGATCCTAAATTCTTTCAGATCGCCGAAAATTATAATTCAAATTAGATAGATATCGCCACGATAGTCAATCAAAAATATTTATTGTAAATACAATTTATAAAATCTATGTATGAGTCACACAGTGCATAATATAAAACACAACGTTCTTAAAACATGTCAAAATTGAATCAATTTAAATACAATATATTATCGATAGTTATCAAGATGAATTAGTTCTATATGAGTCTAACACAAAATTATTTTCCGCGCCAAAAATTGATAATAATCCGGGCAGTAATAAAGATATCACTATTTCTCTTATATTAGTTTAACTAATATGACAAATTAAAAAGTAATTTAATAATGTCTACGAGTATTAGTGAAATTTCTAATAGATGCAAATGATGTCAAACTTCATCTACAGGTAAAAATACCTTTTCATTATTGTTATTATCACGGGTTATAAACTGCAGTCTCACAAGCCGCCATATACAATAATGCAATATAGTACTTCCCAGAAACAGGGAATTCTATACGAAGAAGACAAAATTCATCTCTATTCAGAATAATAAAACAATTATAATTACCACCACTTGTTGCTGTTGTCCAACTGGTACTTGTAGAAGTTAATCCAGGTTCATTGGCAAGAAATTAAGTGGAAAAGAATATAACTTTCTACCAGTTATATAGGTTAGAACTCAAAGTAACTCCAAGAGTGAAATATGGTGCCAGAATCTTAAGATTCCAATTCTCTGGGGTAAATTTGGTGAATAAGTCCGTCCGGGTCTGTCTGTTTCAGGGTGTGATCTTTTTTTTTTAAGGTCCGTTTTTTTTTTATTCCAGACATAAGCTTTTAAAGACAGGGCTTATTATCAAAGCCTCCACCTCTTGATTGGAATTCTCCAATCATAACGGTGGGTTTTACCCATTATAATTAGAATTTCTACTCATATTTACACCGTTGTAATTTCTTAATTTACCTGTGAGAGACGCTCTGGTCTAAGAATTAACTTAAAACCATTACATATGTGTTTGGAATTTATCCTTGGTCACCCTAATCGCCAGGTGCTACCTCCTAGATAGTAACTCAGGCCTTGGTAGTCTTACCATGTATCCCCCATTCCAAGTTACATTTCTAAAGATATGCAGCGTCTACTCCTTAACTTTCTCATGGAAGATAACATTAATTGTATCATATATACGCTGAAACATCATTATACATGAATACTCCTTTGTTCTCAATTATAGAGGGAACAAGGACAAAAAGAAATAATCACTACATGATTAAGTAAAAAAAAATGGCTCTGACTCCATTTTGTGTTCATGTAAAGTACAGAATATATGGAATACATGTTTTCTATCATAAAATATCTGACATACAGCTTAACTGCTATCATTATATACTGAGGCAAACATTGATGGTGGTACATCATAACTGTTATTATATACTGAGACAAACATTGACGGTGGTACAGCATAACTGTTATTATATACTGAGGCAAACATTGACGGTGGTATAGGGTTGCTGTTATTATTATATACTGAAAAAAAGAAAAAATGGTTCTGCACTCAACTCCCAGGAAGCTGGGTGCTAGCAGGAAAAAAGGGACAGCATAAACCCTCTTGAAGCACACAAACAAAGAAAAGGAATCCCAGCACAAACAGCTTCCAGTCTCTAGGACACTTTATTAAGCAAGAGCAAACAAAAGCAACATTTCGGCCAAACAGGGCCTTTGTCAAGCTCATAATATGCCTTTTAACCCCCTAAATGCCAGAGTGGGATAAAGGGGTATACGGCAATTCTGGAGGTAGAGTGGCACATAGGGGGTCAAAAGGCATATAATGGGGCACAGTGGCATATAGAGGGTTAAAAGGCATACCATGGGGCACAGTGGCATTTAGAGGGTTAAAAGGCATATCATGGGGCATAGTGGCATATAGGGGGTATAAGGCATTTCTGGGGCAGAGTGGCAAGCCTGGGGGCAGTTGTGCATAACTGGGGGGGCAGGTTGGGAAAAAAAAAGGAAATAAAAACAAATTATTTTTCTCAATCATAGCTTTGATTAAAAAAAAATAGTTTACATAGTTTACATGAATTAACATTTACTGGTAAAACTTTTTTCCTATAGGGTCGTCTTATATTCAGGCTTTTTCTTTTTTTCATAAATTAATATTCATATTTTGGGGGTTGTCTTATAATCAGGGTCTATAAGCATCCCCCAGCTACTATAACCACCCTTCCTTGTTGTTCGGAAAGGTTTCTAGCTTCCTTCAGAAAGGCATCCCTCTCTGCCAATTATTATGATAGGCCATCAAGGTTGTGGGATCCAACAACCGCTTCAGGAGCGCTAGCACAGATTGCCCCCGAATTTCCACAGCCATTCTGTCTTGAGAAAACGAGGCTGTCCGGGGGGCTGTCCTGTATTTTTCCACAGCCCCGCTGGAGCACCCCATCTTGTTCTTCCTTACCCAGCCTCTGCTACCTGCCCCCGCTACCTGCCCATGATCTGGTAGACTGACCTCCTCAGCACAGCTTGGTCGTGATGCCCCTTCGCTTATTCTTGGTCTGCCATGGCCACTTTTTATGTCATAACTGATATAATTGATTCATGAGTATGATTGGAGGATACTCAACAAAATTTTGCAAAAAATAAAAAATAAAAAATGTAATAGCGCTCAAAACAAGGTGGAGGGAAAAGCATTCTGGATCCTCATAAATATGTACAATCTGTGAGGCAGTTGTGAGCTATTCAGAAGCAGCCACAACACTCCAAAAACTTTTAACTGTTTATTTTTGACGGGTGTTCTTGTTTAACTGTTATTTTGTAGATTCTCATTTATTTATTTAGTTTTTTTCTTTTATACCTGATTGTGAGTATGGTTATGGGAGTTAGCAAGATTGATGATCTGACTCAATGCACATCTTGCTGCATGGATGCAGCGGATCCAGAGAAAGAAGTGGTTTCTCTGGAAGCTCATATAAGAGATCTGGAGAAGCAAATTGCAACTTTGGTGGTAGAGGGGGAGGAAAGAGGAAAGGTTTAGCTAGTCCTGACCTTGTGCAGCCTAACAGATTTGCCCCCTTGAGTGAAGATGTTGGGTGCATAAGCTCAGGAATAGCTATACTGGAGGAAGCTGTTCCTTCTAACAGCCGAAGGAACAGCCCCTCTAGTATGTGTGGGGTTGACAGCGTAAGAAAGGCTAGACAGGTTGTGGTGGTAGGGGACTCTATTATTAAGAGAGTAGATAGGGTAATCTGCCGCTCTGATAGGCTCAACCGGACAGTTTGCTGTCTCCCGGGTGCTCGGGTCTGGCATGTTGCTGACAGAGTGGATGGATTATTGGGAGGGGCTGGGGAAGACCCGGCTGTCATGGTCCATATTGGTACCAATGACAAAGTCTGTGGAAAATGGAAGGTCCTAAAGAATAATTTTAGGGAATTAGGAGATAAACTGAAGAAAAGGACCTCCAAGGTAGTATTTTCAGAAATATTACCTGTGCCACGCGCAATAGTAAAAAGGCAGCGGGAGATCAGGGAGGTAAATGCGTGGCTAAAGTCATGGTGGAGGAAGAAGGGTTTTGGCTTTCTAGAGCACTGGGCTGATTTTGTGCTTGGGTACAATCTTTATAGTGGTGATGGATTGCACCTAAACGGAAGAGGGTCTGCTGTGCTAGGCGAGAGGATGGCTAGAAGGCTGGAGGGGTTTTTAAACTAGTGGTAGGGGGGGAGGGACACAGAGATCTTGAAAATGGAGATAGCACAGAAAGGAGAGGGGCTTCAGATCAGAACAAGGGGGGTGGCGATGGGGGGAGGGGCAAGATCAGAACAGAGGAGGTATGTATTAATAAAAATTCTCATAAAATTCAAGAGACTCAGGGTAAAATTAAATGTATGCTTGCTAATACAACGAGCCTAAATAACAAAATGGGAGAACTAGAGGCAATAGCATACACTAAGCAGTATGATATAATAGGCATAACAGAAACATGGTGGGATGAGACCCATGACTGGGCAGTTAACTTAAAAGGTTATACGTTATATAGGAAGGACAGAAAAAGCAGGAAGGGAGGAGGAGTATGCTTGTATGTTAACAACGAGCTAAAGTCAAATATTAAGCATCTTGAAGGAACTTTAAATGACTATTTTTCCTCAGTATATGTTAAGGAGGAACCTATGGCAATAGATATACATAGGACCACTGAGAAAAAATTTCTGTCAAACTGTGAGTGGATGGCTCAGGACAAGGTGCTGCAGCAACTAAAGAAAATTAATGTTAAAGCTCCGGGGCCTGACGGTAATCACCCACGAGTACTTAAAGAGCTAAGTCAGGAAATAAGTGAACCTCTGTTTCTAATCTTTCGGGATTCTTTTCTTTCAGGAATTGTACCAGAGGATTGGAGGAAGGCGAATGTGGTTCCTATTTTCAAAAAGGGTTCAAACTCTGTGCCCGGAAATTATAGACCTGTGAGCTTAACTTCCGTGGCTGGGAAAGTATTTGAAGCAGGGCCGGCCTTTGGGGTGTGCGACCTGTGCGACTGCACAGGGCGCCACACTCCAGGGGGCGCCGCCGCCACCGTAGCGTACCGCTGCCGCCAGCAGCGTACCCAGCGGCGGGGGCGAGCGGCACCCGGTGCCGCTCATCAGGGGGGCACCCGGCACCCCTCCAGAGACGGACAGTAATGTCCGCCGCTGGATGAGCAGGCTCGCAAGGGAGCGGTATCGGAGGTCTTTAACAGACCTCCGGCTCCCTTGAGTGATTTTAAGCCGGTTCAAGGATCTCCCTTGAACCCGGCTTAACATCACTCAAGGGAGCCGGAGGTCTGTTAAAGACCTCCGATACCGCTCCCTTGTGATCCGCGCGGCAACAGCTGCTGTGCGCCGAGGTTTGTTGTCAGATCCCGGTGCACAACACTGAAGCCGCGCCCACCGCTGTCCGTGCCCTCTGACCCGGAAGAAGACAGAAGAACTGAAGAAGAAGAACGAAGAGGAGGAAAAGGAGCTGTAAGGAGAAAAGAGGAAAGGTAGGAAAGCATTCAGTGAGAGTGGATTGGTATGTGTGTGGATTAGTGTATATATGTGTGGATTGGTATATATGTGTGGATTGGTATACGTGTGGATTGGTATACGTGTGGATTGATATACCTGTGGATTGGTATACGTGTGGATTGGTATGTGTGTGGATTGGTATATATGTGTGGATTAGTATGTGTGTGGATTGGTATATATGTGTGGATTAGTGTATACGTGTGGATTGGTATATATGTGTGGCTTGGTATACGTGTGGATTGGTATACGTGTGGATTGGTATGCGTGTGGATTGGTAAGTGTGTGAGAGTGATGGGTGTTATGCTGTACCATTTCCAATGTCTTTTTCATGATCTAATTATGCTCTAAAAGTACATCATAACTCCCATCATTCTATACTGTTCCATACAGTGGCAGAGCTGGGAGGCAGAGGGCTTGCACCCCCACCTCAGGACTCCTGAAAGGTAAGTGAACTTCAAAGAGGGAAAGGGTAGATAGTTAGGAGGGCGGCGTATATAGGGAGAAGGGAGTGAGACAGGGGAAAGGGGGTAGATAGGGAGAAGGGAGTGAGAAGGGGTAGATACGGCAGAAGAGAGTGAGAAGGGGTGGATAGGGCAATCATACTCCTATCATGCCAAGTCTGCGAGTAAATCCTGGAATCTGGGTATGCCTGGGCATGATAGGAATGTGATTGCTGTTAATCATATATATATATGATATATATAGACTTGAAAACCGAAGTTGTTTGTGTGGTTATTTGGAAAGTCCCTGGAGTGCCGGTAACTATTTTTGGACTTTATATATATATATATATATATATATAATATTATTTAATTGTTTTCTCCTATTTTGGTGTGTTACTTTAAATAAAAGTGTTAGATTTTTTATGGTGTTGGGGGGGGTCATATTCGGTTTTGGCCAGGTAAATGCTGCACTTTCGGTTTCAGTCCAGAATTCGTTTCGGTGCATCCCTACTACTAAGCCAGACAATTAAGTGGTAGGCCTAGACCACATCAATGTTTGGCGTAGTATATAGTGATTGGGGTTTTGTTACAAGTTTTGTTACAAGTTTTTATTCCTTTCTTTTTTTGGGATGGGGGGGCGCCAGAGGAGTAGTCCGCACAGGGCGCCAGAACACCTAAGGCCGGCTCTGATTTGAAGGGCTGTTTAGGGATAATATTCAAGAATTCCTCGGGAAGAACAGTATTATTAGCAAAAATCAGCATGGTTTTATGAAACATAGGTCCTCTCAAACTAATTTAATTGCATTCTATGAAGAAGTAAGTAGAAGTGTAGATCAGGGTGTTGCAGTGGATGTAATCTACTTGGATTTTGCCAAGGCGTTTGACACGGTTCCACACAATAGGTTAGTATTCAAACTGAAGGAAATTGGCCTACATGCAAATTCTTGTTCTTGGGTAGAACATTGGCTTAGAGATAGAGAACAGAGAGTTGTTATAAATGGTAAATTTTCAAGCTGGTCAAAAGTGGTAAGTGGTGTCCCTCAGGGTTCTGTTCTGGGACCAATTTTATTCAACATATTTATAAATGACCTGGCAATAGGCGTTGAAAGTCATGTTTTTGTGTTTGCGGATGACACTAAACTAGGTAAAGTTATACAGGGCGAGTAGGATATTACTGTGCTGCAGAGGGATCTAGATAGACTGGGGGACTGTGCACACAAATGGCAGATGAAATTCAATGTAGATAAATGTAAAGTTATGCACTTCGGGGTGGTGAATGCACAAGCAACCTACAACCTACACCCTAGTGAATTAGGGGTAACGACAAATGAGAAGGATTTGGGAATTGTTATAGACAACAAACTAGGCAACAATGTGCAATATCAGGCTGCGGTTGCTAAGGTATTGTCGTGTATAAAAAGGGGCATCAAGTCGCGGGATAAAGATATTATTTTGCCTCTGTATAAATCAATGGTATTGAATTGAATATGCTGTGTAATTTTGGGCACCTATTCTAAATAAGGATATCATAGCACTAGAAAGGGTGCAGAGGCGGGCTACAAAATTAATAAAAGGAATGGAGCACTATAGTTATAAAGAAAGGTTAACTATTTTAAATCTGTTTAGTTTAAAAAAACGTCGCCTCAGAGGGGATATGATAACATTATATAAATATATTCGGGGCCAATACAAGCCATTGTGTGGAAATCTGTTCATAAACAGGACTATGCATAGGACACGTGGTCACGCGTTCAGACTGGAAGAAAGGAAATTTAGACTAAAGCAGAGGAAAGGGTTCTTTACAGTAAGGACAATAAGGATGTGGAATTCTCTGCCTGCAGAGGTAGTTTTATCAGAGTCTGTACAGACGTCTAACCCTTTGATGACAATTGCCGGTCCGGGCACGTTACGGAAAAACATGTCGTTAACGACAAATGACGTGCCAGGACGCCCGTTTTAAAAGCGTTTTACGATCACCTCCTAAACTTAAATGGTGTCGCTGGAATGCCTCGATCAGGAGGCATCCAGCGACACCAAACACTTACCTTAGGATGGACTGTGACCGCTCCGGAGAGCGGTCACAGCCGCAGCTGCCGGTGATCTTCGCCATCAGCAAGATGGCGGCGGCCCGTGAAAAAAAACAGTAAAGACGAAAAAGTTTGCTAGAGGGTCTGTGTTAAAATGTAATAACTCGGTTATTATTGAGCATTTTGTAAATGTGTCTACAAAAGTGGACAAACCATGTCTGACCTTAAAAACTTGGGGGTTCACTCAATAACACATGGACACTTTAAATATTGTTTAAAAATGATTTCAAATGGTTTGGAATTCAACTCCCAACATTAACTGCAAATAAAGGTTCTAGACTAGAAAAGCCATACAATATCTCTACATTCAAATCAACATAAAATAACTTCAACTTACAAATTGAATGGGTTTCGCAGGGTATTAAGTCCTTAAGCATCTTTGAGCAAGCAACAATTTCTGTTTTGCATGTTTTTTAGATGTATTAAAAAGAAACATACATTGTGCTCAAGTATAAAATGAAATTATGGCTTGACGTTTAAAATGTGATTTAAGGATATATGTAACTGGTGGAACAGTCCAATTAGCAGAAATATTGAATTTGTTGATCAGCTTACATGACTACTTTACATATTAAATTACATTTTATACATAATAGCCTGTTTTATATTATCAGTTATAGACTTTCCGTTCTTCCATTTTGACATACAAATCTATGTTGTCAGGATGCATAGTTCCTAATGTACAGCGTGTGAGCTTTTCCTCATTAGTTTAGCATTTTGTAATAACCTCCAAATTCTGATCATAGACTCCGTAGGTTTGCCGTCAGGAGTTAAAGGGCCGTGCAAGCAACTCTATTGGTCGCCTGCAGGGGCCTCCTCTGGCATCAACCAATTTACGCTCCCGTTAACCTCTGCGATGCTACGTAGATTAGGTTGGCTAGATGGTGAAGGGACCAGGGAGATTAGTAAACGAAGACGAACACGAAGATTCTTCGTGTTGTGTGTCTTCGTATACGTTTTTCCGCCGCCATGTTCGAGAGAGATTCAATAGTAAGTAGTGTTGTTAAGATGTATAATTTAGCTTGGTGTCATACACATTTATTATGTATAGTACATTATAGCAGACCTGGCTGAACAGTTTTTTTTTTTCTTCTCCAGTATTTTTGACCATTTGCGCAATAATTGGAAATATCAGGCCATCCTCTGTTGCAACTAAATGAATTGCTCTGCCAGTGTACCTATGTGTAATGCAGGTCAACTATGTATCCCATAACTATTTTTACACTTGGGCATTTCTGGCCTAAACCACAGCTTGACTCTCTAGGTAGTTTATTAGTTTTACTTTACGGAATCACTAGAAAGTTGTTTATACCATTAATAATAGGTGAAAGAGCTGTGAATTTATTTTGTAAAAACTCAACATGCTATTATCAGTCCCTGTCTGTCCAAGTTCGGAGTCATTCACTCACTGATGAATAAAGCGAGGGGTAAAGTTGCTGACTGATGATTTTTCTACATAGCTACAAACAAGTTAAAGATGCAGTTGTTGTAAACCTAACCTTCCATCTTGTACCCATGAACAAAACACAGGCCATGCACCACGGTAAAGGTTGACTTCTACAGTTACCAGCTATTAGACTTCTTATCGCATACTGTGGTATTTGTAAGAAAATGATAACTTATATGCTCCCAGTTTTTTTCTGCCTTGCATATGGATAAAAGGAGAGACATCACGTTTGCATTGTACTGTCAGCAAAGTGGCTTCTCATAGATACAGTCTCTAAGGCGCAGGGAACCCAGGACTCCAATGCTTTTATAAAACTGGCTTCTTTCTTTTAAATTGATGAAGCTAGATAATATTTATCCATTGTACAGCGCTATGGAATATGATGGCCCTTTATAAAACAATAATAATAAAAATACATTATACATTAATGGTGTAAGGATACAAACCCTATGCCAACGCTGCCTCCACGTGGACAAAGTAAAGTAAAGCATCTGGAAATGAATAAACCTTATTTATGGTAATATTGTTGACAGCATCTGCCAACATCTTTGTGTACAATAAAACACAGTTCCCGTGTTTCATTATATAAACGTATACTTCCCACAGTTGAACAAAAATGACAAACATTCGTGTATGAATTTATTTAAGCAAACTGTTAGATCATTGTGTCAGATAAATCTTAGCGAAAGTGCTGGAGCTTTATAAATTCACTGAAGTCTTTGTCCTCTTTTGTGAGGTCCCCTAATCCATATCATATAATAGGAATTTCTGTCAAAAAGAAAGGCTTTCCCATTTTTCAGCTTACATGTACATCTTCCAGGTGTACATTCTGCTCCCTACCAACTGTAAAACATATCACTCTTTATTGCTCTAGCATAGAGCTAGATTTTTAAGGGAAACTTACTATCAAAGCATTTAGCATAATTAAAGCTTGTTTAAGGTGTCTCCCTCTAAAGTCAGTGCTCTTTTATACACGACATAACGGCAAGCATCTCAAGATCCAACCACCCATAAGAGGCAAACAGATCCAAATTTCATCCATTTCCCAAGACAGCTAGGCCAATGCCCACAACAGAAAGAAGAGGGAGATATCCAATATTCTGGGGTTTATTCACTAAAAGGGAGATTTGACAGCAGAGTACACTATTAATTATGAAGGGACAACTCTAGTGAGATTCTGCTGCAGGAGAAACTTGTCGGGCCCTGTATAGTGTATAGTTAAACCTCTGCGGTTTTATTTGCTAAAAGATAAAGTTGTCAGGAGGGTTGTCATCAGGCCCGGACTGGGACAAAAAATAGGCCCGGGCATTTAAGCCCGAGCAGCCCATATTTATTTATTTATTTATTGTTAAAGCCCACCCTTCATGTACCATCTTTGCATTTACTCATTCACACAAATCATTAACACATTCATTAATGCAGTCTCACAAATCATTCAAGCAATTCATCCATACATGAATTCATTAATTGTCATACGCATTCACACAATTCATCCACACATTTATTCATTCATTCATTCATTCTCATACGCATTCACACTACCCCCTCTCCCCATCTTATCTGCCCCTTCTCACTGTTCCCCCTTTTCACTATGTACCCCCTCTCACTATCTATCCCCACTCCCCATTTCTCACTATCTAACCCCCCTCTGCCCCTTCTCACTGCACCCCCCTCCCTCACCCTACTTACCTTGTTGCTGGAGCAAGCAGCAACTGCAGCCGGGCCCGCGGCAGGACCGGACTGACTGGGCCTATGCGGCCGCATTAACGCATGGCACAATTGATTGGACCCTGGGTAAGTACTTGCGCTGCACTGACTCTATAGATTTGGAGACTGTCAGAGGCAGTGCCCCCCACACACACGCAGGGCAGAGGAGGAGCACAATACTAAACAACGCACAAACCAAGCCTTGCAGGTATGGATCAAGTGAAAAATCACAAGCAAACTCAGCACTGAAGTATATATCAAATAAATAATGCATGGAAACGCTAAATTGACAAATAAATTGGGGTCACAAACCCCAAAGGCCAGCCCTGGCACACATATATGACTTGTCCCTCGACCCAGATTGCATCCACAAGACCTGCCTAGCACCCAGATTGAAGACATAGGACTTGCCATCTTTGCCTCAAACAGCCTCCGTGTGCCATGCCCCCCTCCACTTACACATCCATGCTATTACACTCATATTCATTCATTCACAGATACACATTAATTTGCTCATTCACAGATACTCATTCATTCAATCACACCTACTCATTCATATAACCCCCCACCCCTAAGCTGAAGTGCAGATTTGTGCACAAACGAGTGCCGAGAAACCGGCACAGCCGGTTAGAGATCTCCTCCTGCCGTGCCGCACTCTGAGGATTCCCCGGGACGGAGTGAACCGGAGCCCGAGGATACACATCCCAGTGAGCCCCCTGGGCTGTGGGCAGAGCCGAACGAGGACTGAGCCTCGTGTGCGTGCCGCGACGAACACGGAGTTACAGCCTCCAAGGCTGCCGCACGAACCCTGGATACACACGGGACCGCTGCCGGGTATGAGAAAAGGACGCCCCCCCGGGGCTCCGAGAAAACAAAAAAAGGAAGGAAAGGTAAGCTTCAGCCTAACCGCTACCTGAGTAGGACAGGAAACAACACTGGGGAGGAAGGGGGCGGTCTCCTTTTTTATAGTATTTCCTGCCCTACCTGGTAGGCGGAGCCTTCTCTTCTCCTGTGCCACCTGGAATGGCAAGGAAAAATATTTTGTTTTTATTTCCTTTTTTTTTTCCAACCTGCACATCTGCCCCCTGGCTTGCCACTCTACCCTAAAAATGCCTTATACCCTCTAAATGCCACTGTGCCCCATGATATGCCCTTGACTCCCTATGTGCCAGTCTGCCTCCAGAATAGCCTTATACCCCTATATGCCACTCTGGCATTTAGGGGGTTAAAAGGCATACAGGGAGGTATAAGGCATTTCAGGAGGCAGAGTGGCGTATAGAGGGTTAAAAGGCATTTCTGGAGGCAGAGTGGCACTAAGGGGGTTAAAAGGCATTTCACAGAGCACTCTGCCTCCAGAAATGCCTTATGCCCCCCCATTTAACACCCCCTCCCTCCTCCAAACTTACCGGAGCTTCTGAGTCCCCGGTGCGTAGTCTGGGCAGCGTGTAGAGCTGACAACTTCCGCTACAGCCGGGAGGAGGTGCAGCTAGCAGCGGGGGTTGTCTGCGTCCATCGCGTAGACCTTCCCCGGCTGTCAGAGATCACCGGGAACTCTGATCTCTGACAGCCGGGGAAGGGCTGCTGGCTTTGGTGGGGTATAGGCCTGCCTTCTCCTGCTCCTCCCTCAGCTGCTAGCTTGCCTTCACACTGCAGAGAAAGCACCGGGCGAAAGCCTACACTGCCGTTTGTTGGAATAGTTACCCTTATCACCTGGTGTAGTATATATATATATATGTGTTGTGCAAACCCATCTCTGCTTTTACCATGTTTACTGCCCCATCAGTACCCACCATTTCTATTTCTACTGCTGCGCCTGCCTGTGGTCCTATCCACTACACAAGCATCTTCCTAAGAGCTGACACAATGTGACCTGATGTGAACCCTGCTGCCCTTCTGCTCCTGTTCCACCCCATGTGGCCCTGTCCACCAGCATGCAGTCAGTGAAATAAGGGCATGCTGTACACTAGTGGCGCTCCATATGACGGAGGTGAAGTGGATGGTTTGTCCACCTGCCTTGGACAGCTTGGCCTTCAACAATGACACACAAGACTGGTAAAAGGAGATAACTACAGTCTTGCTGAAGGTGATGTGACAGGGGAGGTGGTAGAGGGAGTGAGAACCTATAGCAGCAGCCTGAATGGCTCCCTCTCAATCATGGAACCGCAATAAGTTGATCAAGCAGTCGTGTCACCTTATTTGACTGCTGCTTTGACATGCCCCTTGAATGGAAAGTCCCATCTTTGGGAATCAGTCATACTCCCCAAGAAGACTGAGGCCTTACCATGCCTTTTGCTCATGCAGCTGTTGGAGGCTGTTGTGGGTTTGCTGTTGTCACCAATGCCTTCAGTTTTTCAGTGAAGCAAAGATGCACTGCTGTGTGTACGTAGGTGTTGATTCATCCCAGAATTGTTAAAATCTCCTTTCAACCTACCCCTGCTGACTACCTTACGAAACAACTTGGAACGCTACAGTCTCAAAATGCTCTCACGCTTTCTTATGACGTTGCCCACCAGGCGAGGTAGCAGCGGTATTAGTGATGGTTGTGATGGTAGTGGTGCTGCCAGTTAAGGAGGGGAACCCGTTGCATAGGTACATTGCTGCTCGACATTGGAAGGAGAAACACATTCAAGAGAGAAAATTAAAAAATGTGTTGCTGGACTACCCCATGTCTGGCTCCTAATCTAAATCCAGGTCATAATCATCAACGATGGCCATATTCTTTTCCATCTTGGCAGAAGGCAGAGTAAGGTCCACTCGTGTTGCAAGAGTAGATACTCCCTATTATTCCGTGGTTCACTATAAAAAAAAGCTTGCAAGCTATCGTCGCCCAGGATCCTGACCCCCCTCAGCGAGTCCTTGGTTTGGTAGGTGGACAGACGATATTTATTATTTAGCAATTAAGTCAAGATAATAAAAAAATATCTTTAAAACAACTGAAAGACAGTCACCCTGTGCGTATGCACAAGCCCAGTAGAATGCCTGTTTGTCACTAATATTTATCAGATAAAATTATCTCGTCCACAAACTACAGGTTTGGCTGGTACTAGCGTGAATGGGCGACTGTTAATCAACTAAACTCTACTCAGGAACAAGGTGGGGTGGGGGGGAAAGAGTCTGCTGCAGTCCCTGTAATACACTACGGTAGTCACTACAGCTTCTCCAATCCACACTACTATTCATTAACTTGCAGTATGGTAGGTGAGCAGCGAACATTAATCTTAGCCTCTGCCAAACTGTCACCGTCTCACACTTCAACATCCATCAGTATGTAACTGGTAAATTAAACTGCACATACAGCTAATGCTGATTAATTTAATCATAACCATCCAGTATTTTTGACTACTCCTACCCATCAGTCATTAACATGTACCCGCCTACACACAACGGCAAAAATGGCTTGTACTGGTGGCTACACGTGCCGATGAAATCTTAATGAATTTGTCACTTTTTCAATTTTGTTTTGTTTCGCCAGAGGTCGCCTTTGTTTTCGTTGATTCGTACGTATGGATGAAACAGGCAATTTTCGTTAAAAATAAAGTTTGTACAAAACAAATGCACAGGTCTTTTACACACACACACACAGAACCAAACACTTGCATGCAGAATACCTCTTTTCCTGTAGATACAGGTCCCTAGATAGAGGATTTTGACACAGTAACTCTAAGCATTGCCTTTTCATTTAAAGCAGCTTCCACTCTTATTGAACATGTGACTACTAAGGTTCCTATTTACCAGCAGATACCCCTAATACCCTGCTCAACCCCTGCTGCTGGAGAAGCAGCCGTGTATAAAAGGAGCACTAGTGGAAAGGTCTATACCGGAAGCTGCTGGCCCCCCGATGCCTAGTGTTACCTACTTAGATAGGCTTAGACTTTTTCCCAAATACACCTCTAGACTTAAAACAAAATATATGCCAAGGTTCAAGTGCTCAGATTTTTTAAAAGATCAGGAATAAGCATACACCCTATACAAAAAAAGACGGGTCTTATATTTATATTCAAATTGTGCACACTTTTATTTTATTTTTTTTTTTACTTTGCTCAAAGTGCAAACTGTGTCTCTCTCAGCAAGGGCACCAATTATATCCTTTATATTAGAGGGTAACAAATTTTAATGTTTCATTTTTCATGAAAAGCATGACAGTTGGTACTGACTGAGCCTTTTGCAATTAAGGTGCAAAAGATGTGTATGATACATTGGTATAATGTAGTACAAATAAAGATCTACTCTTAATTGATATAATTCACTTAACATGACACCCAACAATGTATTCAATACCACTTTTTTTTACTGCTCACCCTTGTGCAGAAACTCATGTCTATTTTGCAGGATTAACCAGCGCGAGTCTAACATAGCGATACATACATCACACATATTGTTGCTTAGCAGGAGCCTGGGAAGGGCAAACAACTGGAACCAGGTTAGCAACTGGGGGACTGGAAAGCAACATGGATATACCACTTTGGGACCAGCTGTCAGAGGGAGACTTTACTTTACTGTTTACATTTTGGTCCATCTGGTTACCGGCCCAGTTTTGTCCACCAGATATTTTATTGTAAGCTGGCAGCTCAGTTCCTTGAGAACTGGAGGAAGGGTGCAAGTAAGACTGTTGCAAGTTGAGCCTGCTTTGTCCCTCTTGTGAAAGCCGTTCTGGTGTACCATTCTTTACTCTGTGGTGGAGCTCTTTGAAGAAGAGATGTAAAAGCTCTAGAAGGTTGAGAAGCAGGGAGACTAGAGATACAACCAACATGAAAAGAATAAAGATGGTTTTTTCCATAGGGCGAGAAACAAAGCAATCTACCTTATGAGGACATGGGTCCCTCTCACATACATAAATTGGAAGCATCACAAAGCCATAGAGGTACCACTGACCAAGGAGGAATCCAGTTTCGAAAAAGCTTTTGAAGAGGACACTTGTAGTGTAGGTGCACATCAGAGCTCCTTGAATTTTTACCTTCTTTCCTGCCCCTACCTCCTTAATGTTATTTTCTGCCTTTGGTTCTGTTCCTTCCATTGCCTTCAGCTCATTTAGACTCTGCTTCAGCTTTTCATCTCTTCTGGAGAGGTATATCACATGACCAAGGTAAATCAGAGTTGGGGTACTGACAAACAGAAATTGCAGCACCCAGTAACGGACATGTGAGATGGGAAAAGCCTTGTCATAACAGACATTAGCACAGCCAGGCTGCTCTGTGTTGCAGATAAAGTCTGATTGTTCATCTCCCCAGACAGACTCTCCCGCCAGGCTTAGGATGAGAATTCGAAAGATAAAAAGGACAGTCAGCCAGACCTTCCCAACCAGCGTGGAGTGTTCCTGGACCTCATCAAGTAGTATCTTTAATAGATCCCATCCTGCCATGTTTTACACCAGCTGTCAGAGATAAGAGACATATTTTGGAATGGACATGACAAATGCGTTTATTCACTAAAAGGAAAGTTGACAGGGCACTGGTGGCTTCAACTCCTTCACCTAACTCTTCATAATGAAGGGCCAACACTAGAAATATTTTCAGCAAGCAGAATTGAGTGGGCCCTGTATAATGCATAAATCAATGGACAAGGAGACTTATGACATCTCCCTCATTTAATTAAGCATTATACAGGGCCAGCCTAGCACTTCCTGCAGCAGAATCCCACTAGGTCAGACCTTCATAACGTAGGGTTAAGTAAATAAGCTGAAAACACACATCTCCGGCAAATTCTCCCTTGAGCTCTCGTTTAAGTGAATAGATGAATATTTCAAATAAACAGAATGTAAAGACATGTTAGGAATAACCCATTAGGATCTTACACTAAAATTACCATTTTCACCTTCAAATAATATACATTGTATATAAATCAAGATGATTATCTCCCTGGCAAATCAAACAGCTTCACTGGAGCAGCAGGAGGGGAGTGAGAGAGTAGGCTGCTTTTAAGGTAGGCATAGAAGCAGACAAAAACGAAAACAAAAAAGAAAAGAAAAAAACATTTAAATTTGTACACCCCCTGCTGTCTGCTCTCCCCCTCCCTTTAAGCTAATAGTTGCTCCTTCACACAGTTAGTGTCAAACATGTAATACTCCAGATGTTAAGACTACATTTCCCGTGACTCAGTCAGCCTGGTATGTTAGGTATCATTATGAATGCGTACCTAACAACTGGACTGCCAAAGAGCTTTTATATCATTATGGATTGGTACTGCAGTTGCTGTGGAATGCATATCTCATGATTCTCAGCCATCCATCTCAGCAACATTGCTAGTTACAGGCAGGGCCGGCCCTATAATGGGGCAGACTGGGGCAATTGCCCCAGGCGGCACTTCAGAAGGGGCGGCACTTTGCCGCCCCAAGCGCTTTTTTTTTTTTTTTGAAGCGGAGGAGAGAGAGAGGGGCACCGAGTGGTTTTCGCTTACCCGCTCGCCGCCCCCCTCTCTCTCTCTCCTCTGCGGCGAGTCTCCCTGTTCGGTCCCGGTGCCGGCTTGTAATGCAGAGCGCCGGAAGTGACGTCAATTTCCGGCGCTCAGCATTACAAGCCGGCACCGTGGCAGAGCAGGGAGACTCGCCGCAGGACTGTTTAAAGGTAAGTACCGGGGGGGGATCGTAGATTATGGCGTCGGCGAAGTTTAAAATGCCGTCCCCCCCCCGGCGTCGGCGGGGGGGGCGGCGTTTTAAACTTCGCCCCAGGCGGCGTTAAGTCTTCGGCCGGCCCTGGTTACAGGAATAGTAACTGGTAACTCTAGATTGGGTACACTAAGTCTGCAGTACAAACACTAACATTTGTTGACTATATCTTCAAATAATATTCAGCCAGCCATAGTGTTACCTGGACTTCATGGGAATTATAGTTATATAGCGGGGTTGTGGTGGCATACACTACACTAACTTGTTGTATTGATAATGCATAGTGATATAAGTGAACTGAAGTGTTCAACTTTTCTGCAAACCCCTTCTTTAGTAAATAGATCCTAAAAATTCACGTCATGAAAAAGTATACCATATGACAGGACAATACATACTCTAGGAAATCATTGATGCCTACCAAGGCGTACACTTTAATTGGGTATTCATTAAAGAAGACCTTATTATTATTATTATTATTATTATTATTAGTAATAACATATATATATATATATATATATATATATATATATATATATATATATATAGGATTAGGCACACAAAAACAACCCTGACGTTTTAAGAGTGGACATCTTACCTGGACTCGGAAGCACACATTCAATACTGATGAAAAACAAGCTCACCTCACTTCAAGTATACTTAACGAGCAAATCTCCTTCATCTGATGAGCACATTATTTATTCCCATTAACCTGTGCACAGCAAATGAAAGCCTGAAAAGGAAATAGTATAAACACTGGTTTTCAGGTATATGTTATACTGGGTGATTATTCCACCTGAACTGTACACTTGATGGTTTTCACTTATATTTTAATGTTATTCTTGGTGGTCACTGACTTTAACTCAGGGTTGTTTTATCTTTAGATATTTTGTATGTTTCTCCTCAGACATTAATTAAATCCATTCACTAAATCACTGACTGTGCTTGTGACGTAGCTGTGCATTATGCAGGGCCAACCCGGATTTTTTGTTCCAAACAAACTGACTGGGGTTGGTCCTCCATAAAACATGGAGGAGTCAGTAGTATACAATCCAGCATGGCAACATTGTACCTGGGACACACACAGAAATGTTTTGCACAGTCAACCAAGAAACCCAATATTTAGGAGTGCATCAAAGTCACACGTCAAGTTTAACAGCTTCTACAGCTAGTGTGTGGTGGTTGTGGTGTGTGACAATATCTCTAGCAGTTTATTCACTATGGTAGGCGTTGGCAGGAGGGTTATGGATTAAGCACACAAAGAAACATAGAATTTGAAAGCAGTTAAGAACCATTTAGTCTTTGGTCGGGTCCTATAGTGAGGAAAGCGTTATGTCCATCCCATGCTTGTTTATATTCCCTTACTGTAATAGCCTCTACCACCACTACTGGGAGACTGTTCCATTAATCTACTACCCTCTGAGTAAAGTAGCACTTTAGCCTTATGTTACATCTAAGCCTCGGCCTTCACATTTTAGACCATGACCTCTTGTTCTAACATTGCTCCTCTTTTCAAATAAGCTTGCCTCCTGTACTTTAAGTCCCTTTAAATATTTAACCCCTTAAGGACCAGGCTGTTTTTAAAAAAATGTTGTACCCTTTGCGTACACTTTTGCAGTGCTCGTGTTTAGCTGTAATTTTCTCCTTTCCCATTTAGTGAACCCACACAAGTTATATTGTTTTTTCGGGACAAGAAGGGCTTTCTTCAGATATTTTTTTTCTGATCAGAAAAATAATAAAAATGAAAAATTGAAAAAAACCTCACTTTTATTTGAAAAATCTTTTACTCATCTAAAAAAGGTAATAAAAAAACCTGCTAAATAGATACCCAATGTTTTTTTTCTTTTTTCTGCAAGTTACTGGGCAGTAAGTACAAGTAGCGTTTTGCTATTTCAAAACCATTTGTTTCATGTGCTATTTTGGGTATCTTTGAAGCCGGCCAATGCAATTTACCACATCAAACCATATATTTATGAAAACTAGACACCCCAAGGTATTTCAAATGCTTCTATTTTAACCCTTTCCATGCACTAATTCTACTACTACCCTTTGTCAAACTTTGTGGTAGTAATTTATTTTGTGTTTTTTTATCACACAAATTGTACTTCAGGTATGAATGTACAGCACCCATGGGCGTAGGAACCTGGGGGGACGGGTGGGACAGATCCCCCCCAATAACTCATGCGGGGGGGACCGATAATGAAGAAATCCCCCCCAGGGCCGTAGGAACCCCCACCCAATATAAACGCCGCAAATGCGGCCAGCGTAAGATCGGCAGCAAGGGCAACCGATCTTACGCAGTCCGCACCTCGAGCCCTGCTACAACAAGAGCCCTGCTACTAACCTGTGGGAGGGTCTTCTGTACTGCACAGAGGAAGCGGAACCCAGCAGAGTTCATGTGACATCACATCACATCCTGCTTCCTCTGTGCAGTACCAGAGAACGCAGAGGGAGGCCGTACCCCCTGCTGAAGTCTGTGAGCGGCATCGAGGAGCTGCAGTGCAGGTAAGGGGGTGGGGAGGGTGTTTGAATCAGTATGCGTGATTGAGGGAATTAATCTGTGAATGAATGAGTATATGAATGAATGAATGAGTGTGTGTGTGATAGCATGGATGTGTAAGTGCTGGAACCTAGGCATGATGGGACTGTGATTGCTGTTAGCAATCACACTCCTATCATGCCAAGTCAGCCAGTACATCCTGAAACCTAGCTAGCTGCCCCCCTTGTGTATTGATGCTGCCAGCAATATGGGGTCTGCACATCACTTACAGCCACCCTGTAGCAGCATGTACTGGCTGCCTGGGTATGATAGGAGTGTGATTGCTGTTAGCAATCACACTCCTATCATACCAAGTCATATTGCTAATTTTTTTTGTTCAATTGTGGTGTGTTACCTACTTTTATTAAAAATGTGAGTTTCTATTATTATTTTTAAAAGTGGGGGGTCATTTTTGGTTTTGGCTAAGTGAACCGTGAATGTTTTGGTCCAGAATTTCCATTTTGGTGCATCCCTAGAATAAATAGAACTATTTCATTTTTTAATATCCTGAGTCCTGAATTTGTAGTTACAAAACTTTCTAGGCCCAGAAATCAGTGAGAGGAAAAGTAAAGGTTTTGTGTCATTTACTTTATTTTAATCTGCATATTTTATTAAAGGCCATATTTTCTCACAGTGAAAAATTAGTGCGGCCCGCGCACATATACAATTCTGATGAAGTGGTCCACTGCAGAAAAAACTTGGACACCCCTGGGGTAGACAGTGAGAAGGGGGGTAGGGAGAGGGTAGCTGGTGAGAAGGGGGGTAGGGAGAGGGTAGCTAGTGTGAATGGGGCAGTAGGGAGAGGGTAGCTAGTGAGAAGGGGGCGATAGGGAGAAGGTAGCTAGTGAGAAGGGAGGGTAGGGAGAGGGTAGCTAGTGAGAAGGGGGATAGGGAGAGGATAGATAGTGTCCCCCCCAGATTTTTAGGGGTTCCTACGCCCATGACAGCTCCTGGTATATATCACTCCCGAGTACAGTGATACCCCCCATGCATCGTTTTGTCGGGTTGTTTGTGAGGTAAAATGCCACGTTTGGGAAGTGCACATTTTTTAACTTGGAACTTTGATATCTGGTTCTTCTGCCACCGTTTCCTAAGTGGGCCATCTTTAAAGCCGGCTAATTCAAATTACCCCATCAAACCATACATTTTTGAGAACCCAGGGTACTTCAAATGCTGGTATTTTAACCATTTCCATGCACTAATTTTACCACCAGTGGTGGTGGTATTTTTTGTGGATTTTTTCCCACACATTGTACTTCAGGCATGAATTTATCACTCCTGGGATAAGTTACTGTCAAACAACACCCCAATATGTGTTCAGCAACATCTCTTGCGTACCGTGATACCCCACATGCATGGGTTTGTCTGGTTATTTGGGGGCTAAAAAGCCATATTTGGTAAGTGATCTTTGTTTTCCATTTTGGTCAGTCTGTGCCTATGCCCCATCTTTGAACCTGGCCACTCCAATTTACCCCATCAAACTAGTAGACACCCCTTGGGTATTTGAAATGCTATTATTTTAGCTCTTTACATGTCAGGATTTTTGGGAAGATACGTTGCTAATTTTAGCACTTGCTCATAATAAAATACTTCATTTTGTTGGATTTTTTTTTACATTTTGCTGGAACTAGATGGTTCCCCTGATGGTGACATCACTGCATAATAATTTTTAAATGTTACCACATTTTTTTCCATTTTTTATTATCTTTTTAATTTATTTTACTAATCACATTGTGATTACAAAGCTGGGCTCCATTGAATTGTATGGATTAATGCAGTACCTATATGTTTAACACTTTGAAAAAGCCTTTGTAATGGTGAAATGCGTAGTGTGCTATTTTATATTATTTTATAATTTTTATAAATAACCTTTTTACATTGCTCCTGGGATCATTTTCTTTTTTATCTAGAAGGACACTTGCTGCTCCAATATCCGTGGTGGGGATCGTACCACCTACGCCTGTAGGAAAGAGCAACCTTTAAATTGCTCTTAACCACGATTTTAACCAATACCTGAGTACCACACCATTGCGGCTATTTCATTCTTAGGCGAGGATTGTATCACCCATACGTGCATTTTGGAGCTAGGATAGCTCCAAAAAATTGTGAGTACCACATTTTTATCTTATTTTCATATATACCTGGAGTATAAACATACTACACCATTGTGCTACTTTTCTTTTTTCTATTTTTTATTGTTGAAGCGCAACAACTACCCCCTTTGTGAATTTCTAGTAATGTAAAACGAGTGTCACCCACCAAACAGTGTAGGGGGACGTTGACGCTCCAGGGAGGGACCAGACATGGCCCCCGATGCCGATCTCGGTGCTGCTGAAAGCCTTGACATCAAGACATTACAGCAACACCATTTAAGCGAAGAAAGTGATTACAAATCATTTTCTAAGCTTGTTTAATGCCATGACGTGCCAGGCACGTCACTGGTCGTTAACTGACCCTTTTTGCGTGACGAGTCTGGCACGTCATTGGTCGTTAAGGGGTTAAATGTTTCTATTGCATCCCCTCTCTCTCTCTCTTTTTACCTCCTAGCTATACATATTAAGATCCTTTAACCTTTCCTGATAATTTGCGTCCTGCAAACCACTTACCGTTTTTTTTGTAGCTCTCCTCTGAACTCTCTCCAATGTGTCAATATCCTTCTGGAGAATGGGTCTCCAGAACTGTACCTAATATTCTAGTTGAGGCCTGACAATGCATCTACCTATTCAACCCAGCATCCTGTGTAACATTTCACCCTTCGCTGTCTGGACTTGTTTAAACTTTGTGCTACTCATTTCACGTTTCCAGCCACTAGTGGCCGCCCTTGCCACTCAGAACCACTCAGACTGATTATCATGTCCAGGTGCACCTTGTTACCTGATTATCACAGCCTATATAAACCTGCCCAGCCCTTTAGTCTGGGCCTTGACATTGTCGTTATAGGACTGCCTGTTTGGTTCCTGCTTTGGTTCCTGCTTTGGTTCCTGCTTTGGTTCCTGCTTTGGTTCCTGCTTTGGTTCCTGATTTGTTCCTTAGTTGCGGCCAGCGCACCACTAGTTGAGTGCCCTGCAAGTGGGCAACCTGCCGTGTGCCCTGCAAGAGGGCAACCTGCCGTGTGCCCTGCAAGTGGGCAACCTGCCGTGTGCCCTGCAAGTGGGCAACCTGCCGTGTGCCCTGCAAGTGGGCAACCTGCCGTGTGCCCTTCAAGTGGGCAACCTGCCGTGTGCCCTGCAAGTGGGCAACCTGCCGTGTGCCCTGCAAGTGGGCAACCTGCCGTGTGTGCCCCATCCCGAGGGCTTCCTGCCGTGTGTGCCCCATCCCGAGGGCTTCCTGCCGTGTGTGCCCCATCCCGAGGGCTTCCTGCCGTGTGTGCCCCATCCCGAGGGCTTCCTGCCGTGTGTGCCCCATCCCGTGGGCTTCCTGCCGTGTGTGCCCCATCCAGAGGGCTTTCAGCCAAGAGACTTTCCTTGTTTGTATGTTGTACCATCATCTACAATACAACTCTTAATCCGCATCTTCTGTCTGTGGTCTGTAACAACCCCAGGCCATCATGCATCGTGGGGTACAGACAGAGCCCCTCGTATCCCCTGCACCTGGGCTCCTATCAGACCTGCTCACCCGGTTCGTGACATCCTGCTTGCTTTTTGAGATGCATCATTGCATTGTCTGCTTACCTTTAAGTCACCAGAAATACCGTATTTGCTCAATTATAAGACAAGGTTTTTTCAGAGCAAATGCTCTAAAAAATACCCCTTGTCTAATATTTGATGCCATCTTATAATCAGACCTCAAATAGAGGTCTGACTACAAGACTAAGATCCAGATCCCTCGCAACGCTGCAGGTGACCTGGATCCTCCTCTCTGGCAGCCAGTGGACGTCTGCACAATGTGCGTAGACAACCTTCCGGTGCTCCACCATAGAAGCCCCAGCGGAAGTACCGGCCAGCGGCAGTGGAGGTTGTCTACGCGCATCATGCAGACGTTCACCGGCTGCCATAGTGCAGGAGACCTGGATCCTCCTCTCTGGCTGTCGTTGAACATCTGAGCGATGTGCACAGATAACCTTTGCTGGACACTTCCACCGGAGCTTCTATGACGACAGAGGTCGGAATGTAGCAGCGAAGTTTGTCTGCGCATCTGATCCCACACCAGGGAGGTTGGAGCACGGGGGACAAGTCTAGGGATGCATCGGTAAGTCAGGGGGCATATAGGGGGGAATAAGGTATATCTGGGGCAGAGTGGTAAATAGGGGGTATAAGACACATCTGGGGGGCAGAGTGGTAAATAGGGGGTATAAGGCACATCTGGGGGGCAGAGTGGCAAATAGGGTGTGTAAGGCATATTGGGGGCAGAGTGGCATATAGGTGGGTATAAGGCATATCTGGGGCAGAATAACAAGCTGTGGGGCAGATTGGCAAATAAAAGGAAATAAAATAAAAAAAATGCACTTTTCTCAATCATAGTTTTTATTAAATATGAAAATAGTTTACATGTGAATTAATATTTGCTAGTAAATTTTTTTTCGTATGGGGTAGTTTTATATTCAGGCTTTTTTTTTCTAAATTAATATTCAAATTTTGGGAGATCGTCTTATAATCAGGATCGCCCTCTAATCGAGCAAATACGGTAATTTACGCCTAAGTCCATCTCTTCTGTTGTTACTGACAGTACAGTGCCACCAATGCTATTCCCTCCTCTGGGATTTTTATACCCCAAGTCCATTATTTTACATTTATTAATATTAAACTGCAGCTGCCATACTCTCGACCATTCTTCTAATTTACTTAAGTTAGTCACCATTCGAGTTGTTCCACCCAGAATGTCTACCTGTTGCAGACCTGTGTATCATCTGCAAAAAGACATTTCAAACCATTAGGACCTTCTGTAATATTATTAATACAAATATCAAAAAGTACATGTCGCAATATTGATCCCTGAGGTACCCCACTAGAGAGTCCTTCCTCTTAATATACACTCACTGGCCACTTTATAAAGTACACCTTGCTAGTACCGGGTTGGACCCCCTTTTGCCTTCAGAACTTGATGGCAGGATGGATCCATGCTTTCATGTTGTTTACGCCGGACCCTGCCATCTGAATGTCACAGCTGGAATCGAGACTCATCAGACCAGGCAACGTTCTTCCAGTCTTCCATTGTCCAATACTGGTAAGCCTGTGTGAACTGTAGCCTAAGTTTCCTGTTCTTAGCTGACAGGAGTGGCACCCGGTATGGTGGTCTACTGCTGTAGCCCATCAGCTTCAAGGTTTGACTTTTGTGTTCAGAGATGGTATTCTGCATATCTTGGTTGTAATGAGTGGTTATATGAGTTACTGTTGCCTATCTGTCATCTTGAACCAGTCTGCCCATTCTCCTCTGACCTCTGCAAGGCATTTTCGTCCACACAACTGCCACTCACTGAATATCTTCTCTTTTTCGGACCATTTTCAAGACTCTAGAGATGGTTGTGCGTGAGAATCCCAGTAGATCAGAGTCTTCCCTACTACCTTTTTTTGTGCAGTGGTACTACGGTTGCCAACTTCTAGTCTAGATCTGCTAGTGGTTTTGCCAGGACACCTCAAAGCTCTTTTTAATAATTTTGGGTGTATCCCATCAGGTCCCTTTGATTTGTCTGTTTTTACTTTGGAGAGGTCAAGTAGAACATACCTCACTATACAATATGTAGGTCCAGTCCTTGGTGCTCTCCCACCACAACCATACCATCTTTAAAGAAGGAGACACAGCAATCACCATATTCATTTCTAATAATATGTCTGTGAAGTGGAGATATAATACATATAATTGCCACCACCTTAGGTAGTTTATTCCAGAGTTTTATTTTATCTGCATGCACATAAACTATCTTAAATTAAAGACAACTGCAATTTCATAAAAAAGACTTTAATAAAATATACATTTTTTTGTATAAATAATAAATAGAAATGCGCCAGAGAGAGAGAAGTTTCCTGTGATATGTAAAATGATAGTGATTTGAAATATATACATATGTCCTTGTCACTATACCTGAGAACTCTCCGGGTTTGGCCCGGAGATCTCTGGGTGAAGCATTGCTTCTCCGGGTCAACACCCGAATCCTCTGGGTTGCCCCAATCCCCACCCATTTCCCCTTTAAGTGGGGTGTTTCCCCTGACATCAGTGGGAATGTCTCCGACATCATTGGGACCTCCTACTGATGTCATCAGGACCACCCACTGACATCAGTGGGACCGCTCACTGACATTAGTGGGCATTCCTGGCCGCTTCCAGCAAAGGAAGGCTCCAGGTAGCCGGAGCTCAGAAGTTCCCAGGTATGCTTATAACCCTTTTCTGAAATATCTGGCCTAGCAGTGAATATACCCTATGCCACAATCCAAAGGACTCCATCATCCCATCATATAAAGTGCCAAGCATAAAAGATGCTTAATAACAGGTCAACAATGTGTTAATAGCCACTAGTGATCTTGTTTACTTTTGAGAGACACCATCAACCCCTCAAGCCAAGAAGCGGGGAATATGGCATGCCTGGCTGCAGTATATTATTTATTAAGCTGTTTTTGTACATCAAATCCTCTGAGTGCCATACAGGTATGTGTGTTACACAAGCTCCTCAAGAGCTCAGACTAATGCACAAAAATCTTTTTCAGGCAGATATAGCGATAGATTCCAACTATTTTACCCATCATGATTACTACAGCAGGAGAAAGGCATATTTATACACTTCCATTCCCTTATTTACAGCATACAGTATATACATATACTAACAATAGCTATCATTTAAAAAAAAAAAAACTGCCTGGTTAATTTTGGACAAAGGTTCTGCAATGTCTGAATATTTGGTTTTATTGATTCTGGACTAAAGTTTTGTGTTTCAGGCAAGAAAACTGTGCATCTGTACAACTTTCTAGTCTCTGAACAGTAATTGCACCTGTAATATAATGCAGCTGTAATTCATATGGTGTAGTTTAACAGCATAAACGTTGGCAGTGTAGCAATAGTTTGAAATTGTCCTTCATTGGCTCTAGGATAATTATACCTATTTACCAATCTATGAAATGCTAAGTCATGGATTTCTAAAATTGTTCACCCAAAAGAGTCCATAATGTAATACAAAAGCCATGGTTTTTATGATGTACAAAATCGTAGTATTTTGTTTCCACAATCAAATAATCCATATCTTGTAAACGTAAGGTAAGAGTATTCTGGACATCCAACCATTGGTTAGGCAGCAAAGTATCTCGGTAGACGCCTTTTTTGGCACAAAACACTCCTCACGGTCACTGGTGTTCAAACTGCCAAAGAGGGGGCAGTATGTTCCAGTGAATAGACTGGCAGGCTTTCTTTCACTCCAGATAAGTATGTAATTTTACTCTTTATCGTTTTGTAATGCCCAACACAGATCCTTCTTCCTACATAGATGTCAGGTCGGGTGCAGAGGCTCGTAGAGATTCCACTGTCTTGTTTAAGGGTTTTTTGTCCATGTTGTCTAGTCGGATGTGACACTGACAGGTGGAAGCTTTGCTGTAAGTAACAGAACGATTGCTGGACTTCTTGTACTTATTTACGCAGTTTAACATCCTCTTGAAAATGAGGTAAAATATTTCACAGATACTCAAGACAATGCACATAGCTGAGGCTGCTACCATAAAGTAGGTGAATACCTTCTTCTCAGTGGGCCGGGCTATATAACAATCAACAATGTTAGGACATGGGTCCACATTGGTACACTTGACAAGGCGCGGGAGATCAAAACTGTCCCACATTTTGTGCAGAATGTATAGAAAGGTGATTTCTATTCCCGTCTTGAAAAAGAGACTTAGTAGATAGGTCCACCACAGACCACCATGCTTCTTGCCTGTGTTAGAATATAACTTGGAGCAATTTTCACCATTCTTCAACTTATGCTTTTTCTCTCGGTCCTCTCTGTAAGCTACATGCATGATGACTAAAAGGGATGGACAGGTAACAAAGATAAGCTGTAGGGCCCAGAGTCGGATATGAGAGATGGGGAAGTAGTGGTCATAGCAGACATTGGTGCAGCCAGGTTGCCTTGTGTTGCAGTCAAAATCCTTCTGCTCATCACCCCATACTTTCTCTGCAGCAACCACATACACAAGAACCCGAAACACAAATACCACAGACAGCCATATACGTCCAAAGGCAGTTGAGTACTTATTCACACCACTTAAAAGACCTTGGAATGTCTTCCAATCCATTTTAGGATGAAAACCTGAAAATATATGAGAGGGGACACATGGTTATTTACCTTTACAACCAGATTTCCTCATAGATTTTATAAGCATAATTTATATATCATAAAGTACAGTACATAGAATAACCATTATTAAGCCTATACTGAGTAGTTTTATCATCTTTATTAATTAATAAATTTACCATTTCTGTAAACTACAACGTAATCACATGTTAATTAAGTAGAAATAGCCCAGAACACTGTTTTTGTTCTGCCCCTGTATTTATACATATTTGATTGCAGTTTGAATATGAATCTGTCAAAACTACCTTTGCTATTTCATAGATTCAATGTTCTAGAATTTAAGTTGTTCAGGATACCTAGTGCTTAGAGCATGCATGCTGAACATACTTTCATGTATGACATCCCAGAATGCTATGTTGCAATTGCATACATTGTAGTCTGACATTACTTCCCTACTACTATACATATCTCTGTAATTCCTTATGCATTAGTTGTTCAGCAACTGCTGAATTCCCAAGCTATTTCCATTATTGCGGCTATAAATAGGGACAACTCTGAGCAAAACAATTCCTTCCCAATTAGAGTATTCAGTGGCATGTAAGAATTAATATATCATAGCAATATATGAATGCCACATTGTTTACAATTATTTGCTGGTATGTGTAGCAAAGGGAAAATGTGGTGCTGTGTTTAATAGTTTCTCAAACTCGGGAACTTCCATTATCTTTGTGGAAACATAAGCCTATGCTGGCTTCCTGTAAATTGATCCTCTTTTAGGATTGACATAATGGTGGCTGGGAGGATGGAAATGGGATGACATTGATAAAGTGGGAAAGGTTAGGAATTCAGTCAGTCAGGTATAATTGTAGATATGCATGCTCCTTACATTTATTATAACTGAGTGGCTCCATGAATGAAGCCAGTTTTGTTCAGAAATTAGCAAGAACAAGATCCTCAACGACCTCTCATTAGCCACTGAGGCTGGAAAATAAATGAGCTTTCATAAAATGTTTTGTTTCCTGAGCTTTCTACACCATTTCATCAGTGGCACCTAAGACACACTTGTCTTCTAATTATAGATATACTATTAAAATAATGTTGTGTTATACATTACTGTTACTATACAATTATATAATATATGACATGATATCTTGATTGAGTGATAGATCTACATGTATTTAAAAGCAAATAAATATTTTCAGCCCAAATCTGACTTTTGATAAATATAGTGACCACTACAAATCAAGTTTGATGCTCCAGTGACCTGGTATTTATTAAATTGGCAGCTGAATAAAACTGTTTTAATGTAATTATTCTTTACCTTCCTGCACGTGATGAGGCTACATCTTCCTCATAGACTCATCCTAAAAAAATTACACAAATACACGTGCAAAGGTGAAGCTGATATTGTCACGCGAGTGCCAAAATACCCGTCTTACTAACAGTATTTAAAAGTAATAATGATGCGATGAGAGGAAATGGAGTAGCCTTGTACTTAACTTGTTGGCCTCTAAATATATATTCAGTACAATTACCTTTCTTTCTTAAGGAAAGCAAACTTGCTCGCTCTCTGAAACTCAGAGGTTAAATTAGTGCCCTCTTGCTGCTTCTTAAATTATTTAAAATGTTTGTGCATAAACAGCACATATACTTTAAAGTAGGCACATTAAATGTTTAATTTTTATTAAATAAAGATGAATTATATTAATGTTACTGGTTGCTAATATACCATCACATGACGGTTTGTGACCCTGACCAATGGGAGTGAAGTGCATGATTTTGCAGCAGTGTTTTTAGGCTCACAGGTTATTGTGATTAACCATGATGTGTAATCAGTCTTCGTTGTGTTGATGGCATTTATTTTATTCTCATCTTTATTTAATTTCCTTTTATAAATTTATTAAACTTGTGGCTGTGACTGCAAATTACATACAAATGAATGTACCTTTATTGCTTCAATTCTATATATATATATATATATATATATATATATATATATATATGCTATTTTTCTCATATCAGCGATGTCCCCTTGTTATATATGAACTGCACAACCTTTAAAAAAATCCATGTAAATGGATCAACTTCCAATACAAATTTTACATACTTTTTAGTCTCTCCATGTACAGATACATACCTATATACATAAAAAGAAACAACTTTTCTCATTTCAAATGCATTGTATGTATTTAATATATGTCTTGGTATTTTTAATAAGACCCTATACTAATTGTTTAGGCTTATATACGCTATATTGATTCTTTAAAAGTTGTTAGATCCTGCTAAATGCAATTTGCCCTGTACCACTTTAACTGTACACATTGTAATTTAGTGTTAAGTAGTTGTGGATAAATGCCACATTGCTTTAGCATTACTCACTTCTACGATTTAAGGTGGAGAGACATTATATTTGGCAATAACTTGGTTAACTACATAGTTCTCATGGTCAAGAATTTGCACAAGAAAAGCCGTCAGAAATGCGGGTGTGCAGTTTTAGAAAACTTGTAAAACCAGTTTGTTTGCAGAGGTAAAAGTAAATAAAAGGGCAAAAATGTCAGCTTTACATGAAAAGTGGAGTTTTTTGAATAGCATTATTAGTTTTTCTCAAGCTCATTGAATGTAGCTCACCTCTCATCTAAACTGATAGGTGAAATCCAGGGTGTTGCCCTTTTGTCTAATGGAAGGTTTAGTGAGCAATAAACTACATACAAGTAGCTTTACAGTCACCACCCATCTGATGTGCACTGTAGGTGCAGTTCTTTCCATTCTGTTGCTTTTGAATATGAAATGCTAAATAACTCACAAGTTACTTAATGAGTTAGATTTTCTCATGTCTTATGTTGCTCTGCCTATTCTTATTAAATGCATCTGCAGAAAGTTATACATGTTGGAGATGACCATTGTCTTTTTAAGGATTATTAATACCAGCCCAGTGTTCTACTGCTGTAAAAGTTACAATGATGTGTATACAGAAGAAACATGTTTATAAATTATGTTGTGCAAATAAAAGATATTATTAGTCTTCTAAAGGCCTTACACTGTGACATAAATTACTACCGTATTTAGACACCTCAAAGTCACATAAAAAGTCTAGACAAAGCCTTGCCCCCTAGCCACATATCCTAAAACAACAGTGCCCGTTTTGGGCATTTGAAATGTTGGGATATATGAATTTGGAGCCTTGAAATATGTTTTACTAATTTAAAGGTGTAATTATTGAAATATGAAAATGTTTATGTCGCTAAAATTCACAGTTTAATAAGTCAATCCCAGTGGTATATTTCAACTTCTGCCAACATGTCCATAAAATAGACTGGTTTGTCAGCCTGCGGTGACAATGCTGAGGGTTAACAGCGGTAGCTAAGATTGCACTTAAGTATTTACCACTTATAAAACGAAAGATATAAATAGCATCTAAATAAAATGATCCATCTGTATCCCACAATGTACTCACTATTTATGTAACTATGAATGCCATGATGTTTACCAAGTCTTTGGCTCCTTTGCATTGTTATCTACGGATTGCCTGGAGTTTTACTTTAGAATTCTGTAATAGCTGTATAGTTACTTGTTGCCTACCCCTCCTATAATGCATCATACAATCAGGGGCATAACTAGAAACCACCACAAACTGCCCTCCAACTTCACCAAGCAACATATCCCCCAGTACCACCTTTGCCCTCAAACAGCTTGTGAGTTACCATCTTTGCCCCTGAAGCAGCTTATCAGTGCCATCAAAATCCCCAAACAGCCTTGCCCCCTCCAACATACACTCTGGCACACATATGTAAACATAATTACGCAAATTTACAAATGATAACAAACGCTTACTCATACTAACACACACGTACACAATAATTCGAATGCACACTCCCTCTCACACCATTTATGGTTACACATATACATCCATTATCACACGCATTTATACATACGCATGAATGCTTACATGCATTAATACATATGAATGCATGCTAACATGCACTTATATATAGACATATATGCTCAGTGCTCTCATTCATGCTCACATACATAAAAAATTATCCCCCTCCCCTTTTGTACATGTCTACTGTCACTTTGTTACACATCTACAGGGGCAGATGCATAACAAATATACAAATCAATGGAAAGTAGACTTGTGCATTCGTCTTCGGGCGAACATGGAAACGAGCACGAAGAGGCCGTTTTTTTGTTCGTTCCGAAGGAACGTAGAACAGAATACAGTGCCGGCAAACCGTAGGCGAAGACGAAGACTCACAATCACGAAGAATCGAAGATTCTTCGTGATCGTCTTCGTTTTTGCCGCGCAACCGCCAAAATTTCAAACAGGAGTGAGCTGATCCTCGTCTGTCCAATCAGCTCACTCTTGTGACGTAACGCTAAGGGTCTCGTCCAATGCCTGTGCTGCTGTTTTTTGAATTCTGAAGGCGCCTTTATAAGACCAGAGCTTGCCTGAGAGATCCATTCATTTTTCGCTGTGACTGCTTTGGCAACACTGCTGTGCTGCATCCGAGCGTTACAGAGAGAGATTGTTCTGTTCTGTGTGAGACTGGTAAGCCTTAGCCTGCCATTTCTCACTGTGTACTTCATCCTCACTTCAGTGCTACTTAATTAATATATTTAATAATAATAATTTGATTAATTTAATTTTTTTAAAATTAATTTGTCATCAACTTTAGTGTAAGTGCTGTTGAGTTGACAGTGCACCCAGTGCCTCAGTGGCACTGGGGTGCCCTTGCCCTGGGCTGGCACTAGTGCCTATTGCCTGTCCTGCTTAAATAAATTAAATAGAATTTATAAATTACAATTTAATAGAATCTATAATTTAATAGTTCATTATAATATTATATATATATATATATATTTGTCAGTCATATATATATATATATATACTATAGTATACTAGTGTAGAGTGTACTGTAGACATTCATCTACTAGTGTCTAATTTAAAATCAGTAATATTAATTAATATAATTAATAATTGAATTCATTATAAAATTATATATATATTTGTCAGTTATAGTTAGTAATAGTATACTAGTGTAGAGTGTACTGTAGACATTCAGAACATCTACTAGTGTCTAATCTAAAATCAGTAATATCAATAATTCTCTAATTCTTTCTTATCTTAATAGTTAATTAAATTAGCTATAAATAAAAGTAATAATATTAATTAATTACTACTAGCGTATAGTTCAGCTAATCTTATTAGTACTGGTGCTGCAGCTCTATAGTTTGTGCTTTGTTTTAGCAACAGTAAGAGACCAAGTCAATTTTTCTTAATTAATCTTTCATTTTATTTCATTTGTTTTGCTCACCTCAGTCCATCAGTGAAGTGAACTTGTTGGGCTAGTGAGTGCAGCCGCATAAGTGCTGTGTTTTTTTTTGATCAGCAAGCAGTGACGTTAACTGTTTTGCAAAGATTTTCTCATTTATTTTACATTTTATTTCAATTTTATTAAAAGTACCCTTAGTGTTTTGCTCACCTCAGTCCATCAGTGAAGTGAACTTGTTGGGCTAGTGAGTGCAGCAAGCAGTGAAGATAACTGTTTTGCTGTGACATTTTATTTTATTTCTAATTCTTTTCAAGAAAAATTGACTGTGACGAGCTGTACTAAGCAAAGCTTCAAGCTACTAGCTGTAGTACTAAAATAATTCTAATCTTCTTTAATCTTAATCTATAATATATTATAAATAATAATATTCTAATTCATAATCTATAATATAAGTAATTCTAATTCTAAATTCTAATTCATAATCTATATTCTTCTATCTATAATACATAATATATAAGTAAATTAGTTCTAATCTATTAATATTATATAACTTAATATTAATTAATAAATCATATACTGAATCTGATTTAACCTCACTTTAGCTTAGTGGGTTTGAGAGCGTCTGCCTAGAGGTAGACTTATAGTAAGGAAATATAGCTTTAGGCTAGCATAGTGGTAGGCTAAGCTCTTAGGTCCGTGTAAATTCAAATTAAAAATAAAATACTGCTCGTTATTAAATAGTTAATCTTGAGTTAATAATTTCAATAACTTTAGGATTTTGGCAGATTGCACACAGCACAGTGCAGTAGTGCATAGTTTTACTTTTTAAGCAGTAGCACTGAAGAGAACTTCCTCTAATTTTTTTGTCTTTAATTCGTTTTTCCTTTTTTTTATTTTTATTTTTTTATTTTTTTTTTTATAGTTTTTTAAACACTACACTACACTACACTACACTACACACACAACACAAAATTTGAAATGGATCCTCCTTTTGGGACTAAGGAGGGACAAGCTCCATCTACCACCACCACCACCACCACCACCACCAGCACCACCACCAGCACCACCACCAGCTCTAAGATGCAGCCTTTGCGTCAGTCTAGTCGGCCAAGTAGGCCAAGCTCTCGCTTATCATTTGGGGAAGCATTGCTTGAAGGATCATCAAGTAAAGGAAAGGCACCAAAAGCAGGCAGTAGTAGTGCGGCTAGGCCCACAAGCTCTATGGTTTTTTACGGAAAGCCTAAAGCACCAGAAGCACGTTCAAAGTTAAAGGGTAGCACAAGTAGTACCAGCCCAGTGACTAAAAAGAAGTGCCTTTTGCCCCAAGCAGCATCTTCCCCATCCACCAGCAGCATGCAAGGTACCAAGCAGAGCCAAATTAGCAGCAAGACTCAGAGGGGTCCCAAACCAAAGCGATCTCATTCCTTTGTAGGGAAAACCACCACCACCACCACCCCCGCCTCTACCACCACTAGTGCTGCGCCTACTGTTCCCACTGGTACCGCCACGCCATGTCCTCCTAGTACCTCTAGCAAGCCACCAAGTCCTTACAAAATTTTTGTAAAGACAGTTAGAGAGAGGGCTACACATAGTGGAACTCCACCTAGCGAGGTAGCAGAGGAGCCTGAGACTGAGAGGCCAAGTGCAGAGTCTATTCTTCCTGCTCGCACTACTACTAGTCACGAGTCTCACGACGATATCAGTCTTAGCTCCAGCCTAGCAGGAATTCCATTCGATCTGGCTAATGAAGAGCTAGACTATGAGCCAGAGGAAGTAGAGGAGATGAGTGGTCAGGAATCAGATTCCTCAGGGAGCAGTGTCCAAATGACTAGTGCACAATTTTCCCCTGAGCCTCCACCTTCTCCGCTATGATCATCACCATCACCACCACCAGCAGCAGCAGCAAAACCTAGCAAATCTAAAGCAATTAGCAGTCCCACTATGGCCAGTACTGTTACCACCAGTCCCACCACCACTAGTTCTGCCTCTGTTCATCCACCCCGAGCAGTAAGAGCAGCACCCAAGGCACACTCCAAGGCTATGCGCGCCCCAATTTGGGAGCACTTTGAAAATGTTGAAGAAGGGCGCTATGGAAAGTGCAAACATTGTGGGAAGCTAATAAGCAGAGGGAAAGTGTCTGGCCATTTTACCAGTGCTAGCATGAAGCATCACCTCAGCACTCAACACAACGCTGTGCTATTGGGGAAAGATGCAGAGGTAAAACTTAGTGCAGGCAGCATAGCTGGTGGCCGTGGAAAAACCCCAACAGCTTCTTCTTCTGAGCCAATAGCAGCAGCAGCAGCAGCAGCAGCAACTAGTGCTGGCAGCCAGAGACCAAGGCAGGTTGGAGCACTGCATGCCCAGCCCACCCTGGAAGAATTTGGGGCATTCCACTCCAAGAGAACGATGCCCAAACAGCAGGCCAATAAAGTAACGCGACTTATTGGTCAGTTCATTGCTGTTGGAGGGGCATCCTTCTCCATGATTGAAGGGGAGCCTTTCAAACAATTGATGGCGGCTGTGGCTCCACAATACACAGTTCCGTCACGTTCCACTTTCAGCAGGAACATTGTCCCCTCGCTGTATCGGTCCTGTGTTGCAGCAGTGAAAGAGGAGCTTTCCAAGGCTGCTGGTCAGTGTGTTCATTTCACTACAGATTTGTGGAGTGCACCTAGCGCCCAGCATGCCTTTCTTTCTTTGACAGCACACTGGTGGCAGCCCGGTGTGTCTAAGGAAGTTGCTGCAGCAGGCTACCGATCATTCCTTCTCCATGCAGAAGTGATGGATGAAAAGCACACTTCCCAAAATATTCTGCATGCGATTAGGAAAATGTTTAGCCTTTGGGTGGGAGCAGAGGCGGGCACCAATGTTGAAGTTGGTTTTGTGGTAACTGACGGAGGTGCCAATATGGTGAAAGCGCTGCGAGATGGTCATATTGTTGGTGTGCGCTGTGCAGCCCACATCATCCATCTTGTAGTGAAGGCAGCAATGTCAGAAGGAACTAATGTGGCAGCAGTAGTTCTGTCCCGCTGCAGAAAGATCGCTGGGCACTTTCACCATAGTGTTAAGGCTAGCCAACTTTTGAGGGAAGAGCAGGCGAGGTCAGGTCTTCCCGTACACTGCCTACGTCAGGATGTCAGTACACGGTGGAACTCCACGTTAGACATGCTAGAGAGGATTTTGGAGCAGCAGAGGGCAATCCATAATCTTGCCTCAGAGCACAATATTGGGATTACCTCTCCATTGAATAGGGAGGATTGGACAGTGATCGCCCAGCTAGTGGCAGTCCTTAAACCATTCAGGGATGCCACAGAAAATTTAAGCTCAAACACTGCCAGTCTGGCCCAGGTAATCCCAGTGTTCTCCCATCTAGGCAGCAAGATGGATGTGTTCCTTGGAAACCGTGAGGCTGTTCAAGGTGGCACTCTACATCCTGACGTAGCAGCCATAGTCAGGAAGCTGAAGGATCTGCTAAAAGTACACCTTCGCAAGCGAATGGAAGAGAGTCCCGAAATGATGCTAGCGTGCCTTTGTGATCCAAGAATTAAGGGAAAGCTAGCTTTGAAATTCAATGTTCTCAGTAGCTACCGGGAGCAATTGGTCAACAAGGTGCGTGACTGGCAGCGTAAAATGGGAATGCTGTCCGAGGAGGGTGAGGTGCAGGAGGAGGAAGAGATGATGTGGTCTGCTACCCCTAGCAGCAGCATCAGCAGCAGTGCCACAAGCAGCACAACACAGCTGAGTGGAGCAGCTGCGTTTTGGGAAGAGGCACTTGGCAGTATAGTTGGACCATCTGACAGAGCTAGCAGCAGAAAGGAGAGTAGTGCTGCTGAAATGGTCAAACTTTACCTCTGTGAAGTTCCTTCTGCTCCTAATGTTGATCCTCTTAGCTACTGGGATGAAAAGAAGAGTGTGTGGCCTGCACTCTCATGGGTTGCGCAGCAGCTTCTATCATGTCCGCCAACCACTGTTCAAAGTGAGCGCGTGTTTTCTATGACTGGAAACATACTGAGTCCACAGCGCTCACGCATGGCACCTCATCTGATGGAGCAGATTGCCTTTCTTAAATTCAATCTGCCCAAATTGGGTTACCCAGCTCTTAGCTTGGAAAGTTAAATTTTTTCTCTCTAATGTTTAAGGTAGTTTCTCCCCCTGGTTGCACTTGCTGCGGTGTGGCAATGCCTGCTACCTCCGCTGGTGTAGCCAATTTACGCTAGGGCCTAGTGTCTGAGCTCTGTAAGTCCGCTCCCAAACGCCTAGGACTGACAGTCTTTGGATGCTTTGCCCTGGGGTGAAACAGGTGAGTGGGTCGTCAATTGCCCACTCATTCACCTTTTTCCGTTTCCAACGCTGCTGCTGGTGGTGGTGCCAGTATCTTTTGCCAGTTCGCTTCCTGGCTGAAATCATGCCTCAGATGTCCCTAATGGAAAGGGTAGTTTCTCCCCCCTGGTTGCACTTGCTGCGGTGTGGCAACGCCTGCTACCTCCGCCGGTGTAGCTAGCTTATGCTAGGGCCTTCTGTCTGAGTTCTGTAGGTCTGCTCCCAAACGCCAAGGACTGACAGTGCTTGGATGCTTTGCCCTGGGGTGAAACAGGTGAGCGGGTCGTCAATTGCCCACTCATTCGCCTTTCCCAATTCTGCTGCTGCTGGTGGTGGTGCCAGTGTCTCTCTTCAATGCCAGTTCGCTTCCTGGCTAGTGTCATGCCTCGAATGTCCCTGATGGTAAGGGTAGTTTCTCCCCCCTGGTTGCACTTGCTGCGGTGTGGCAACGCCTGCTACCTCCGCCGGTGTAGCCAGCTTACGCTAGGGCCTTGTGTCTGAGTTCTGTAGGTCTGCTCCCAAACGCCAAGGACTGACAGTGCTTGGATGCTTTGCCCTGGGGTGAAACAGGTGAGCGGGTCGTCAATTGCCCACTCATTCGCCTTTCCCAATTCTGCTGCTGCTGGTGGTGGTGCCAGTGTCTCTCTTCAATGCCAGTTCGCTTCCTGGCTAGTGTCATGCCTCGAATGTCCCTGATGGTAAGGGTAGTTTCTCCCCCCTGGTTGCACTTGTTGCGGTGTGGCAACGCCTGCTACCTCCGCCGGTGTAGCCAGCTTACGCTAGGGCCTTGTGTCTGAGTTCTGGAAGTCCGCTCCCAAACGCCAAGGACTGACAGTTTTTGGATGCTTTGCCCTGGGGTGAAACAGGTGAGCGGGTCGTCAATTGCCCACTCATTCGCCTTTTCCAATGCTGCTGCTGCTGCTGCTGGTGGTGGTGCCAGTGTCTCTTCTCTGCCAGTTCGCTTCCTGGCTAGTGTCATGCCTCAAATGTCCCTTATGGTAAGGGCAGTTTCTCCCCCCTGGTTGCACTTGCTGCGGTGTGGCAACGCCTGCTACCTCCGCCAATGTAGCCAGCTTACGCTAGGGCCTTGTGTCTGAGCTCTGGAAGTCCGCTCCCAAACGCCAAGGACTGACAGTGTTTGGATGCTTTGCTCTGGGGTGAAACAGGTGAGTGGGTCGCCAATTGCCCACTCATTCGCCTTTCCCAATTCTGCTGCTGCTGCTGGTGGTGGTGCCAGTGTCTCTTCGATGCCAGTTCGCTTCCTGGCTAGTGTCATGAATCAAATGTCCCTAATGGTAAGGGCAGTTTCTCCCCCCTGGCTGCCTCTGTCTGCGGTGTGGCAACGCCTGCTACCTCCGCCGGAGTGGCCAGCTTACGCTAGGGCCTTGTGTCTGAGCTCTGGAAGTCTGCTGCCAAACGTCTAAGACTGACAGTGTTTGGGTGCTTTGCCCTGGGGTGAAACAGGTGAGTGGGTCGCCAATTGCCCACTCATTCGCCTTTCCCATTTTTCAATGCTGCTGCTGGTGGTGGTGGTGGTGCCAGCATCTCTTCTCTGCCAGTTCGCTTCCTGGCTAGAGTCATGCCCAAAATGTCCCTAATTGTAAGGGCAGTTTCTCCCCCCTGGCTGCCTCTGTCTGCGGTGTGGCAACGCCTGCTACCTCCGCCGGAGTGGCCAGCTTAGGCTAGGGCCTTGTGTCTGAGCTCTGGAAGTCTGCTGCCAAACGTCTAAGACTGACAGTGTTTGGGTGCTTTGCCCTGGGGTGAAACAGGTGAGTGGGTCGCCAATTGCCCACTCATTCGCCTTTTCAATGCTGCTGCTGGTGGTGGTGCCAGCATCTCTTCTCTGCCAGTTCGCTTCCTGGCTAGAGTCATGCCCAAAATGTCCCTAATGGTAAGGGCAGTTTCTCCCCCCTGGCTGCCTCTGTTTGCGGTGTGGCAACGCCTGCTACCTCCGCCGGAGTGGCCAGCTTACGCTAGGGCCTTGTGTCTGAGCTCTGGAAGTCTGCTGCCAAACGTCTAAGACTGACAGTGTTTGGGTGCTTTGCCCTGGGGTGAAACAGGTGAGTGGGTCGCCAATTGCCCACTCATTCGCCTTTTCAATGCTGCTGCTGGTGGTGGTGCCAGCATCTCTTCTCTGCCAGTTCGCTTCCTGGCTAGTGTCATGCCTCAAATGTCCCTAATTGTAAGGGCAGTTTCTCCCCCCTGGCTGCCTCTGTCTGCGGTGTGGCAACGCCTGCTACCTCCGCCGGAGTGGCCAGCTTACGCTAGGGCCTTGTGTCTGAGCTCTGGAAGTCTGCTGCCAAACGTCTAAGACTGACAGTGTTTGGGTGCTTTGCCCTGGGGTGAAACAGGTGAGTGGGTCGCCAATTGCCCACTCATTCGCCTTTTCAATGCTGCTGCTGGTGGTGGTGCCAGCATCTCTTCTCTGCCAGTTCGCTTCCTGGCTAGAGTCATGCCCAAAATGTCCCTAATGGTAAGGGCAGTTTCTCCCCCCTGGCTGCCTCTGTTTGCGGTGTGGCAACGCCTGCTACCTCCGCCGGAGTGGCCAGCTTACGCTAGGGCCTTGTGTCTGAGCTCTGGAAGTCTGCTGCCAAACGTCTAAGACTGACAGTGTTTGGGTGCTTTGCCCTGGGGTGAAACAGGTGAGCGGGTCGCCAATTGCCCACTCATTTGCCTTTCCCATTTCCTTTTCCATTTCATTATTTTCCTTCTGATACACAACCAACCAAACATAACACACACTATAACACATATAACACACAGTGACATCACACATAACACACATACACACACACTTACAATGCACAAAACACAAGGACCTTTTCCTTGTTATTTGCCCTGGCCTTCACTCACTAATAGCATTACATTAACACTATAACTCACACTTCACCCTATAACATTTTTCCATCCACATACCTGCCAACAGACCCAACTTTTTCAGGGACAGTCCTGCTTTTTTCCAGTCCTGTCCCATCTAATTTAGCTAAACTAGGTATGCAAAATGCAAATACACATAGGTAGTTATAGCTCGGTAGGTAACGCTACTATAAACATTTAATAAATATAATCAAGTACTAAATAATAAATCTAACTTTAAAATACATTTAAATAAACCCCTATTTTTTTTTTAAAAAAAACATTAAAATTAAATTATTATTATTTAGACATAATCCATCTTTAACCAAACCAGTGCACTGCTACTAATCTTAAACATAACCGTACATTAACCCTAAGCTATTTTTTAGTTCTTGTCCAACATTTTTCCATCAGCATACCTGCCAACACACCCAAGATTTTGGTGGACAGTCCTGCTATTTTCCAGTCCTGTCCAATAAGTAAGTTGGGTTGTTGCAAAGTATGCCATTGTAAATAGGTAGCAAATGTTAGGCATGTAAAGTGGTCCAAAATCAATTTAAAAATGTAAAATATTCCCTATTCTTTTATTAAACATCTATGGACAGTACACCTCGGTATGTGTGTGCAACTCTATTGGTCGTTTCGGCAGGGGGCTCGCCTGCCATCAACGAATGAAGTGCATTCTGCAGTTCTGCAATTCACTCGTTGATGCCAGACCAGCCCCCTGCCGAAACGACCAATAGAGCTGCACACACGTACCTTCACGGCAGCTGCTGCTGCTGTGATGTGTTATTAACCCCGTATTAACCCCTGCTAGGCAACCAGGAGGAAAACGAAGATTAAACGAGCACGAAGAATGTCCGCGAATATTCGCCCGAAGAGAAGACAGGAACGGGCGAATATTCGCGGAATACGAAGATTTTTTTTCCCCCGAAGACGAGCACGAAGACGAACACGAAGAGCCCCCTGGTGCCCAAGTCTAATGGAAAGTATGTTGTACTGGATTCTATAGCAAAGCAAATCTTTTGTCTAAAAAAACCTTTGTCGTTGAAACCCCTTTTCTATTTTCTTTAAATATTCCTCTGTAGTAATCCCAGATGTCTTATAATATTATACAATGTAATATAATGTTTTCTATAGAAAAACTGTTGGGTGATTCATCGCTGGTGCCCAACCCTTTACTGTATATAGCATTTGCTTTTGTAAGATGAAGCAACTGTGCTTAACGAAATAATACAATACAAAAAACAGGAAAGGAATAAAAAAAAAAAACCCTTGCAACAAATAAATACTGCTAGTAGAACCGTGAGAAACTCTGATTGTAAAGATGTAACTTGACCCTTCATGCTTCAATTCTTTACCTTTTGACCACTAATAATGTATTATTGTAAATGTTTATATTATTAATATAATATATAAATATATATATATATATATATATATATATAATTATATGAAGTCCAAAGTTAACAATTGCACTCCAATTACCACTTTTTTCTGCCTGGTGCCAAGTAGCTGCAACAGCAATACATATAATATCCAAAGATAGTTACCATCACTCGAGAAACTCCAGTTTTCCAATCAATGTTTCAGTCTGTTTATTAGACTTTCATCAGGACATGATGTCCTGATGAAAGTCTAATAAACAGACTGAAACGTTGATTGGAAAACTGGAGTTTCTCGAGTGATTATTTAAAGAAGTCCCTGGAGTGTCGGTAACTATCTTTGGATATTATATAATTATATGTGTATGAAAGAGTTCAATGTGCAAACTCTATTTCAATTAATCTTTAAGTAGAAGTATCGGACTTTAATCTGGACCCAAGAATATCAAAATTTCTGCCAGTGGTGGGTGAACTAATGTTGTAGGAGATGTAATACATCTTGGGCATGCCTAGCTTTCTCTGCTGTCTCAGTTGCAGAGTGATTTAAAATATTCCATATTTCACTTATCCATTCTTCCCTTTATGTTAATGAATATTTTTACGCATTATAATATGGTTATAGATGTAGTATTGAAATCTACCCACTTTGGTAACTGTTGCCAGCCCGAACTTACCAAAGGAAAGATTAATGACCGGACAGCAGGGCCGGCCCAAGACATAATGCTGCCTGGGGTGAAGTTTGAAATGCCGCCCCCCCCCCCCGCCGCTGCTCATTATCTACCCCCCTCCCCCTCCTCCCTTGTACTTCACTTACCTTTCAGCAGTCCTGCGGCGAGTCTCCCTGCTCTGCCACAGTGCGCGCTGCTTTACTGCTAAGCACTGGAAATTACGTCATATTCCGGCGCTCAGAATTACAAGCCGGCACCGAGACCAAGCTAGAGGGCTCGCAGAGGAGAGAGAGGGGCACAGAGGGGGTACTGAAAAGTTGATAAGCGAAAACCACTTGGCGCCCCTTTCTCTCCTCCGCTTAAAAAAAAATAAAAAATTACCCCACTCTGCTCCATGGTAGGGCTGGCCCGGACAGAGGTAAATACAGATAAAGAATGAGTTTGAAAAATAAATCCCATCTATTATAAGGTAAAAAGTAAATAGGGCAGCATTAAACTCAAATGTTACCTTGGCTGGACAGAACATGTAATTACATTGGACTTCAAACTAAAAAGGGTTATTTACTCTTACATAATATGGTTGCTTTACTATCATCAATTACTTTTGTTTATAATTGAAACAAAAAAAAATGCAACAGCAATATTCATTAAATTTAACTGCAGACCATTTTCATGTTCACCAGCAACTGCATTTTGTATAAAGATGCTCATAAAATGTTGTATAAACTAGGAGTTCATTTAAGTCACCCTTTTCAGCGTTCTCAAATCATTCTTTTTTAAAAGAGTTATCATAAAATAATTAGCTGCGTTCAACACTCAAATAACTCAAGTGTTGTCTGTTGTCAACATAGCAACACTCATTTAGTTTAGTTTGCAGAATTTATTCAGATACATATGCAGGGCCGGACTGGGACTGAAAAGCAGCCCTGGAAAAATTTGGAGACCAGCCCCATATAGTTTATCTCACGGTGAAGCTCTTATACCCACACGCACCCCTTATACATACCCGAGTCACACTATTCGCCATTCTTTTTATCTCATTATTTGTATTAAAATGCCAGAAAGCAAAAGTGTTAAAAGGCCCTAATAAATTAAATACATTACACATAATAGGATCAAAACATTTACTACTGCGAACATTGTTAGATGAAAGAGTTCCATTTTATTTAGTGGAACAAAACACTGATCACATTATTCTTCACGATATTCTGGTAAGAAACATTTATTTCTTTATTAATTCATGTAGACTATTTTTTTCCATATTTAATAAAAGCTATGATTGAGACATATTTGGTTTTTATTTCCTTTCATTTGACAACCTACCCCCGAGTTATGCACCTCTGCCCCCAGGCTTGCCACTCTGCCCCCCTGATATGCCTTCTAACCCCCTATATGCCACTCTGCCTCCAGAAATGCCTTATACCCCCTATATGCCACTCTGTCCCATGATATGCCTTCTAACCCCCTATATGCCACTCTGCCATATAGGGGGTTAAAAGGCATATCATGGGGCACTCTGCCTCCAGAAAAGCCTTATGCCCCACTATATGCCACTCTGCCTCCCTGATATGCTTTATACCCTCTCTTTATACCCTCACTCTGCATCCAGAAATGCCTTATACCCCTATATGCCACTCTGTCCCATGATATGCCTTCTAACCCCCTATATGCCACTCTGCCATATAGGGGGTTAAAAGGCATATCATGGGACAGAGTGGCATATAGGGGGTATAAGGCATTTCTGGAGGCAGAGTGGCATGAAGGGGGTTAAAAGGCATATCATGGGGCACTCTGCCTCCAGGAAAGCCTTATGCCCCCTATATGCCACTCTGCCTCCCCAATATGCTTTATACCCTCCTATATGCCCCTCTGCCCCATGACATCCCTTTTAACTCCCTTTATGCCACTCTGCCTCCAGATATGCCGTTGACCCCCTATATGTCACTCTGCATCCAAAAATGCCTTATACCCCTATATGCCACTCTGGCATATAGGGGGTTAAAAGGCATATCATGGGACAGAGTGGCATATAGGGGGGGGTATAAGGCATTTCTGGAGGCAGAGTTGCATAAAGGGGGTTAAAAGGCATATCATGGGGCACTCTGCCTCCAGAAAAGCCTTATACCCCCCTATATGCCACTCTGCCTCCCTGATATGCCTCAACCCTCCTATATGCCACTCTGTCCCATGATATACCTTTTAACCCCCTTTATCCCACTCTGCCTCCAGATATGCCTTTTGACCCCCTATATGTCACTCTGCATCCAGAAATGCCTTATACCCCTATATGCAACTCTGGCATATAGGGGGTTAAAAGGCATATCATGGGACAGAGTGGCATATAGGGGGGGTATAAGGCATTTCTGGAGGCAGAGTGGCACTGGCATATAGGGGGACACACTTACATACACACACATGCCGATTTTTTTTGTTTTTAACAAATACAAAAAACATTATACAGTACAAAAAATACATTATTTTACTCACCTTCTACTTGTCTTGACTTCCTGGTAGCTGCACACTGTTCTCCTCTATGCTGACAGGATGCCACTGACCTGACATCCGGTGCTGCAGCAGTCTGAGTGCGAGGGGGCGGAGCTTCCACCTCACGCTGCTCCCATCACTATGCAGCCATCAGACTGCTGGGAAAGTAATCTAAACGGCCGGTGCGTGCTGATGCCGCCGGCCGGAGCTACTTTAACACTTTTTTTTTTATTATATGGTAAGCTGGGTCGGCTTGCCATATAAAGTAAAAAAAAAGTATTAAAGCAGAGCCGGCCGGCGGCATCAGCACGCACCGGCCGTTCAGATTACATTCCCAGCAATCTGATGGCCGCATAGTGATGGGAGCAGCGTGAGGGGTGAAAGGTCAGTGCGAGGGGGCGGAGCTTTCACCCCTCACACTGCTCCCATCACTAGACGGCCATCGCACACGGCTGCTGGGTGCTGATGCCGGCCGGCCGCATCAGCACCCAGCGGCCGCTTTGATTAGATTTCGGGAAGCCTGGGGGGCAATTGCCCCCCTGCCCAGCCCGCCCCTGGCACCGAGGGAGGCGTTCATTGCCATTTGCAGCCGCTCAGCGGCTGTCTTCATGGTAAGTCTGCCGGCCGCCCAGCCCACGGACCTTCCGGCCCACCGGGAAATTTCCCGGTATCCCGGTGGGCCAGTCCGGCCCTGTACATATGTTAAACGGGCTAGTGGTTTAATTTAAGGACAATTTTACCCAAGTTCTTATTTTAATACACATTCATTTTAATGGAATTTGAAATTGGGCATGTTCAGGGAAGCATTTTACTTATACTCTCATTACTTCCTCCTAAAAAGGAAGTAATGACCATAAAATATTAATTTGCAAAGGAAAACACAGGTCTTTCATTTTTCAATGTCTTGCCTTTGGTAGTAACTCTGATTTCACCACAAAGTAATCTTGGAACTAGGACACAATTTAGTTGAACTTGCAAAATGATCTTTTGAGTTTAGCTGGCCCATAGTAACTTGCTATATGTTTAATATTTACCTTTGTAGGGTCCAAACCAAAGAAGGGTATGCTGAGTTAAATATTGAGGCCAGCTGTTTTTTGGGTAGTCAAATTTAAAACTTGGGAATGAACACAGCACACCCTGAAGCAAACTGAACAGATTCTTGTGGCATATTTCATAAAATCATACTATTGGGTAAGAGACTTTGTTTAGAATATTTTTTTATTCTATACATTGTGCATGCCTACACATTAAAGGATTAATACTTGCTATTACTTTACCCACCACTCGCAGCATTCACAAGTTTGTGACACTGATTGGTTGTTTCCTGGATCAAGTCCTATATTTCTGACACAACCCTTAGTGTCTCCTCTGGCACTAGTTCACCTCCCCTATCTATATTATAAACCTTAATCTTCTATGCCTTGTTTATACCATAAACTCTCACTGTTGTACATATGATAGTATCTGTAAATTGCAATTATTGGCTACAATAAATTATTCAGCACAGACCTATTTATATAGGGAGAGCATACTTTCAAGGATGGTGCTAGTTATATAAGCAATCTATATAATGCCTCTTAGATGATGTATGGGAGAGAGCTACACAAGTGTGCCACTGATTATTTATAATATATATAACTATAATGTATTTTTTTAAAAACATGATCATCAATATTATGTTTCATAGTTGTACACATTTGTATGTAAGGTAAGAGTATTATCTGTTTATAATTCATCATTCTGAATGCTTCTTGGATGTAAAATTCCTTTATAAGTGAACATGCTTCTAAAAAGAGATGTGATATTTACAAAAAATGGAAGGAAACACAGTGAGACGAGTTTGGCAGGAGGTTGTGCGGCACATAATATAAATAAAAATAGCAACACTACATGTGTTATGTTGGTTATTATAATTGTTATTAATAACAACCTTAATAGAATAAACTGTACATAGAACACTTGGTGTATGGAATGGGGTACATTACAGAGTGGCTCTTCATCTGTCATATATAAATATAATCAGTGATACTAAAAAATAGACCTATGCTCATTTATGCTCAAACATGTTTGTTATTATGCTCACTATGTGGGATGCTTGCCCTTTGTTTTAAAGCTGTCGTTCTGTTTCAATAGAACGTGGCGCCTTGTCTGATGTTCAGTGTCGCTCCTGAAGTTCGGACATGTATGTTACTACACTCACTATGTATGATGCCTGGACTTTGTTTCATATATCATATGGAACTGCCATATTGCTTCAGTTCTTTCCCTCCCCGCCTCCCCTTTTTTCCTTTTGTACCCCTTCCATTTCCTTTGAAAAATACAAAATAAAGAAATTCTGATTTACCCTAAAAAATAGACCTATACCCATCAATTCCAGTTTTCTCCATTTCTCCCGATTCAGCTAAAGGCAAACAAGTACCTCTTTGTTGTTGAACTATAATAGTTATCTTCGTTAGACATGCGGAAGATCACAAGAGTCACACAGTCACACTTTTTCTAACACCATTCTGAATGCTAAGATTTTTAATAAAAACCCAATATAGAAAAAGGGTAACTGTTGACACTCCAACCCCAACTAAACAGTCCATTATCCTCAATCAAATGCAGGTAAAAGGCTAGTAGGTGTTCGGTAACGTATTGTATGCTGAGTTTATGACAATGGACCACTTTGAATCAGCACATTAAAACACGGAGACTCACATATGATTTTAAAGTCTTCACAAAACATTTTAGATGAAACTGTATTATGTCAAAAAACAAAACAAGGTAACCAATTTAACAGCCAACCAACATAAATTAGTAAAAATGTACCAGAATGTTGTCACTTTTGTTAGAAACTAGGTTAAAGACACAAAGAAAAATAATATTCTATAACATCTGGTGTAAGCGGGCAGCGTTCTACAAACTTAGTACAAGAAATCTTGGGAGTCCTACCTGTGTCTAACCCAGTGGCAAGAAAAACAACTGAGTTCCAGATAGAGTTGAACGTAGAACAGGAGGCTCAAACTGCACTAACTCCTTCTAATTTTTCCAAGGTGTGTCAAAGAAAAAAATCTGAGAAAGGTTTCTACCTTGCGGAGGAAGAGAGCAAAAGACTTGGGGGAGGGGAGAGAAGAGAAAGTTATTAACTTTTTTCCAGCTGAAGATGCTTGAGCTTCAAAACAAACCATTCATTTTTCTTTTTTTTCAATCTCTTTTCCAACACCAAATGTGCAACATATGGATTTTTGTTCTCTATATAAATAATAAATGAATGTATAAAACTATGGTAAAATTAGAATGTCCACGTTTGTTCAGGTTTGTGTCTGTGTGCCTAGTTGTATTAAACTACATGTATCCTAAAACGTCAAGTGCAACAAGCATAAATGACCTATAAGCCAATAAAGGTTAATTACAAGCAAGTGTAGAGATTGTCATACTTAGACTAAACTTTAACAATTACCTATATGCAGGGCTGTAACTATAGATATTGGCACCTGGGAAAAGTTCTCAAACCAGAAGATGAAGGAAGTACATAAAGGCACATAGGTATTGCCACTGGGCTATAAAAACATTTCCCTCACCTTTCCGCACCTGGGACAGCTTCCTATCTTGCCTAGTTACAGTCCTGCTATATAGTTATGTGGGAATTGGAATTACAACAGGAATTTTCAAAATAAGGATAGCAACAGGCTGTATTCTAAGACCTCAAGCTGTTTCGCATACAGGAAAAAAAAAATTCCCAGTGGTACATTGTATCTTAAAGATAGGTAAAGAACTACCCCAATATGTCCTCAGAATAATTTTTTTTGTGAAATAGGTACAATGATCAAATGATGTTTGGTGGTAGTATCTGTGAATAATTAGATTAGGGGTGGATGTTTTTGAGATGGTTGGACAATTTACATATTTACAAATAACACCAAGAATGGCCTAACCAGTGTCCCAGCGCGATTATTGACACTGATACATCATGTAGTTTTTGCTACAATGCTAGATATAGATAGGAAATGGAAATCAGCACAAATACCCATGTTATGCTGTGTTTTTGCCCCAATCCAACAAAATCAGGTCATAGGAAAAATTAAACAATATGGACTGTAAATCACAAATGACAAGAGCTAAGTGTGTGTTTTTAATGGTACCATGTTAAGTTATTTGCCTTTCACTATACAGTTGTGCTCAAAAGTTTGCATACCCTTGGAAAATTGGAAATATATGTACAATTTTTAAAGAAAATATGAGTCAACAGCCAAAACACATTTATTTTATTTCTTATGGGATTCATATTCAACTGTAGGTTATAACAGAAAGCCACAATCATAAAACAAAACATGGGTAATTTATATAGTGATCAAGCGCTAAAGTATACAAGAATATATAGCTCCAAAAAAATGTAAATACTACTCAAAAGAATAAGTGGATGCTGCGAGCACTAGAGGTATACCCCCTATACCCAAAAAATAAATAAATATATAAAGTGTCGCGCAAAAAGAAAAAAAACAAAAAAAAAAAAAACACCACAATTTAAAGATATAAAATTCACCAAAGTTGTGACACACACAGTGTATAATCCACCAGAAATATAATTGAAAACAATACTTATATCCTCAATTAAGTGGAATTGGCATCCAACCGTTTTCAAATGGAGGCTTGTTGACATATGAAAATCAAAAACAAATAATAATCATAGTGCTTTCTATATTATATCAGTGAAAGACTTCCCCCCCCAGGATAATATTGCACTCACGTAAGGTTGAGCAAAACAGCTTGCTCAAACTAGACAAGCGTTGTGGGATTTCTCTCCCAAGTTGTATCTCCTCCGTTGTTTACGTTTGAACCGTTTTCTGATCCATACAAATAGCGAAATGCAGATGGGGAGACAGGATATGTATTGCAAAAAGATTTATTTGCAGCAATAAAGTGCAATGTGCTCTTGAATTAAAGTCTCAAAGTATCGGAGTCCTCTTTGTAGCTCCAACCGGCGAGAAACAGCTCCCGGGTATAACGTCAAACACCTAAACGCGTTTCGCCCTATCAGCAGGCTTCTTCAGTAGTGTGATGTTGCTCCAACTCCACCTCCCTTAAATAACTGATTTCATTTAAATTGTGTCCATTCCTGCAGCTCGTTAAGATGTATCACAGGTGTAGCCAAGTCCATATCACAGACTCTTAAGTGAAACAACAATTAGAAAGTAGTTTGTTCCAAAAAAGACACGGGAATCCGATATCAAGTACATCATATATAATATAAATATAAATATTAAAGACATAGTCATATTAATTCATATATAATGATTTTAGAAGACTGGTTTTAAAAGAGTTTAAATAAAATGTGTTCAAAGAGCATAGAGTTAAATCTAAAGTGCATATTAAATACTATCATACAGATAACAATTGTATAGCAGATAGAGTATTTCAGATTAATTTAGAGTATTATAAATATTTTAAATAATTTCAAATAATCTTAAAATGCACAAATAGATACCCATCATTGTTGCCACCAATAAAAATATATAGAAAAGTAGATAAAAACATTTTATTAACACTTTAAAAAAATATATAAAAGTATATTAAATTAAAAATAATTAGTTTTATTAAATTTAATGCTAATATTAATATTTATGATGTTTAAAAATCCTAAATCAACTTAAAAAATTAAACAAATCAAAATCCTGATTCAAACCTTTTGGGGCTAGGGTTTTAAGGTTATAGACCCATTGCATTTCTATCCGGCCTATTTTCTTCTCATAATCACCCCCTCTCCAGTCCCTTCTAACTATATGAATCCCCATAAAGGTTAAGAATTTTGGATCACTACCATGGAACTCTCTAAAGTGTGACGGTACGGAGTGATTATCTTTTCCTGTTTTAATCGCCCTAACATGCTCGTCCAATCTCTTATGTAATGGACGAATAGTTCTTCCTATATATTGTAGATTGCAGGGGCACTGTAATAGATAGATGACTCCTTTTGTATGGCATGTTATCATGTGTTTAATATCATATTCTTTTCCAGTAATGTTAGATTTAAAACTACTGACTGCACCATTGCTTCTAGTACCGGTACTTTTGCAGGTTGTACAGTGGCCACATCTAAAAAAGCCTTTTTTATCATTTAAAAAATGTTGATTGTCTTTGTTGTTTTTATTCTCTGCCCGTGTGTAACTAGATGTTAATTCGCAACCTAGATTGGGTGCACCTCTAAAGGTTACTTTAGGTTTTTCTGGGAGTAGTTGTCGTAAATCCTCATCTTTTAATAAAAGGGGCCAATGTCGTCTAATTATTCTTTTAAGGTCCTGATGACATTTGTCATAATTCAAGACTAGAGGTATATCCTCCCTATTGTTCGCCTGTCCTGTTCTTGGTTGCAATAGGTCCTTTTGTTCTATTTTGAATATCTCTTCCAGAGTTTTTTCTAATAAATCGTTTGGGTAACCTTTTTGTAAAAAATCACTTTTTATTTTATTGGCCTGCTCTTGAAAGACTTCCTCATCTGTACAATTGCGTCTAACTCTGGTAAATTCTCCTTTTGGGATACCGGTTAACCAGGGACTGTAGTGTCCACTGTTGTATAACACATAACTATTTACATCCACTTTTTTAAAGTGCGTTTTAGTGTAGAGTTGTAGATTATGGATATAGATTGAAAGGTCTAAAAAAGAGATTTCAGAGGAGCTATATTCGGTAGTAAGGTTAATCCCCCAATCGTTATTGTTGAGGTGAGTCAAAAATAAATTTAGGTCCTCAGTTGTCCCTGACCAGATAAAAAACATATCGTCTATGTAGCGGCGATAGGCAATCAGGTTTGTCTTCCAGTTATGTGGTGAAAAAACAAAATGTTCTTCCCAAAAAGCCATAAATAAATTTGCATAACTGGGGGCAAAGCGAGTGCCCATCGCCGTCCCACGTTGTTGCAAAAAGAAAACTTCTTCAAATATAAAATAATTATAAAATAATTTCTTCAAATATAAAATAATTGTTACTTCATATTACTTCAGAAGTCCCTGGTTAACCGGTATCCCAAAAGGAGAATTTACCAGAGTTAGACGCAATTGTACAGATGAGGAAGTCTTTCAAGAGCAGGCCAATAAAATAAAAAGTGATTTTTTACAAAAAGGTTACCCAAACGATTTATTAGAAAAAACTCTGGAAGAGATATTCAAAATAGAACAAAAGGACCTATTGCAACCAAGAACAGGACAGGCGAACAATAGGGAGGATATACCTCTAGTCTTGAATTATGACAAATGTCATCAGGACCTTAAAAGAATAATTAGACGACATTGGCCCCTTTTATTAAAAGATGAGGATTTACGACAACTACTCCCAGAAAAACCTAAAGTAACCTTTAGAGGTGCACCCAATCTAGGTTGCGAATTAACATCTAGTTACACACGGGCAGAGAATAAAAACAACAAAGACAATCAACATTTTTTAAATGATAAAAAAGGCTTTTTTAGATGTGGCCACTGTACAACCTGCAAAAGTACCGGTACTAGAAGCAATGGTGCAGTCAGTAGTTTTAAATCTAACATTACTGGAAAAGAATATGATATTAAACACATGATAACATGCCATACAAAAGGAGTCATCTATCTATTACAGTGCCCCTGCAATCTACAATATATAGGAAGAACTATTCGTCCATTACATAAGAGATTGGACGAGCATGTTAGGGCGATTAAAACAGGAAAAGATAATCACTCCGTACCGTCACACTTTAGAGAGTTCCATGGTAGTGATCCAAAATTCTTAACCTTTATGGGGATTCATATAGTTAGAAGGGACTGGAGAGGGGGTGATTATGAGAAGAAAATAGGCCGGATAGAAATGCAATGGGTCTATAACCTTAAAACCCTAGCCCCAAAAGGTTTGAATCAGGATTTTGATTTGTTTAATTTTTTAAGTTGATTTAGGATTTTTAAACATCATAAATATTAATATTAGCATTAAATTTAATAAAACTAATTATTTTTAATTTAATATACTTTTATATATTTTTTTAAAGTGTTAATAAAATGTTTTTATCTACTTTTCTATATATTTTTATTGGTGGCAACAATGATGGGTATCTATTTGTGCATTTTAAGATTATTTGAAATTATTTAAAATATTTATAATACTCTAAATTAATCTGAAATACTCTATCTGCTATACAATTGTTATCTGTATGATAGTATTTAATATGCACTTTAGATTTAAATCTATGCTCTTTGAACACATTTTATTTAAACTCTTTTAAAACCAGTCTTCTAAAATCATTATATATGAATTAATATGACTATGTCTTTAATATTTATATTTATATTATATATGATGTACTTGATATCGGATTCCCGTGTCTTTTTTGGAACAAACTACTTTCTAATTGTTGTTTCACTTAAGAGTCTGTGATATGGACTTGGCTACACCTGTGATACATCTTAACGAGCTGCAGGAATGGACACAATTTAAATGGAATCAGTTATTTAAGGGAGGTGGAGTTGGAGCAACATCACACTACTGAAGAAGCCTGCTGATAGGGCGAAACGCGTTTAGGTGTTTGACGTTATACCCGGGAGCTGTTTCTCGCCGGTTGGAGCTACAAAGAGGACTCCGATACTTTGAGACTTTAATTCAAGAGCACATTGCACTTTATTGCTGCAAATAAATCTTTTTGCAATACATATCCTGTCTCCCCATCTGCATTTCGCTATTTGTATGGATCAGAAAACGGTTCAAACGTAAACAACGGAGGAGATACAACTTGGGAGAGAAATCCCACAACGCTTGTCTAGTTTGAGCAAGCTGTTTTGCTCAACCTTACGTGAGTGCAATATTATCCTGGGGGGGGAAGTCTTTCACTGATATAATATAGAAAGCACTATGATTATTATTTGTTTTTGATTTTCATATGTCAACAAGCCTCCATTTGAAAACGGTTGGATGCCAATTCCACTTAATTGAGGATATAAGTATTGTTTTCAATTATATTTCTGGTGGATTATACACTGTGTGTGTCACAACTTTGGTGAATTTTATATCTTTAAATTGTGGTGTTTTTTTTTTTTTGTTTTTTTTCTTTTTGCGCGACACTTTATATATTTATAAAACAAAACATGGCAAGAAAGAAATACATGAAATGTCCCCTGTTTAAGTCTGCATACTCTTAATTCTTTATATTGTATAATTCCCCTTTAGCATCAATGACAGCATACAGTCTTTTGTAATAGTTGTCTATGAGGCCCCAAATTCCTGCAGGTGGTATAGCTGCCCATTCAAAGGGGGCTTAGTGGGCAGCTGATATATGCCCCCAGGAATGATGGGGCCCGGAGCAGCTGCCCCTTTTGCCCCACCAGACAGGCCTGGTTGTGATCTGTTCTGTAATCAGCCCAAGGACACCTCAGTTCAGAGTACAAGAGCTTGCTGTCCTAAATACAAATTGTGATTTTTAACCCAATATTTGGGCCATAACAAATTAATTATATAGTGTGTGTTGGGGTTAAAGTTAAAGCTGCTTGGCTAATAAGTGTTTCCTTTTTTATTTGATACATTAAATTCAATATACTGTATATGATTGATATTGCATTACATTTATTTATATAGCGCCAGCAGATTCCGTATCACTTTACGATCACAGTTGGTAGGAAAATGTTAAAATAACAAACTGGTACAAAAGCAGAAGAGAGCCCTGCTCTTGCAAACTTAAATCTAGTTGGTTTAGGGGGGAATGATAACAGTAGGAGAGGACTGCTTGCATGAGGTGGTCGAATCAGGCTGAGCTGTCAAGGTTGTTGGTTGTTCAAATGGCTTAGACAGGATGCTCGCTGAGAGTGTTATGATAAAAGAAGGGGGACAGGAATCCCAAAAAAGGGGTACAGCACAAGTGAGATTTTGGATGCGGGAGTGAGAAGAGGTATTGATGGTAGAAGAGAGAAAGGTAATGAGAGGAACAAAGAGGGCGGTTAGGGGTTTATTTGCATAGGAGGGTAGAGATAAAAGGGGGTGCCGAGTTTTGAAGGGATCTGTAGGTCAGGAACTTGAATTTGACTCTGAAGGGTATGGGAAGCTAGTGTAGTGTTAAAGAGGAGCGGTAGATGAACAGTGACAGAGAAAGATTAATCTAGCTGCAGTATTGAAGAAACGGATCGGAGTAGTGAAAGGTGGGAGAGGGGGAAACCAGTTAGTAGGGAGCTACAATAATGCAGGCGGGATATCACAAGGGAGTGGGTTAATATTTCGGTTGTTTCTTGTGCGACGAACAGGTGGGTATAAATTTGATGTAATAGTGGTAATGGCAAGAAACACTTTACTCGTGATGATAATTAGTGTAAATTAATACAGTTTAACTGAAATGTAGCTTAATGTACTGTGATAGAACTGGAGAGAAGTTAATGGAAATCGAATACATAATCAAAATGTTTTTGGCAAAGGTCATACTTGATTTCTGAATTAATTTTAACGTTTGTTTGCTTTTAGTGGTTTGTTACAGGCACTCTTGGCAAGGAAATAGTTACTCACTCATTTTGACACATACCTGCCTGAGATGACGTGAAAGACAAGTAGGGCAGGGAGAATATATCTCAAAACGTTTGTTGCCATAGCACTGGAATACACACCTGTCCCACTGTACCAATTAAAAGGGACACTCCACTAAAACACACACACATGGCATACAAAAAGAATATGAGATGCTCACCAAAAACAGAGAGCCGTTGCATAGCCTGTCCTAATGTGCGTCCCCGCTTGGGAACATCTCAATTTTGCCATTACATATCTAAGTTTCGGCCATCATAGGACTGAGACCATCCAAAGCACTGGGCAACAAAAAGAGTCATGAGCCTCCATGATGACACCCCTCCCTTAGCCACAATCTATCATGACCATATCTATTCTTCAGTATTTGTAGTAATATGAAAAAATATGTAAACGAATAACAGGATAATTCACTATATACTGAGACAGGCATTGACAGTGGTACAGCATAACTGCCATCATTATTTACTCTGCCCCACCATCTCTGCCCCTTAAACAGCCTGTGTCACATCTGCCAGTAAACAGCCTGGCTGTGCCACCTCTACCCCAAATATGTATTCATGCATTCATTCACTCACTCATCTACTCACTCATTCATTAACCCAGGGGAAGCAGGAACCTGGGCAGGAAAAGAGAGCTTCCTCACACAGTGTGTGATCTCCACAGCAGTAAGGTACGCAGATGTGCTAGACATCAGGGCAGTCCCAGTGCTGCTCGATCAGCCCTCAGACTGGCTGGCCCACCAGGAATTATCCCTCAATCCTCATGGGCCCCCTGACCCTCCTGATTCCTCTGTCCATGCACGATGGGTCAGTCCAGCCCAATGGTTGATATCCCACTAGGCACAAGAGAGCAAGGAGGTCCATGTCTGGATTCACCTTTACCGAAGGGTGAAATGCCATATAAAAAGAGTATGAGATGCTCACAGGAACAGAAAGCTGCTGCATAACCCGTCCTACAATGAGTCCGTGCTTCGGAGCAGCTCAAATTTTAGCTCTCTTGTGCCATTACAAGAAAGCTTTTCTTTCCACATCACATCATGGTGAGATAATTTCCACACAAAAATCTATTTTCCCCGCCAACTGCTCAACAGCATCGACAGTTTATAACATGCAAAATGCAAAACACACACTTTCTGAAGCAGGCCTCTTCTGGAGTATCATCTGTGTCATTCAATTTCTTCCAAGTTATCATCAGGTGTGCTGTCGCCATGCGGCCTTGCCCTCTTGCACCTAACTCCATCACATCTATGGGAGGTTGAGGTTTTACACAACCAATTTGGGTTCACATGCAGTTCCAGTTGATTCAAAGTTTTGTCAGCTCTGTGAGGAACAGTTCAATGCTTGCTACTTCAACATCCAGTGTGGCATCTTATATTGGATGACCTTGTAGCAAATATCTATGCCAGCTAATATTTTGTACCACATAGCAGACATTAACACACAGGAAAAATATTTCACATATGATATTTAATAAAAAAATATCTTAAATCCATGATAGAAGGGGCTGTAAATCAGTGACCATCTCTCACCTGTAAATTCTAAGTAAAATAGCAGGAGAGTAATTAATTGATTGCTACAGACCTGCTCTTTATCTTTCAGAAGGTTGCAGGTCATGGTTTCTCATTTCTTTGAAGCTGCTTCTCTGTCCTGCATAGAATCTCCCCCTGCTCCTTGCACTCACACATAGTGATGTGATATAAAAGACCTGCACTAATTGGCTGACAAATCAGTGTAGGGCTTTTCAGACATACTGTCTGTGTGCTGCATGAGGGCAGAGTGCACAGCAAACTGAGTTGTCATGGAGCTGCCTATACAGACACCTAGGGCTTTGCCTCAGCACATTTGGGGCTCCCTCCCCTAATGACACCCCTGCTTAAGGAGTTGCCATGGGGATATAGATAAATAGTAGGGTTAAATCACACTGTTACAGTGATGCTATGGTGAAAGTAAAACGCTGGTTTAACCCATTGGAGCGAGACATTGCTCCATTATATTATGATGGGGTCAGGTGAGGAAACCAGTATGCAGGGATAGGGGTGAGGTGTATAGCCTAATGTAGGCAAAGTCCAGTAACATGTACCAGAACCAGAGCAGCCAGGTAGCAAGCGAGGTCTGGCAACAGGTATCAAGTCCAGAGTATCCAGGTATCAGGCAGGGTACGGCAACAGGTATCAAGTACTCGTAGTCAGGTAGCAAGCAAGGTCTGGCAACATGTATCAGGTAAGCGTAGTCAGGTAGCAAGCAAGGTTCGGCAACAGGTCTCAGGTAAGCGTTGTCCGGTAGCAAGCAAGGTTCGGCAACAGGTATCAGGTAAGAGTAATCAGGTAACAAGCAGGGTCCGGCAACAGGTATCAGGTAAGCGTAGTCAGGTAGCAAGCAAGGTTCGGCAACAGGTATCAGGTAACAGTAATCAGGTAACAAGCAGAGTCCGGCAAAAGGTATCAGGTAAGCGTAGTCAGGTAGCAAGCATGGTTCGGCAACAGGTATCAGGTAAGAGTAGTCAGGTAACAAGCAGGGTCCGGCAACAGGTATCAGGTAAGTAATCATCAAGGACAAGGTAACACAGGGAGCTCAACCGATAAAACAACCGAGCACTGAATGAGTGTCAGTGCTCGGCTTTTAAACGTGCCGCTTCCCCAGACCCCGCCCCCTGCAGTGCCGGTGTCCAATGGACATTCCGGCGTCTCCATGGAGGAATGAGAGGAAGGGGGGCGTGGTGTGCAGCACCATGCACGTCCCTCTTTCTGTGGCGGTTTGTTGTTACGAACCGCCGTGTTCGGACACCGGGAGGCGTAGGAGGACCGAGGAGGTAAGTGCCGGGTACACGCTAGTCGCGGGTACTCGGGAGACATGCTGCGCACGGGGCCGGGAGATGGGTACTCGGGAGACATGCTGCGCACGGGGCTGTGACACATTGCTATGGAAACCCGTGCATTACTATCAACCAAAGTATACAGTACTAAATGCATCTACCAAATTATCACATGAAGCAAACTTCAGCACGTAATTTACATACAAAATGAACTAGTCATGTCCATTCTCTCTACTGTCCATAGATGATTATATATACGTAATTGTCCAAAACCACATTCAAGGTCCAAAAAAAAGTAATTCATAGCAAGAACCCAACTGAATCTGGATTAATTTTATATTACTTTAACACTGTCCCTCAGCAAAATCAAAATAATGGGTAGAATTGCAGAGTATATCTCCCCTACTTGAAGTGAAATGTAAATGACCCAATAAAAAGCACTTGAGAGAGGAAAAACTTAAATCCATCAGCAGCAACATTTACCAGATAACTTACAGGTGGGCACCCTTTAGTGGGAAACACTAAGTCACCAAAACTAATGCTATTCTATTTTTTCATTAAGACCATTAGGAGTTTCAGTACCAGGCACATAATTTTGCTATACCCCTTGGGATACATTATGTACTGGCTCAAAAAAATGTCTTGTTACAGAAGTGTCACTCTTTTTTGTTGTCTGGGAACTCACATGGCTGTTTATGGGGATGAGGTACTCTTATGGTCAAGGAGGGTTGCAAGAAAGATACAGTATCTCACAAATATTTGTAAATATTTTATTATCTCTTTTCATGTGACAATACTGAAGAAATGACACTCTGCTACAATGTAAAGTAGTGAGTGTACAGCCTGTATAACAGTGTACATTTGCTGTCCCCTCAAAATAGCACACAGTTATTAATGTCTAAACATTACAAGGTCTCAGGTGTGAATGGGGAGCGGGTGTGTTAAATATCGCTCTCACACTCTCTCATACTGGTCACTGGAAGTTCAACATGGCACCTCATGGCAAAGAACTCTCTGAAGATCTGAAAAAAAGAATTGTTGCTCTACATAATGATGGCCTACACTATAAGAAGATTGCCATGACCCTAAAACCGAGCTCCAGCACGGTGGGCAATACCATACAGCGATTTCTAGACAGGTTCTAGACTCAGAACAGGCCTCGCCATGGTCGACCAAAGAAGTTGAGTGCAAGTGCTCAGCGTCATATCCAGAGGTTGTCTTTGGACGTATGAGTGCAGAGGTTGAGGGGGTGGGGGGGTCAGGCTGTCAATGCTCAGAGCATACGGAGCACACTGCATCAAATTGGTGTGCATGGCTGTTGTCCCAGAAGGAAGCCTCTTCTAAAGATGATGCACAAGAAAGCCCGCAAACAGTTTCCTGAAGACAAGCAGACTAAGGACATGGATTACTGGAATCATGTCCTGTGAACCATCGGACCGATGAGATCAAGATAAACTTATTTGGTTCAGATGTGTCAAGCATGAGTGGCGGCAACCAGGTGAGGAGTAGAAAGACAAGTGTGTCTTGCCTACAGTCAAGCATGGTGGTGGGGATGTCATGGGCTAGGCCTGCATGAGTGCTGCGGCACTGGGGAGCTACAGTTCATTGAGGGAACCATGAATGCCAACATGTACTGTGACATACTGAAGCAGAGCATGATCCCCTCCCTTCAGAGACTGGGCCGCAGGGCATTATTCCAACATGATAACGACCCCAAAAGCACCCCCAAGACGACCACTGCCTTGCTAAAGAAGCTGAGGGTAAAGGTGATGGACTGGCCAATTGAGCATCTGTGGGGCATCCTCAAACGCAAGGTGGGGGAGCGCAAGGTCTCTAACATCGACCAGCTCTGTGATGTCGTCATGGAGGAGTGGAAGAGGACTCCAGTGGGAACCTGTGAAGCTCTGGTGAACTAGGTACAGCTAATAATCACCAATTTCGTGAACCAAAGTGAAGAAAATATAAAGTGAAAAGTATATATAAATGATTCTCCTACACGTTCTGCAGCTCCCAAAAGAAAAACACTCCTCACAAATGTTCAGTACAAGGTAAATTTCACAAGATTGGGGCGCGAGTATATGTGGAAAAAACAAAAACAACAATAATGGTGTAGTAATAAAAATACACTTAATAGTGTGGGTGTATAGTGCACTCACAAGTGTAGCAATGTGGGAAGTTCATCAAAAAGACCAAGTTGGCTTGAATTCTTCTTAAAACCTGGAAATATATAGGCAGTAACCCAAATGGTGCAGTATCTTTTATCCAAATTTTAATAGAAGAGGTTAAAACACTTACAAAACAGATGGCATAACCCAAATGTGTTATGCAAAATCGGCAGTAAAGTATGAAAATCCTGACACCAGAATGACAGTCAGACGTCCAAAGCAAGATCAGGATCCAGGAGACTTTATGCAGATTAAAAACCAAACAATAAAAAGAATCTCAACGCGTTTCGCCGTATAAATAAACGGCTTCCTCAGGAGAAAATACAATATCAAATGTCCGGTATAAAAGTCCGTTTTATATGGTTCCCTGGTGGCGTGGTGGCGTGGGAGCGTCACTCCGTTGCGTCGTCTAACACGTTCTGCCGTCCTTCTGATTCTCCGGCTTGTGTTGCGGCAATTTGTGGAGTGTCAATAAAGTTATTCTATTGTTCACACGGCCGGTGAAGGATGAGATACGAGAAGTGTTCATCCCCGAATGAACGTTGTTCCGATCTGGTGAACTCCATGCCCAAGAGGGTTAAGGCAGTGCTGGAAAATAATGGTGGCCGCACAAAATGTTGACAGGTTGGGCCCAATTTGGATATTTCCACTTAGGGGTGTATTTACAATGGGCAGGGACGTGATTTCTACACCCATCACCAACCGATGGCCTAACCACTTATCTCCATCGTCAAGGGGTCATCACTACCAAGGACCCTATCCCCATCATTTTAGGTAGTCTACTTCCCCTAGAAAATTATTGTTGGAGTAACCATGAGGGATGAAATACCTAAATTAACCATTAACTTTAATCCAACTATGTGTGGACTTCCACATTCCACTCCCCTTTTACACTTGCTGTCTCCCACCCATGTTAGAAGTCCATTCTACCTAAATATACCATACCACAGAGTGTGGGAACTATTTATGTTTACTAATACCTATGCAGACACTATAATCACATAGAAGAACAGAACCTTCCACACAATATCCTTAAGTGTAGGTGGAGAGGCCTTTCGCTGTTTCATCATATAACATGTTGCACACAAACAGATCCATGCCACTAATCTGTTACCCTGTTTCGAAAGCATGGAAACTGGAGACACCAGAAAGTATGGTGAAGTACGATAGTGACTTTGAATGTCTCAGAAAACAGATAAGTATTTCGTAACATGATTCTAAGGTTCAGGTTTGAAGGGCCCTGCCCCCAAGACACCCCTTGCACACACATAATACAATATTTTTGTGAGTTACCGCATTTCTGCTTCAAAGGATCATTATTTTGTTATTACTCGGTTGATTTTTTTTTGTGAAATGTTGTATTTAATTATTCTCGGATATAGTTAGCTGGGAATCATTATAGTAGAAGGAACTGCTATATTCACATGTGTTCTTGTCTTCCAGTTTATACCCATCAGCATTAAAATTGACCCAGTACATGAACTAACACATATGTGTTAGCTACATGACCACGAAACACTGCTCTATTAGTAATCAAGGGGAATCATTTCCTCTCTATACCATACCCACAAATGCTGAATAACTATTGAGCTAAACAACCCAGGTGCTATGTGTCATCCTCAATTATTTTTCCTTACCCCCTCATGTCTGTGGTAACAAACAACTAGCATATGATTATATAGCATGTGAAGGAAATAACACAAACAACACACACCTTAAATATGCATGAACTAATCTTGTATTCTGCACTGGGATGTCTGTAGAAACTTGTCTTGCTGATGCATGTTCTAGGATGCTCTGGCAGGTGGGAACGCAAGATGATGCCCTGGGGTGCTTGTCAGTAGACGTTATTTTATTGAACCACACCTTTTATACATACTTTCAAAAATGACAATGACTGGTCTGTAGACAAGTCTCTTCCTATGGTAGGTAACTGGGTATGTAAATACTTCATGCTGTATTCTTGGAAAAATATCAATATTACTTAATTTACAAGAAGTATATCTTACTTTTGCCAAAGCAAGAGATAACACTGGAATTAATTTGCAGTTTTTTGTATGATGTGTGCGTGACATTATTACTAATACAAAATATATGCATCACTAACTGTTAATATTTTCATTTTAACTAGCCTGACTTATGTCAACCAGGCTCCATATTAGCCCTGTGGTATAACACAAAATGCAATTTGCCAGCAAGCCAAACTTCACTATTTTAGAGCTAAATTGCTGCGTCTAAGAACATGTCTTTGTGTCACTGTGTCCGAGGGCTCACTTGTGGCCCACTTGTGAACCTAAGAGCTTTGGGAGTTCCTAAGATCTGTAGGCCGTTGATGAGAGGGCGAAAAATGCAGTTGAATTCCTAGAAGTTTGTACATAGCCTTCCAGAATCGTGACACAAATTGAAGGCCATGGTCAGACAAAATGGACTAGGGAACCCCATGGAGACAAATTATTTATTCCAGGACAATTTCAGCCAATGTACTCGCTGAGGGTAATTTGGCTAGGACAAAAAAGTGCGCTTGTTTGCTAAACAAAACCACTACCACCAATATGGTGGTGTTTCCTTGTGATGGCGGTAGATCAGTTACAAAATGCATTGTAATATTTACCCATGGTCTGGCCAGAACAGGTATTGGACAAAGTAATCCTCATGGTCTGGTTTTTGGTACTTTATGATGTCCACACAAAATACATGCTTGTAGGTAGTCAGTTATATCTTTCATCATGGAAGGCCACCAACAGTTACCTTGTATCAAGAACTTTACATTTCTTTTACCTCTATGACCCACCACAGCTGATATATGACTCCAAGATAACACAGCTTTTCTGAAACAAGGTTGCACATATAATCTTCCGGGTGAGCGTAATCATCCTTGAGGTAGTGGTCTCTGAATTTTAGATATGTGCCATATCAGTTTGCTGTGCAAGGTCGCAATGGTGGCATAATTGGTTTGTCTGGTATTTCTGTATTGGGAGCTTCAAATTCCCGAGATAAAGCATATGCCTTCGTATTTTTGGAACCTAGATGAAAGGAAATCATAAGTTGAAGCGTGTGAAGAATAGAGCCCATCAGATCTGTCTGGGGTTCAGTCTTTTGGCTTTTTTAATTGATTTTTATGATCGCATTTTTCGGCTTTTGCATAAAGGGAATTCTCTCTTAACCGTTGTATTACTTGTTTCACGTGTTTGAGCTGTTCTTCCAAATTTTCTGAATAAATTAGTATATCATCTAGGTAGACCATAAGATGTGATAGTAACATATCTTGGAATACATTATTAACAAAGTTCTAAAACACTATGGGGGCATTGCACAACCCAAATGGCATAACAAGATATTCATAAAGTCCATATCTAGCATTAAAAGCTGTCTTCCATTCATCAACTTTAATAAAAATTATAGCCTACTTTAATTGGTCGTAGAGTTCTGTGATTAGTGGAAGAGAAATACTTGTTTTTTCCCGTAGTCGGGGTAACGAGCAATGGTTAGGGTGAGGAAACAGAGAAGTGTAGGAAATCTAGACAATGGTTAAATGGTATTGAAGTACAAGGAACACTATCACAGGCAAGGTCTTAACGTATAATGATGGTTTAAATATCCCTTCAACTATGTAGACATACCTACTCAATGTATCCATATTAACGTCCGCCGCACATGCGCAGAAGGTCATTTCGGTGTTCCAACACGCACTTAGCTCAGAAGCCGATTCTCAGACACGGAGACCTGTGCCACCATACAACCCGGTTGGGAAGCCACCTGTAAGCTCAAGGATGGCTATATGGACTGAACATGGGGTTTGCCGCTTCAGACTTCCTGCTCATCTGGACCCACCGCAGTCCACCACAGTTTATCATTTGGTCCGTAACGATAAAAGAAAATTGTTGCATATTATTCACAACTCTACCATATCACTTCAACAAGAACTCCCACTGATCTGACCAAGAGAAAAACCACCATAAGCAGTCACCAAGGCCCCTATCTCACTGCTGGAGCTATCTGAGGCAATCAAACTCTCTAAAACATGAAGGAATCAGGGCCTGGATGGTCTCACACTACTCTACTATAATACGTTTTTTGCAAGCTTGGGACCTAACTTGCTCCTCTCACTGAACCATATTGAAAGGCAGAGCTAAAACCCCAATATGCTGATGGCCAATGTCTCCAAGGATGGCAGGTTGGAGCAAGAGGTTTGGCCTCAATATCATGGTATGGGTTGGAGCCCTCTATTCCTGTCTAGCTGCCAGACTAAGACTGAATGGAGCTTTAACTGGACCTTCTTGATCACCAATGGGACTAGACAGGAGTGCTACTTCTCCTGTTGCTCTTTGTCTTGTCCTTGGAGTCTGTCAATAGATCAGAAAATGGATATCACCAGATTACAAGTGCGAAATAGCCGTCACAAAGTACTGGTATACAGGTGACCTGTTCTTCATAATCACCAAAGGACATCTCTACCCATCATACTACAGGAATTTCAGACAAATGATTCCCTAGCAAACTTTAAAATCAACGACACAGAGAGCCTCAATATAAACTTACCAACAGCAGAAAAGCACATCCTAGTATCGTCCTTTCTCTTTAAGTGATGTAGAGGGAAATTGAAATACCTGGGGATTTGGCACACCAACAACCTCGTCACCCCTCTAGCTACAGAAAGCCATAGAGAACTGGTCAGCCCTATATGTTTTTGTCACCAGCTCCCTTACCTCCATCAACAGCGGAGAGACGCAAGTCCCGATGGGTTCCTAAGCCGGAAAAGAGCGATCTCGCCCTTACTCACCTCTTGGGAGTGACAGCCATCATGGAAACACACCCACAGTATGCAGGGCAGCATTCCCTTACATTGCAGCGTGGCCTGGCTTCTTCCTTCATACGTATTTGTTGCTATTCAAACGCCATAACAATACAACAACAAATTAATTAAAGGTACCTTTTCCATGTGTGAGATATCTACCCTGATGTCTCTATGACTGCAGTTGTTCCAATCTCTAACTGGTTGAAACGGTGTCTCTATTTGCATGCATGTGTGGATATCTCTCCTGCTCCTTGACTTCATCACCTGTGGTAAGAGACACTGGTATTACAGCTTTATGATTTGGAAGCATTAATGTAGTAAAGATGGACACATTACCAAGACTTCTCTTCCTCTTCCAGACCATACCTATGAAAATCCTTCTGGCCTTCTTTGCATCGATCAGAACATTCTTTCTAAAAATTCTTATGGGCTTGGTGAAAACCTAGGATATACCAAGTATGACACCCTGATCTTATCAAACACGAGAGGGAGCATAGGAACCCTCTGCCCTCAAACCTATTACCAGGCTGCCACCTACTACGGATACTAGAGGGTACGCACCACTCAACAATTGAAAACTACATCCGCTCAATACCACATAAGCATGCCCTCACTAGAGACTTAACTCAGTTGAAACAACTTTGTATGGGAGTGGAGGTGCACAGAATCTCCTTACAATACAACCTCTTACTATAATGCATAACCCTGCACAAGGATAGCACCCAAACCAGCAAACACGGTGCTATACATACAGGTCAAGAGAAGCAAGATAAACACGTAACAAATTCTTTCAGTTTGGGTACATTCTAATCAAAGCTGGCATGCTCAATAAAAACTACATTTTCACATGGTACCAGCTTCTGTGTGATGTATAATTATTATATATTGGAGGATATCTTTATTTTTTAGTGCCAATAGATAAAAGCTGCAATTTGATTTAAACAGCCTGAAATAAACAGCATATTCAGTTTGGTTGGTTACACCAGCAGTGTATGTACATTACACACTTTCTTCATTCATAAAATAAAACATCAAATAAAATATTAAACACCAAGTTTAGTTAGCTAACACCTAAGAGAACAGTACTTGCTTTGTTACAAGTTGTGTTTACACTAACAGTTTTATCAGTGCTTAGTTTAACTAGTTTAACTAGTATGTTTTGAAAACAAACATTAAACTAGATTCAGTGCTGGAGATAAAGCTATCACAAGTATTTGAAGAGCAACCCTTGCATACATTGCAATATAAATGATTATTCCAGTGCTAGATTTGGACTCAAATGAAAAAGGCTTTATAAAAAAAAAAATATCAGCTCACTCAGTAGGATTTTGTTCAGCAGAGGGCTGGCATAGGGACCCCTATGCTCATATAATAACATTTTAGACTACTACATGAACATTTTTTTGTATTTTGTATGTATCCACTGTGTGCTTAAAGTAACAGCTTACATCCTGCCTGGATCCTTTCTGTGACTTTTATGAAATTTTTATGATTTTCTGATTGCTGTATTTTGGACTTTTTTTATTATTAGGTCACTTGGCTGGACTTGCTCGATTGGCTGAATGCTGTCAGCTCTCTCTTGCATAAGTGTCTCACTTCCACTGTAAGTATTAATGCATACTGGAGAGTGCAATTATACTGATGTTCCAGAAATACAAGTTTGAGTATCAGGAGGTGAAGAGTGCATGCTTTGTTGGCTAAATCACCTTCTGCACTTTTGTCATTAGGACCCTGCTTACATCCTTCCAGACATACTGAGATCCCTTCATATATTGCCAGCTTCTGAAAATCAGCAATGAATTCAGCATTATAAATGTAAAGTAAAAGATCTATGTTAAAGTTAACTCGAGTTTCCTACAAGGGAATTTTTAAATTTGGGTGGAGAACAGGGGTGTTGAACACCAGGCCACATGTATTGGAGGGATACCCTGGCTTGTACGCAGTTCAATCAAAATGTCTGAAACTGAAAACTGAGCATTTTCTCTGATTTCTCACATTTCAATATGTTAACTATTTACTGTCATCGTCATTTTAGACTGAAACATGAATATTATTGTAGCTAACACACAATGGCCCCAAGCAATATGTAAAGCAATTAATTTGTTGTCGTGCATGTATATTTGTGTACTTTTTAAATGTTTAATATTTGCAATTGTAATTTTTAAAACCGTTCTAGTTTTTACATATTATAATGTGTGTTAGTCTTTTTGTATGTTTCTTAACTATGGTATCCTAACACTAGTGTAACTTCAGGAGCTGCAACCGTGCCTGTGCCTCTACGGGGCCCGATGCGACCCCTGCGATAGGATATATGTATCCCATCAACTGATGCAGTCTCTGGAATAGGTTGTTTTTCGAGATCGAACTGCTCCTGCGAGGATCACCTCCACTGGAGGGTTGGTCCTGTACCGGGACAAGCGCCTTAGAGCCTCGCGATATTCTCCCGATGGGTCCAGCAGCTCTGCATAGCTCACTCCCATTCTCTTTTCTGGAGATAGATTCGGGGTGGTGGTTTGAAATGTCCTTCAAGCTAGGAAGCAATCCCACCAATGTGACGGGAAGGACCTGTACCCTGGCTGGGTACTCCCGCCAAATGTTGCTTCCTCCTGCCGGGAGAGCAGCGATTAACCCCTTCAGCGCCAGACAGGACCAGCGCTGTAGAGCTAAGGGGGGACGCCGCTGCTCCGGAGATGTGCTGGCACTGTGGCTAGCCATAGCATAGCTACATAGTGGGGCTACAAAGTATCATAGCAGCCCACCCCAAGCATCAGACAGCACTCATCTAAGAGGTGAAAACAGGACTCACACAAATAAACCACACAAAGTTCTTCATCAGGTCCTCCCTTGCACACGGCTCTGTATTTGCACTCAGCCCACCTCAGCCCAGTAGGGCGTCGCTATTGTAGTCTGTGGGGAGGATATGGTAAACCTAGGCGTTTCCCTGACTTCTGGCTGAAACCTGCTGGATATCAGATCCAGGTGCAAATACTGTCCATAGAGGTCCTGACCTGATGGAGAGTAACACCACACATAAACCCCCTCCCAAAATGCAGTAACCCTAAATCTTTGTCCGAGCTCCACAGTCTTTAGAGTCTCTGGTACTTGTGGAAACGTGTACCAGGGGGAAGAAGTAGTCCTAATTGACCCTGTACCCACTTCTCCAAAACAGAACCCCTTCCAAGGCCAGGGCCCATAGTCTGTAGGGAGGAGGCTGGCTCTCAGGCCCCTCCAGGAGCCCATGGCACGGATGTGTAATTTTCTGTGTGTGACAGCATGGATGTGTAAATGGGGCGAGATGGAGTGTGTGTTAGTGAGTATGAGTAAATGTGTGTCATTTGTTTAAGTATGTTTAAATATGTTGTATGTTGGAATGGGAGGCAAGGGGCAAAGAAGGCACAGACCAGTTGTGTGGGGGCAATGATAGCACAGACTGATGAAGTTGGGGGACCTGATGCAATTTTTCGCACCAGGACCCCCGTGACGTCTGCATGGCTGTTCCAGAAGGAAGCCTCTTCTAAAGATGATGCACAAGAAAGACCACAAACAGTTTGCTGAAGGCAAGCAGACTAAGGACATGGATTACTGGAACCATGTCCTGTGGTCTCCTGAGACCAGGATAAACTTATTTGGTTCAGATGGTGTCAAGCATGTGTGGCGGCAACCAGGTGAGGAGTACAAAGACAAGTGTGTCCTGCTTACAGTCAAGCATGGTGGTGGGAGTATCATGGTCTGAGCCTGCATGAGTGCTGCCAGCACTGGGGAGCTACAGTTCATTGAGGGAACCATGAATGCCAACATTTACTGTGACATACTGAAGCAGAGCATGATCCTCTCCCTTTGGAGACTGGGCTGCAGGGCAGTATTCCTACATGATAATGACCCCAAACACACCTCCAAGACGACCACTGCCTTGCTAAAGAAGCTGAGGGTAAAGGTGATGAAGCACAAGGTCTCCACCAGCTCTGTGATGTCGTCATGGAGGAGTGGAAGTGGACTCCAGTGGCAACCTGTGAAGCTCTGTTGAACTCCATGCCCAAGAGGGTTAAGGCAGTGCTGGAAAATAATGGTGGCCACACAAAATATTAAAATTTCCTCTTGGGGGTACACTCACTTTTGTTGTCAGGGTTTAGACATTAATGGTTGTGTGTTGAGTTATTTTGAGGTGACAGCAAATTTACACTGTTATACAGGCGGTACACTGACTACTTTACATTGTAGCAGAGTGTCATTTCTCCAGTGTTGTCACATGAAAAGATATAATAAAATATTTACAAAAATTATATCATTTTACATATCAGGGCATAATAACAATGATCTGTTACTTATCAGGTCTAAAAATTAGGTAAATACAACCGCAGATGAACAAGAACACATGACATATTACACAGTGTCATGATTTATTTAACAAAAATGAAGCCAAAATGGAGAAGCCATGTGTGACAAACTAAGTACCGGCCTTTGTCAAAGTTTGTGGTTTTAATTTTTGTGTGGTTCAATAGATTGTAGAACCACCTTTAGCAGCAATAACTTGAAGTATTCATTTCGTTCATGATTTTGTCAGTCTCCCACATTATTGTGGAGGAATTTTGGCCCACTCTTCTTTACAGTGTTGCTTTAGTTCATTGAGGTTTGGGAGCATTTATTTATGCACAGCTTTCTTAAGGTCTGGATTTTCACTGGGTCATTGCATTCTTTTCTTTTTCAGCCACTCTGTTGTAGATTTGCTGGTGGGCTTGGGACCATTGTCCTGTTGCTTTAGCTCAGACAGATGGCCTCCCATTTGAAACTAGAATACTTTGGTATACAAAAGAGTTCATGGCCGGTTTAAACTTTCTTTTTCACATGATTCTTTATTAGACTTTGTTTTCGTACAAACTGTATTTTTAACTAAATTTGTACAAATCAGCAAAAACCAGGGCCATCTCAGATGAAACTGATGAAGACGAACTGCAAAAGTTTGTAGCCACCATTACAAGCTGTTTGTTCTCCGTTACAAGCCATTTTGGCACTCGTTAATGAGGTAAAGTGGGAGGGACTATGTATAGGAGGGTACATATCAATGAATGAAGTAGTAGAAGTAGCCAAAAGCATGATGGTAATGGCTGTGATTAATGAATCCAACAACCTGTGGGAGTTTTTCATTACTTTTTTACTCTGGCAGATCAGCATTTACAAGGGAAGGGATAAGCATTAGATATATAAATGTACTGATGCCATTTTAACTTGTCAGTAGCAGAAGTTACAGACTGATGAGAGTTGGAGTGGGAGACATTGACAGTTATCTTAGCAGAGGCTGAGATTAATGCTCATCGCTCACCTACCATACTGCAAGTTAATTCATATTTTTTGTAGTGCAGAAAATGTACTGTTGTAGAGTGGATTGGAGAAGCTGTAGTGACTACTGTAGTGTATTACAGGGACCGCAGCAGTCATGATTCCCCAGTTCCTGAGTAGAGTTCACTTGATTAACACAATTGGCCATTTATGCTACTAGCCAAATCTGTAAATTGTGGACAAGTTTAATTTTTAATTCTCTATCTATCATATCATTTATTATTCTTCATTGATTAGTAAATATTGGTGACAAATTGTTATCATAGAAAATTAGATGAAATTATCAAAATAATGGTATCAAAAGAAAGTCCTTCTTGTCCTGGAAAATAAAACTATGTAACTTGTGTGGCTTCACTAAATGAGAGAGAAGGGTACAAAAAGAAATACGCCCAGCTTTTAATGGACAAAATGTGCTTTTCTTTCTAAAACGAACACATTTCTAAGTGACCCAAAACGTTTGAAGGGTGGTGTATATATATATATATATATATATATATATATATATATATATATATATATATATAGTGTAATCTAAGGAAAGCTGACTACAGATATTTCTCTTCTATTTAATAACTCTATAACCCTTTTTCCAACCTGTTGGAAAATTAAATGATTTAAAGTTAAAATTATATACACTGGAAAAACGACGTCTCAGAGGGGATATGATAACATTATATAAATAATTGCAGGGCCAATATAAAGAGCTCTTCAGTGACCTGTTCATTAACAGAAATATACAAAGAACAAGAGGTCACCCTCTGAGACTGGAAGAGCGCAGGTTTCATAGACGACAAAGGAAGGGATTCTTCACAGTGAGGACAATTAAGGTATGGAATTCACTTCCAAGGGAGGTAGTGTTATCCAATACATTAGATACCTTCAAAAGGGGCCTCGATATTTTCTTAGAAAGGCACGATATACAGGGATATAAATAGAATAATATTAATATTTTAGAGCTTCTTGATCCAAGGAGAAATCCGATTGCCTCTTGGAGTCAAGAAGGAATTTTTTCCCCTGATGGCAGAATTCGAAGTAGCTTAATTAGGGGTTTTTTGCCTTCTTTTGGATCAAGAATAGAAAGGTTAGGTAGAAGGGTTGAACTTGATGGACTTATGTCTTTTTTCAACCTTATGAACTATGTAACTATGTAACAGACTTAGATCAAGTGGCTTCATAAAAAAGGCTTTGTTCACTAAATTGTTAGTAGTGGCTCAGATGAGGCCAGATGAAACAGTATACAGCCTGATGATATAGCATCCCAAAACAGAAAAATTATGATGATTAACCCTGTCCAACACAAATCTAAAAGGGATGCATACAATATAAATACAAATATGTACACATGTTTTTTTGTTTTTTTTTGGGGACATGACAGTCTTTACCAGTTTGTATTATAAAGAGTTATACATTTACACTAAAACTTGGAGAATTATAAACCCGTATGTCTGGGCTGTTTTGACAAGAACCCTACCTTCTGTCCTTGACATTCTGTTGTCTATAAACTGTAAGTATCAAGAATGTGTTTTCTAGTAATGTGTCAACCTTTAGGGACATTCATAAATTGAGTTGAGATATTGTTAGAACAATGTACCTGCCATTTTGGATAAAGTTATTTACTATACTTTCTTTAACAGGTTACTTGTTTTTAAAACACTTTACTTTTTATTGTTTTTTTTTAAACAACTGCATACAATTTCTCACACTGTTTTGGAGTAAACTGTGGAATGCATTTGTCTGCTTAGATGCTATAGAAATACATAGACCTTATTATTATGAAGTTGTATAACAGGGAGTAAAAATATTTCATTTAACCCCTTCAGGACCGGCGTCCTCGTACTTCGTCTTCCCTTGAAGACCGCAGTTTTATTTAAATATTTTAATTCCGTGCTCCGTTTCAAAGCGATCACGTGCACGGAATTGAGGGGGAGTGGCTGGGGACACCCAGCGGTCAGTAGCAGCCGCCCCTCGCGATCACAGCGTTCATATCATCGATGATGTACCTGGTACGTCCAGGTCTGGCGGTGACGTATGACCAGGAAATACTAGGTACGTCCCGGTCTTGAAGGGGTTAAATAGGAAAGTGAAGCGAGGCATAATAAACTTCACTAACCAATATTTATAGACTGTATGCAGTGTTTCAATGGTAGCACATACCCAACATGTCATCCATACCCTTTTTAGTCTTCACCTATAATCATCTAAAATACAACCCATGTTAATATATACAAACTATTATTAAATAATAGAATGACCACAAGTTAACAGAGATTCAGATATTTATGTTAGGATTTGTAATTGCCCTGGAAAGAATTGGTCAAAGGGAAATTGGTTCTATTATCCTATTAAGCCACCCTATTTCAGGACTTGTGCAAGGATTTTTGCCACCTTAAGCAAAACCTAATTTTGCTGTCCCTGGCTCCACCCCTTGCATCCCACACCCTGTTTCTCCTGCCCTTGGGGACGGAGTCATGTCATTACATCATACACATTACCCTCACCCCCACGTTAATGGCATCCTTTGTCGATCAGATATTTTTTGATATCTCACTCACTTTATTATTGATTTTTTATGATCATTATGACTTCCCATTTATTGTTTTATTTCATCTTTTCTTTTATTCTCCTTAAACACATTGTTTGTTCGTTTACTCTTAACAACCCCTGCACAATTTAAAAAATCTAAAAATAAATATACCTGGCCGGTGGTACAGGTTAACTTTAATCACTTTATACTGTGCCAGACATTGAGAGTGGTACAGCATAACTGCCATCACTAACCACATACCAAAGTAAAATGGTCCACAAACTTCAATGCAAAGGCCCTGACTGAAGGGCAAAGCTGGATTAAATAGGCAGGTTTCAATCGAGGAAACAAGGCTCAGCTGGATGTAATGATTAGGGCTGGGTGCTCCAGGGTGAGAAGGGTTATACCCAGGTAAGTAGAGGCAGCTGGTCGGCTCGTTAGCCTACAGGGTACTGGCTGAAAGGGTGGAATCCTGACACAGCCCCCCACTAAAGGAGCGGCCACTGGACGCGAATAGTCTGTGAATGAAATCTGTATGCCTTTAATATACTGTGTGAACTGAGCAGAAGGACTGATGGTGGTACACAATAACTTCCATTAGCGATGCAAATTATTGGGGACAACCATTACATGTCCATCACACACATGCGTCATGCTTTCTAACTCTCTCACTGTACAAATATTCTGCCTTCACCTGAGAGACACCTCTCAAAATTGTTACTTTCTCACACAAGAAACAACCAAAATTCTAATCTATTCTTTTGCGATATCCAAGCTGCCTTATTGCAACCCCCTACTGATATCCACTCCAATCCATCCTGAACACTGACTAATATTCCTATATAACAGTTTTTACTCCATTGATTCCCTGTGCCCTGCAAAATGAAATTAAAACTCCTGACCTGTCAAGCTCATATCAACTCTGCACCCTACCATGTCTCAGCTCTTATAGACAAGTGCTCTCCTAACTGCCCTCTTCATTCTCATGATTTCTCTCTCTCCTATTGTTATTACTACTTCCATTTGTGTATTCAGGATTTAACTCATGCAGTGCCTATTCAGATGACACATACAATTTACGGAGGGTAAGACCTAGACCTGTATCCTAAAGAAGCCATCCATCAAGCCTGCCTTTAAGATCCTGACCCAATGCAATTCTCTATATTGTCTTCACTACAACTAAGTCATCCTCATATAAACAGTCCCCTCATACTGTCTTATTTCTCCTTTAACTACCCAGTATATTGTAAACTTCCAAGAATAGGGCCCTGTTGTATACCAATACATCTCAATGTGTGATATTTTGAAATTATCTTTGTTAGATATGTTCTCCTGTAGTAACAGAAATACAGAATCTGCTGGTGCAGTATAAATAAATGTAATAGCCCCTATTTTACATTATTTAATGTTAATAAAATGTACAAAAAAATGTTTTTATAGTGCATTATGAAAATTCCTAAAATATTTTTGGTTATTTTAAGTGTTTGTTTTTCATCAACGTGTCTATTTTGTTTGCTAAGTTAAACATCTTCTAAAAACATATCTGCTGTGTTCAATGTCCCTGTCTTTCTGCTGCAAGCTCATTTATAGAAATTCAAATTATGACTTCTTGTGTTACACTCTGATATCATGCATATATGTAATGTGAGCAAACAAAGCAGGATTCATTTCCGGCACTTTAATACCTAGTGAAGATTGACTGAGATTGGCTAGATGTTTCGCTTCACAGTATTCATTAGACTTGGGCACCAGGGGGCTCTTCGTGTTCGTCTTCGTGCTCGTCTTCGGGGAAAAAAAAATCTTCGTATTCCGCGAATATTCGCCCGTTCCTGTCTTCTCTTCGGGCGAATATTCGCGGACATTCTTCGTGCTCGTTTAATCTTCGTTTTCCTCCTGGTTGCCTAGCAGGGGTTAATACGGGGTTAATAACACATCACAGCAGCAGCAGCTGCCGTGAAGGTACGTGTGTGCAGCTCTATTGGTCGTTTCGGCAGGGGGCTGGTCTGGCATCAACGAGTGAATTGCAGAACTGCAGAATGCACTTCATTCGTTGATGGCAGGCGAGCCCCCTGCCGAAACGACCAATAGAGTTGCACACACATACCGAGGTGTACTGTCCATAGATGTTTAATAAAAGAATAGGGAATATTTTACATTTTTAAATTGATTTTGGACCACTTTACATGCCTAACATTTGCTACCTATTTACAATGGCATACTTTGCAACAACCCAACTTACTTATTGGACAGGACTGGAAAATAGCAGGACTGTCCACCAAAATCTTGGGTGTGTTGGCAGGTATGCTGATGGAAAAATGTTGGACAAGAACTAAAAAATAGCTTAGGGTTAATGTACGGTTATGTTTAAGATTAGTAGCAGTGCACTGGTTTGGTTAAAGATGGATTATGTCTAAATAATAATAATTTAATTTTAATGTTTTTTTTAAAAAAAAAATAGGGGTTTATTTAAATGTATTTTAAAGTTAGATTTATTATTTAGTACTTGATTATATTTATTAAATGTTTATAGTAGCGTTACCTACCGAGCTATAACTACCTATGTGTATTTGCATTTTGCATACCTAGTTTAGCTAAATTAGATGGGACAGGACTGGAAAAAAGCAGGACTGTCCCTGAAAAAGTTGGGTCTGTTGGCAGGTATGTGGATGGAAAAATGTTATAGGGTGAAGTGTGAGTTATAGTGTTAATGTAATGCTATTAGTGAGTGAAGGCCAGGGCAAATAACAAGGAAAAGGTCCTTGTGTTTTGTGCATTGTAAGTGTGTGTTATATGTGTTATATGTGTTATTGTGTGTGTTATGTTTGGTTGGTTGTGTATCAGAAGGAAAATAATGAAATGGAAAAGGAAATGGGAAAGGCAAATGAGTGGGCAATTGGCGACCCGCTCACCTGTTTCACCCCAGGGCAAAGCACCCAAACACTGTCAGTCTTAGACGTTTGGCAGCAGACTTCCAGAGCTCAGACACAAGGCCCTAGCGTAAGATGGCCACTCCGGCGGAGGTAGCAGGCGTTGCCACACCGCAAACAGAGGCAGCCAGGGGGGAGAAACTGCCCTTACCATTAGGGACATTTTGGGCATGACTCTAGCCAGGAAGCGAACTGGCAGAGAAGAGATGCTGGCACCACCACCAGCAGCAGCATTGAAAAGGCGAATGAGTGGGCAATTGGCGACCCACTCACCTGTTTCACCCCAGGGCAAAGCACCCAAACACTGTCAGTCTTAGACGTTTGGCAGCAGACTTCCAGAGCTCAGACACAAGGCCCTAGCGTAAGCTGGCCACTCCGGCGGAGGTAGCAGGCGTTGCCACACCGCAGACAGAGGCAGCCAGGGGGGAGAAACTGCCCTTACAATTAGGGACATTTTGGGCATGACTCTAGCCAGGAAGCGAACTGGCAGAGAAGAGATGCTGGCACCACCACCACCACCACCACCACCAGCAGCATTGAAAAATTGGAAAGGCGAATGAGAGGGCAATTGGCGACCCGCTCACCTGTTTCACCCCAGGGCAAAGCACCCAAACACTGTCAGTCTTAGACGTTTGGCAGCAGACTTCCAGAGCTCAGACACAAGGCCCTAGCGTAAGCTGGCCACTCCGGCGGAGGTAGCAGGCGTTGCCACACCGCAGACAGAGGCAGCCAGGGGGGAGAAACTGCCCTTACAATTAGGGACATTTGAGGCATGACACTAGCCAGGAAGCGAACTGGCAGAGAAGAGATGCTGGCACCACCACCAGCAGCAGCATTGAAAAGGCGAATGAGTGGGCAATTGGCGACCCACTCACCTGTTTCACCCCAGGGCAAAGCACCCAAACACTGTCAGTCTTAGACGTTTGGCAGCAGACTTCCAGAGCTCAGACACAAGGCCCTAGCGTAAGCTGGCCACTCCGGCGGAGGTAGCAGGCGTTGCCACACCGCAAACAGAGGCAGCCAGGGGGGAGAAACTGCCCTTACCATTAGGGACATTTTGGGCATGACTCTAGCCAGGAAGCGAACTGGCAGAGAAGAGATGCTGGCACCACCACCAGCAGCAGCATTGAAAAGGCGAATGAGTGGGCAATTGGCGACCCACTCACCTGTTTCACCCCAGGGCAAAGCACCCAAACACTGTCAGTCTTAGACGTTTGGCAGCAGACTTCCAGAGCTCAGACACAAGGCCCTAGCGTAAGCTGGCCACTCCGGCGGAGGTAGCAGGCGTTGCCACACCGCAGACAGAGGCAGCCAGGGGGGAGAAACTGCCCTTACAATTAGGGACATTTTGGGCATGACTCTAGCCAGGAAGCGAACTGGCAGAGAAGAGATGCTGGCACCACCACCACCACCACCACCACCAGCAGCATTGAAAAATTGGAAAGGCGAATGAGAGGGCAATTGGCGACCCGCTCACCTGTTTCACCCCAGGGCAAAGCACCCAAACACTGTCAGTCTTAGACGTTTGGCAGCAGACTTCCAGAGCTCAGACACAAGGCCCTAGCGTAAGCTGGCCACTCCGGCGGAGGTAGCAGGCGTTGCCACACCGCAGACAGAGGCCTCCAGGGGGGAGAAACTGCCCTTACAATTAGGGACATTTGAGGCATGACACTAGCCAGGAAGCGAACTGGCAGAGAAGAGATGCTGGCACCACCACCAGCAGCAGCATTGAAAAGGCGAATGAGTGGGCAATTGGCGACCCACTCACCTGTTTCACCCCAGGGCAAAGCACCCAAACACTGTCAGTCTTAGACGTTTGGCAGCAGACTTCCAGAGCTCAGACACAAGGCCCTAGCGTAAGCTGGCCACTCCGGCGGAGGTAGCAGGCGTTGCCACACCGCAAACAGAGGCAGCCAGGGGGGAGAAACTGCCCTTACCATTAGGGACATTTTGGGCATGACTCTAGCCAGGAAGCGAACTGGCAGAGAAGAGATGCTGGCACCACCACCAGCAGCAGCATTGAAAAGGCGAATGAGTGGGCAATTGGCGACCCACTCACCTGTTTCACCCCAGGGCAAAGCACCCAAACACTGTCAGTCTTAGACGTTTGGCAGCAGACTTCCAGAGCTCAGACACAAGGCCCTAGCGTAAGCTGGCCACTCCGGCGGAGGTAGCAGGCGTTGCCACACCGCAGACAGAGGCAGCCAGGGGGGAGAAACTGCCCTTACAATTAGGGACATTTTGGGCATGACTCTAGCCAGGAAGCGAACTGGCAGAGAAGAGATGCTGGCACCACCACCACCACCACCACCACCACCACCAGCAGCATTGAAAAATTGGAAAGGCGAATGAGAGGGCAATTGGCGACCCGCTCACCTGTTTCACCCCAGGGCAAAGCACCCAAACACTGTCAGTCTTAGACGTTTGGCAGCAGACTTCCAGAGCTCAGACACAAGGCCCTAGCGTAAGCTGGCCACTCCGGCGGAGGTAGCAGGCGTTGCCACACCGCAGACAGAGGCAGCCAGGGAGGAGAAACTGCCCTTACAATTAGGGACATTTTGGGCATGACTCTAGCCAGGAAGCGAACTGGCAGAGAAGAGATGCTGGCACCACCACCACCACCACCACCAGCAGCATTGAAAAATTGGAAAGGCGAATGAGAGGGCAATTGGCGACCCGCTCACTTGTTTCACCCCAGGGCAAAGCACCCAAACACTGTCAGTCTTAGACGTTTGGCAGCAGACTTCCAGAGCTCAGACACAAGGCCCTAGCGTAAGCTGGCCACTCCGGCGGAGGTAGCAGGCGTTGCCACACCGCAAACAGACGCAGCCAGAGGGGAGAAACTGCCCTTACCACTAGGGACATTTTGGGCATGACTCTAGCCAGGAAGCGAACTGGCAGAGAAGAGATGCTGGCACCACCACCACCACCAGCAGCAGCATTGAAAAATGGGAAAGGCGAATGAGTGGGCAATTGGCGACCCACTCACCTGTTTCACCCCAGGGCAAAGCACCCAAACACTGTCAGTCTTAGACGTTTGGCAGCAGACTTCCAGAGCTCAGACACTAGGCCCTAGCGTAAGCTGGCCACTCCGGCGGAGGTAGCAGGCGTTGCCACACCGCAGACAGAGGTAGCCAGGGGGGAGAAACTGCCCTTACCATTAGGGACATTTGATTCATGACACTAGCCAGGAAGCGAACTGGCATCGAAGAGACACTGGCACCACCACCAGCAGCAGCAGCAGCAGAATTGGGAAAGGCGAATGAGTGGGCAATTGGCGACCCACTCACCTGTTTCACCCCAGAGCAAAGCATCCAAACACTGTCAGTCCTTGGCGTTTGGGAGCGGACTTCCAGAGCTCAGACACAAGGCCCTAGCGTAAGCTGGCTACATTGGCGGAGGTAGCAGGCGTTGCCACACCGCAGCAAGTGCAACCAGGGGGGAGAAACTGCCCTTACCATAAGGGACATTTGAGGCATGACAGTAGCCAGGAAGCGAACTGGCAGAGAAGAGACACTGGCACCACCACCAGCAGCAGCAGCAGCAGCATTGGAAAAGGCGAATGAGTGGGCAATTGACGACCCGCTCACCTGTTTCACCCCAGGGCAAAGCATCCAAAAACTGTCAGTCCTTGGCGTTTGGGAGCGGACTTCCAGAACTCAGACACAAGGCCCTAGCGTAAGCTGGCTACACCGGCGGAGGTAGCAGGCGTTGCCACACCGCAACAAGTGCAACCAGGGGGGAGAAACTACCCTTACCATCAGGGACATTCGAGGCATGACACTAGCCAGGAAGCGAACTGGCATTGAAGAGAGACACTGGCACCACCACCAGCAGCAGCAGAATTGGGAAAGGCGAATGAGTGGGCAATTGACGACCCGCTCACCTGTTTCACCCCAGGGCAAAGCATCCAAGCACTGTCAGTCCTTGGCGTTTGGGAGCAGACCTACAGAACTCAGACACAAGGCCCTAGCATAAGCTAGCTACACCGGCGGAGGTAGCAGGCGTTGCCACACCGCAGCAAGTGCAACCAGGGGGGAGAAACTACCCTTTCCATTAGGGACATCTGAGGCATGATTTCAGCCAGGAAGCGAACTGGCAAAAGATACTGGCACCACCACCAGCAGCAGCGTTGGAAACGGAAAAAGGTGAATGAGTGGGCAATTGACGACCCACTCACCTGTTTCACCCCAGGGCAAAGCATCCAAAGACTGTCAGTCCTAGGCGTTTGGGAGCGGACTTACAGAGCTCAGACACTAGGCCCTAGCGTAAATTGGCTACACCAGCGGAGGTAGCAGGCATTGCCACACCGCAGCAAGTGCAACCAGGGGGAGAAACTACCTTAAACATTAGAGAGAAAAAATTTAACTTTCCAAGCTAAGAGCTGGGTAACCCAATTTGGGCAGATTGAATTTAAGAAAGGCAATCTGCTCCATCAGATGAGGTGCCATGCGTGAGCGCTGTGGACTCAGTATGTTTCCAGTCATAGAAAACACGCGCTCACTTTGAACAGTGGTTGGCGGACATGATAGAAGCTGCTGCGCAACCCATGAGAGTGCAGGCCACACACTCTTCTTTTCATCCCAGTAGCTAAGAGGATCAACATTAGGAGCAGAAGGAACTTCACAGAGGTAAAGTTTGACCATTTCAGCAGCACTACTCTCCTTTCTGCTGCTAGCTCTGTCAGATGGTCCAACTATACTGCCAAGTGCCTCTTCCCAAAACGCAGCTGCTCCACTCAGCTGTGTTGTGCTGCTTGTGGCACTGCTGCTGATGCTGCTGCTAGGGGTAGCAGACCACATCATCTCTTCCTCCTCCTGCACCTCACCCTCCTCGGACAGCATTCCCATTTTACGCTGCCAGTCACGCACCTTGTTGACCAATTGCTCCCGGTAGCTACTGAGAACACTGAATTTCAAAGCTAGCTTTCCCTTAATTCTTGGATCACAAAGGCACGCTAGCATCATTTCGGGACTCTCTTCCATTCGCTTGCGAAGGTGTACTTTTAGCAGATCCTTCAGCTTCCTGACTATGGCTGCTACGTCAGGATGTAGAGTGCCACCTTGAACAGCCTCACGGTTTCCAAGGAACACATCCATCTTGCTGCCTAGATGGGAGAACACTGGGATTACCTGGGCCAGACTGGCAGTGTTTGAGCTTAAATTTTCTGTGGCATCCCTGAATGGTTTAAGGACTGCCACTAGCTGGGCGATCACTGTCCAATCCTCCCTATTCAATGGAGAGGTAATCCCAATATTGTGCTCTGAGGCAAGATTATGGATTGCCCTCTGCTGCTCCAAAATCCTCTCTAGCATGTCTAACGTGGAGTTCCACCGTGTACTGACATCCTGACGTAGGCAGTGTACGGGAAGACCTGACCTCTCTTGCTCTTCCCTCAAAAGTTGGCTAGCCTTAACACTATGGTGAAAGTGCCCAGCGATCTTTCTGCAGCGGGACAGAACTACTGCTGCCACATTAGTTCCTTCTGACATTGCTGCCTTCACTACAAGATGGATGATGTGGGCTGCACAGCGCACACCAACAATATGACCATCTCGCAGCGCTTTCACCATATTGGCACCTCCGTCAGTTACCACAAAACCAACTTCAACATTGGTGCCCGCCTCTGCTCCCACCCAAAGGCTAAACATTTTCCTAATCGCATGCAGAATATTTTGGGAAGTGTGCTTTTCATCCATCACTTCTGCATGGAGAAGGAATGATCTGTAGCCTGCTGCAGCAACTTCCTTAGACACACCGGGCTGCCACCAGTGTGCTGTCAAAGAAAGAAAGGCATGCTGGGCGCTAGGTGCACTCCACAAATCTGTAGTGAAATGAACACACTGACCAGCAGCCTTGGAAAGCTCCTCTTTCACTGCTGCAACACAGGACCGATACAGCGAGGGGACAATGTTCCTGCTGAAAGTGGAACGTGACGGAACTGTGTATTGTGGAGCCACAGCCGCCATCAATTGTTTGAAAGGCTCCCCTTCAATCATGGAGAAGGATGCCCCTCCAACAGCAATGAACTGACCAATAAGTCGCGTTACTTTATTGGCCTGCTGTTTGGGCATCGTTCTCTTGGAGTGGAATGCCCCAAATTCTTCCAGGGTGGGCTGGGCATGCAGTGCTCCAACCTGCCTTGGTCTCTGGCTGCCAGCACTAGTTGCTGCTGCTGCTGCTGCTGCTGCTATTGGCTCAGAAGAAGAAGCTGTTGGGGTTTTTCCACGGCCACCAGCTATGCTGCCTGCACTAAGTTTTACCTCTGCATCTTTCCCCAATAGCACAGCGTTGTGTTGAGTGCTGAGGTGATGCTTCATGCTAGCACTGGTAAAATGGCCAGACACTTTCCCTCTGCTTATTAGCTTCCCACAATGTTTGCACTTTCCATAGCGCCCTTCTTCAACATTTTCAAAGTGCTCCCAAATTGGGGCGCGCATAGCCTTGGAGTGTGCCTTGGGTGCTGCTCTTACTGCTCGGGGTGGATGAACAGAGGCAGAACTAGTGGTGGTGGGACTGGTGGTAACAGTACTGGCCATAGTGGGACTGCTAATTGCTTTAGATTTGCTAGGTTTTGCTGCTGCTGCTGGTGGTGGTGATGGTGATGATCGTAGCGGAGAAGGTGGAGGCTCAGGGGAAAATTGTGCACTAGTCATTTGGACACTGCTCCCTGAGGAATCTGATTCCTGACCACTCATCTCCTCTACTTCCTCTGGCTCATAGTCTAGCTCTTCATTAGCCAGATCGAATGGAATTCCTGCTAGGCTGGAGCTAAGACTGATATCGTCGTGAGACTCGTGACTAGTAGTAGTGCGAGCAGGAAGAATAGACTCTGCACTTGGCCTCTCAGTCTCAGGCTCCTCTGCTACCTCGCTAGGTGGAGTTCCACTATGTGTAGCCCTCTCTCTAACTGTCTTTACAAAAATTTTGTAAGGACTTGGTGGCTTGCTAGAGGTACTAGGAGGACATGGCATGGCGGTACCAGTGGGAACAGTAGGCGCAGCACTAGTGGTGGTAGAGGCGGGGGTGGTGGTGGTGGTGGTTTTCCCTACAAAGGAATGAGATCGCTTTGGTTTGGGACCCCTCTGAGTCTTGCTGCTAATTTGGCTCTGCTTGGTACCTTGCATGCTGCTGGTGGATGGGGAAGATGCTGCTTGGGGCAAAAGGCACTTCTTTTTAGTCACTGGGCTGGTACTACTTGTGCTACCCTTTAACTTTGAACGTGCTTCTGGTGCTTTAGGCTTTCCGTAAAAAACCATAGAGCTTGTGGGCCTAGCCGCACTACTACTGCCTGCTTTTGGTGCCTTTCCTTTACTTGATGATCCTTCAAGCAATGCTTCCCCAAATGATAAGCGAGAGCTTGGCCTACTTGGCCGACTAGACTGACGCAAAGGCTGCATCTTAGAGCTGGTGGTGGTGCTGGTGGTGGTGCTGGTGGTGGTGGTGGTAGATGGAGCTTGTCCCTCCTTAGTCCCAAAAGGAAGATCCATTTCAAATTTTGTGTTGTGTGTGTAGTGTAGTGTAGTGTAGTGTAGTGTAGTGTTTAAAAAACTATAAAAAAAAAAATAAAAAAATAAAAATAAAAAAAAGGAAAAACGAATTAAAGACAAAAAAATTAGAGGAAGTTCTCTTCAGTGCTACTGCTTAAAAAGTAAAACTATGCACTACTGCACTGTGCTGTGTGCAATCTGCCAAAATCCTAAAGTTATTGAAATTATTAACTCAAGATTAACTATTTAATAACTAGCAGTATTTTATTTTTAATTTGAATTTACACGGACCTAAGAGCTTAGCCTACCACTATGCTAGCCTAAAGCTATATTTCCTTACTATAAGTCTACCTCTAGGCAGACGCTCTCAAACCCACTAAGCTAAAGTGAGGTTAAATCAGATTCAGTATATGATTTATTAATTAATATTAAGTTATATAATATTAATAGATTAGAACTAATTTACTTATATATTATGTATTATAGATAGAAGAATATAGATTATGAATTAGAATTTAGAATTAGAATTACTTATATTATAGATTATGAATTAGAATATTATTATTTATAATATATTATAGATTAAGATTAAAGAAGATTAGAATTATTTTAGTACTACAGCTAGTAGCTTGAAGCTTTGCTTAGTACAGCTCGTCACAGTCAATTTTTCTTGAAAAGAATTAGAAATAAAATAAAATGTCACAGCAAAACAGTTATCTTCACTGCTTGCTGCACTCACTAGCCCAACAAGTTCACTTCACTGATGGACTGAGGTGAGCAAAACACTAAGGGTACTTTTAATAAAATTGAAATAAAATGTAAAATAAATGAGAAAATCTTTGCAAAACAGTTAACGTCACTGCTTGCTGATCAAAAAAAAACACAGCACTTATGCGGCTGCACTCACTAGCCCAACAAGTTCACTTCACTGATGGACTGAGGTGAGCAAAACAAATGAAATAAAATGAAAGATTAATTAAGAAAAATTGACTTGGTCTCTTACTGTTGCTAAAACAAAGCACAAACTATAGAGCTGCAGCACCAGTACTAATAAGATTAGCTGAACTATACGCTAGTAGTAATTAATTAATATTATTACTTTTATTTATAGCTAATTTAATTAACTATTAAGATAAGAAAGAATTAGAGAATTATTGATATTACTGATTTTAGATTAGACACTAGTAGATGTTCTGAATGTCTACAGTACACTCTACACTAGTATACTATTACTAACTATAACTGACAAATATATATATAATTTTATAATGAATTCAATTATTAATTATATTAATTAATATTACTGATTTTAAATTAGACACTAGTAGATGAATGTCTACAGTACACTCTACACTAGTATACTATAGTATATATATATATGACTGACAAATATATATATATATATATAATATTATAATGAACTATTAAATTATAGATTCTATTAAATTGTAATTTATAAATTCTATTTAATTTATTTAAGCAGGACAGGCAATAGGCACTAGTGCCAGCCCAGGGCAAGGGCACCCCAGTGCCACTGAGGCACTGGGTGCACTGTCAACTCAACAGCACTTACACTAAAGTTGATGACAAATTAATTTTAAAAAAATTAAATTAATCAAATTATTATTATTAAATATATTAATTAAGTAGCACTGAAGTGAGGATGAAGTACACAGTGAGAAATGGCAGGCTAAGGCTTACCAGTCTCACACAGAACAGAACAATCTCTCTCTGTAACGCTCGGATGCAGCACAGCAGTGTTGCCAAAGCAGTCACAGCGAAAAATGAATGGATCTCTCAGGCAAGCTCTGGTCTTATAAAGGCGCCTTCAGAATTCAAAAAACAGCAGCACAGGCATTGGACGAGACCCTTAGCGTTACGTCACAAGAGTGAGCTGATTGGACAGACGAGGATCAGCTCACTCCTGTTTGAAATTTTGGCGGTTGCGCGGCAAAAACGAAGACGATCACGAAGAATCTTCGATTCTTCGTGATTGTGAGTCTTCGTCTTCGCCTACGGTTTGCCGGCACTGTATTCTGTTCTACGTTCCTTCGGAACGAACAAAAAAACGGCCTCTTCGTGCTCGTTTTCATGTTCGCCCGAAGACGAATGCACAAGTCTAGTATTCATCTTTTACACAATGCTACATTACTTATCCTCACATTACAAGAAAGCAGAAACACCTTAAAAACAAATACATTATACACGGAACAATGGTCTAACCATAATCCTTTAAAACCACTTAACTCCTTGTATATGCTGCCTTGCACACCTCAGATTTCAAGTTACTGCAGATAGACAGCTTGTTTATAAGGCTTATGCAGGGCATGGGGGTACTTCTTTAAATGTGTCAACATTGCGCTGGAAGTATTGTTCTCCCTTCTCACTAATAACAACACCTGGGCATTCAAGTGACGTTGAATGAAAGTGTATAAAAATGTATGAGTATGAAACTTTTCATCTGCGTGGATGTCCATTAATTTCAAAATGAGCGTAAACGGAATAATCTTAATGAAGTTACACTTTAAAAATGAAGTTTGATCTTGCCACACAATACCATTACAGGTTACCTGATTATGATGGCCTTGTTCTGTAGCGTTAATGGAAAATCAATCATCTAGATTGGAATGTTAATGCAAAAATTATGGCCTACCACTCATTTTTAGTATTTTACTTGAGCAGCTGTCCCTTGTTTATTACAGTATAACGTATGACTGCTTATGGTTTATAAAATGTTTTTTCTACTTTCAGTCTGTTGTTTGGGGCCTTATAAGTACATAAAACATTCAGTAGTTTTTTGGTAAAGGGTATTAGCCACACTTTTGCAGATAAAGGAGCTGTTCCACTCTGATAAGACATAAATTGCATTATCTAGTCACAATTGACTGTCTGGACAGACCAGCACACCCACCCCGAGCCAATAAACGGGCGATTGCATTCCCAGCTGCCACAGGCAGCTTCAGAGAAGGGGACTGTTTGCTGCTTGGGTCCCCTCAACATTCCCCTGCTGCCCGATCGCTCCATGAGAGCGACAGTGCAGTGTTAACCCCTTCAATGCCTCCTCATTTTAGGGGGTAATACCTGTTTTTCATGCGGCACTGCTGCTGCTTCCAGGCAGACCAGCAACACCAAAAAGAGCCCCACGAGCCCTTGATCACTCCTACAGGAGCAATCATAGAGGCTCCTCCCTGCAATCCCTGGTTTAGCGGCAGCTTCAGGGACAGGGTTTATTCTGCTCCACATTAGTCAAGAGTCCTTCCAGGTCAGTTGCTGTGAGTTAAGGATCTGCTGCAGTTCAAAAGTGGAGAGGTGATAATAAGATAATTCCTGGTCAATAGGAAGGATCTGCTCATTATAGCAGCCACTGGATGACCCTGCCCTAGAAAGAAAGAGGTCATTTATAAAAATGTAATACACAATTATTACCTGATCACTTGTGACATTTGAGGTTACTGATTATTGATCGGACTCACCGATCATTGTCAGTGGATTCAATTTGTCACTTACAAGTGATCTGATACATTTAAAAAACCCAATATTTGTTTAACCTAATAAAATGCTATGTGATCACTGATGACCTTTTTGACCATGAATCAATCGATCGGTCTCACTTCAATAGTCACTGACCTAATATTATCATCATCCCTAACACTATAAGGTAGATGGGCCAAAACTGATTCAGATAAATTTTTTGGTTTGTTTTTGGCCAATTCTTTGCAGGTAACATTTTTCGTTCCCTGCCCATTCAGTTCAGCTGAAAATTTGGAGGCATTTTTAATTTGGGACCTAAATTTGTTGCCAGGTGCCCACATTCACTCTCACTCAAACTCTCACTCAGTCTCTCACACCCTCATTATCATTCACTCTCTCTCTCACGCTCTCTAAATCTTCTCTGCCGACTTCCGATTCTGCCAACCGCTTCTACCTCCGCATCTTCTTCTTCATCTTCTATGTTCTCTCTTCTCTTCTCTCTTCTACCTATCAATCTTCAATCCTTAATCTTCTTTCATAACCTGACAACTTCCTCTAAAATGGCGAAGCTGCGGTAACATCTTTCCCGATCCTCCAATTGAAGACTGAAGATAGAAGAGAAGGGAGAAGACAGGAGAAAAAGATGCAGAAAAAGATGCAGAAGAAGATGCGGAAGAAGACATGAGGTCCAGTAGGGTGTTTTTAGAGAATATATAGTTTTTTGGGGTTATAGTAATACTGGAACCTCTACTGTGTCTCAAATAAGACATGGGCCCAGTAAACTGATATGTCAAAATTCTATGTTTGAAAACTGAAATGTACATGTTCAAGTTTTGACTCCACAAAGTCTGAGAAACATGACTTATTCATGCATGCCGGGTATTGCTGTACTCGAGGGGTGTTACAGAACATAAATCAAGACCTTTTTTTGTTCCTTCACATATCCACTCAGAATAGGTCAATATGCCTCCAACCAGATTCCTTTAGCTGTCTCAGATATGAGACCTCTACCTTGCCTCAAATGAGACATTGGCCTAGCAAACTGATCTCCATGTTTGAAAACTGGACTGCGCGTTTTCAAATTTTGAACCTGCAGTGCCAAAACGACATGCCCTACCCATGCATATGGATTCGGCCTGTACTCAGGGGGTGTTTTTGAATACAAATCACAAATTGTTTCAGTGATATAATGAAAGGAAATAAATTTACTGAAATACTGTGTATAGAATGCGTTTGTTGAAAATGAAAAAAATGAAAATTTTCTGCAATGTTAAATGGTTAAAAAAAAGTGTTAAAAAAACTTTGGGATGTCAACTTTCAAAAAATACATACTTTTGTTTCGATTTTTTTTCTGGCCGTTACCAGCATATTGCATTTTTTTTTAAAAGAAACAGCGTGTCAATATTATTTCAAAAGAAAGCCCTACTTGTCCATAACCCCGCCAATATATATTTTGTGGGGGTGCACTAAATGAGTTAATGGGCAATCACAGTTGAATAAAGACATAGAAAAACCAAAAAACTGCTCTGGTTATTTAGCGCAAACATGGAAAAAAAACTCTTGCTCTGAAGGGGTTAATCGACGAAACTTTTAAAAACCAAGGTTGTTGCCATTGAAACAAAATATCTATACCTTTCCATACCTATGAAATTGTTTAGTTCAATCGAGTAGATGGAACAGCCCCTTTAACCTAGAAAAAGAAAAAAAACAAAATAATAAAAAACCACTGCAATCCAGACTGCTAACTACTCCTATTTGTGCAGTGAATTATGGTTCAAAGAACATTTGCTCATCATCTGTTATTTTATTTGCTGTAAAGTTAAATAGCAGCTAAATTCTTGCTGACTCCTAGTGCTTTGAACTGGTTTTATTAGGATATATATATAGCTTATAGTATTTTCTTAAAGAAATTTAGCACACATTGTACATCCCTCTGTTTTGTTTGCTACTGTAAATATGGAAAATCAGTGTGCTCATTAAATTGGGAGTTTCCAAAGTTTTTCAATATACTGACTTTGCTAATCATTATGAAGGACAACCCTTGGGAGTTTTTCCCCAACTGTTTGCTAGCCTGGACATTTGTAGTTCTGATTTTATATACAGGGCTGAGAAATCCACTCATCTGTGACAAGTAAAAAATATTGGTGGATGAGCAGGACATCTCAACCTGTTTACAGTTGCCCCTAAAACAGCACTTCTGCTGAGTTACTTGTAATAGTTTAGCTGTTACTGTTGCAACTGCGCCCCTTGACAGTCTGCCAAATTTCAATATAACAAGATTGAGCAACAGGAGAGCCCAAGTAAATAATTTATCACTTTGTTAGCAACCATTGCATTTAAACACTTAGAAAGTGTTGCCTGTGACATTAATGATTGAACTCTTTTTCTGGGTTGAAAGACAGGTTGAAACCCTTATCAACTCCATTTCTTTTGAGTTGGCTTTTGAGTTGGCTTTAGTATACAAAGCAATATTTGTGTCTTTGCTAAAGATGTAGAACTTGTGACAGGGCCAGGCTAGCTGGCTCATGTGTCATATGAAGTTTAGCCGGGTCACGGAGCACTTTTGTGTCCGGTTCTGTATACTGTGACCCGGTAATATATTATATTGTGTTTATTATGTAACCGGCCCAGAGACTGATGTGGATTCAGCCCCAGCCTTCAAAGAGACAATCCTATAATCTGGCTGGGGCTCTTAATCAGCCAACACAGCCCTGTCTGCCCAGACGGCCCCCGCACTACAGGGGGGATAACACAGGTGGGGGAACCCATTGTATTCTGTAATCCCCTCACCTGATACATCTCCTGTATACTGATGGGATTTGTGATGGGATGTGGCTGATGGGATTGGGGGTTGGGTTCGGTACACATTGCATTGAGATTGTATAAAGTTCTGTGTGTTTGTAATAAAGAGAGTTCTTCTTGGTTTACTACGAATGGTGGTCTGGATGATCCGTGGATAGCTGAGTGCTATGCGTATGAGGGACTGACTGGTGATTCCTCAGCCCTCAAACAGGGGTACCCAGCCTTGGGTACGGTGACCCTGTAACAGAACTCATCTACACAACCTGTATACTTCTGATTTCTCCTAGGAGTTGGGGTCCAACTTTTGATGCACCCATGCAATAAAAAATGGATTAATTTACATAGCTGTGTGGGCTTGTATGTTTTTTTAAAAATACCATTGCAGCAACTAGCACAACTGTTCCTAATCTATTTACATTACATTAGTTTTATTTGAGAAATGTTTTCAGAGACCTGTAATGACAGTTTCTTCCTGTAAATATCAGATACGACGCAGAAATGAACAAACAGAGGGATGGAAAACAGCCAATATTCTGTGAATGTGTGCCCAGGGGAAGTCAGGATAGTTTGTGCTAATTAATCCATTTGTATATTTTGCATTTATACATCTTTTCTATTGAATAATAGATTGCAACTAACTAGGACTGGCATCAACTAAGTTTTTCCAATAATAATTATTATTAGCTGGCTATAATACTAATAAGCTGTTAAGACCCTGGAGACAGGTGGCAACAATGTTAGTAGGACAACAGAGTTTCACAGTCAGTAAAATTTGGTATACTATATTACCTCAAGGTATATTTGTGATCTTAGAGGCAAACCCTCTGTCTCTGTATAGCTGTGTGCATGTGTGAGCAATGTGTGTGGTTTAATGAGATGTGTCTTTAGTTATACATACAAAAGATTATAAGGCAAACTCAGCCAAGAACAGACAGTGCTTAAATAACCTGTGCTATGCTCAGGCCTTCAGCCAGAAGAGCCTTTGCCAGGGTGAAAAATTACAGGACTGTAATATTTCGCCCTGACAAAGGCCATCCTGGCTAAAATGTAGTCTCATATACAAAGGCAGTCTAGATCCAAACTGTGAAGCACTTTCTTCTGCATGAGGGAAACCATTACATAAGTTATGGTGGGTAAAGGTGATGGAAAACCCTTCCACTAAAATGTAGGGGTATTATTAAACACTCATCTACAGACACCAGACAAGCCAGAAGGCTTGTTGTTCCCTCAGAAATCGCATGGTACTGCCACATGTAGGCGCATGCAAATAAGGTCAACAATTATCACATTTTGCCTCTATATCCACTTTATACATGGATCCCTTGAAAGTAATTGCCCGCTGTACAGGGAAACAACATACAAAATGTTATGAGACTACCTCATAAATCTGAGACTCTCCTGAAAAGGGACTAACCGCAGGACACCTTATTTAAGTGCTCTCTGTCCTTGGTTAAGCTACTGGCAAACCCTTTCTCCAAGTTATAAGGTGAGAAATGAATAATTGGTAACGGGAGTAGTCCCTGAGGATTGGAAATTAGCGATTGTTGTGCCCGTATACAAAGCCGGCAGTAGGGAGGAGTCGGGCAACTACAGGCCAGTCTAACATCTGTAGGATAGGAATTGTTAAACATCTAAAGTCACATGGGTTTCAAGATCAAAAACAACATGGGTTTACCTCAAAAAATCATGCCAATATAATCTTATTGATTTTTTTGATTGGGTGATTAATTGGGTAATTGTTCAAGGTAGTGCAGTAGACATTGCTTACCTGGATTTCAGTAAGGCCTTTGACACTGTCCCACAGAATATAAATAACCTGCAATCTCTAGCTTTAGATCCCAATATTGTTGAATGGATTAGGCAGTGGCTGAGTGACATTCAACAGGCGGTTGTAGTCAATGGCGTATATTCGGAGCAAGGTCTCGTTACCAGTGGGGTACCTCAGGGATCTGTACTCGGACCAATTATTTTTGTTAGTGATATCACATCTGCCACAGGGTTGATGTTCCTGGAGGTTGATGTTCCTTGGATAAGCCAAATGGCAAATGATTAGGTAAACAGGAAAAATGGTCAGAACTGTGGCAACTGACATTTAATGTGGATAAATGCAAAGTAATGCATCTAGGGCATAAAAACCCAAGAGCCGAGTATAGAATATTTGAAACATTACATACTTAAAGGGAGTCAACATGATAAAGGAAGATAGTTTATTTAAAAGGAGAAATACTGCCACAACAAGAGGACATAGTCCTAAGCTAGAGGGGCAAAAGGTTAAATGTAACATCAGGAAATATTACTTTACTGAAAGGGTAGTTGATGCATGGAATAGTCTTCCAGCAGAAGTGGTAGATATAAGATAAGGCCAGGGACTAAGAAAAGTATTCAGAAGTTGGGCAGACTGGATGGGCGGAATGGTTCTTATTTGCCGTCACTTTCTATGTTTGTATGAACCTCCATGATTGTTATTTATGTACCGTCGGTTCTCAGTTGTACACTTTTGGGATGTGTCTGTGGTTCCCAAAATGCTAAATAGTCACGGTAGATTGAGGTGCAAACAATGCTTTAAACAAAAAACAACATCAGAAATTTATTTAGATTGTCTTGATGATAATTCTTGATCCAAGTGCACAACAGACTTTATTTCTCCGTGTTTAAAACTTTCAAGAAGTACTCTCCCATATGAAGATTCTTGTGTGTTTTTACAGGTCATTCCTCAAAGAATGTAATACTATCTAGAAATAAGTACATTAATGCTTGATGATTGATAATGTTAGATTTTAACTAAGAAATTCATGAACTTGGCAAATTCTGTCTGTCATGCAATGATCCTTCTGCTTATGCCCTGGGTGGATTCTTGCTTCCAGTCTGGACTTGCAAGGTATAATGAAAGCAATGATGTTTGTCAGCACACTGAGCTCAATCATGTGCTAATATGACCCAGATGAATATATACGAAAATACATTATGGTGACCATTTTGTTTTTGTGACCTACATATGGAGACATCACTTTACCCTGCATTTCAACAACAATGCAGTTCAGTTTTAGGGAAGCATAACTGTCCATCAGAATTGTGGGTTAAAAAGTGTTTTCAATTTCCCTAGATTTGTTCCCACAAACACCTGACCAAACAAAACCTGTTCTTTTTTGCATAGTGCTGGCATGCGTTATCCATCTGAAATGGAAATGTCTTGAATGTTTAGTCATGGTGTTGAATGCCAGACGTATATGCACATTTTTGCTAATACTAATTATATACTCGATGTCTAGGGTCTTAAATTGAAGGTATGAACATGATAAAACTGGATGATGCACAATGGTATAGATTTTGTGAAGTTGTTTCCCTTGTAGTCCAAGAACACCAGTGTTCTATAACCTACCAAAGATACACTTGTGAATCCACCAGGTAGATCGATAATGTCTGGCATAGGTTTTCTCATTGAATAGACCACTATTTACATGACTTGGTGGTCACACTCCCCAAATATCTTAGGGACACCAAACGTTCACTACAAGTTATAGAAATAACAATCCAATTGAATAATAACTAGTAGAATATGATTGCAGGCTAATAATGCACACCTTCACAAAGTCTAAGAAGACTGAGGAATATATTGGCATTTTTATTTTTTATTTAGCTATTTATATATTTACTGGTATTTATTAAATTTTCTTAAAAATGTTGTAATGTCTCAATAGACTGAGGTGTGAATGGATATCCATAATATATATTTAATTATTTATTAGTCTACTGGTATCTATCATATCAATTTAACTACATTTAATTTTGTAACTAGTTAGACTGTTATTTTGTGTACAATAGGGGTTAACATGATGCTGTAACAACTGTATGTGGTGTTTTTAATTGTTTAAATGTTGTATCAATAAATTAAGCTACAGGTGAACATGTAGCTAGGAGTAATGTATTTAATCATGTAGATTCAATGCAGTACCAGACCTTTGAGTAAATCCATGTTAACGACTGAAACTCATTAAGTGATTGCAAGATCATGCAACATTTAACAATTCGTTGATTTTTAATTATTGGTTAAAGGCTAGGTTTTATACAAGTAACCTGTGGATTTTGATTGTACAAAGAACCCTCTGAGCATTTGTTCTGAAAGTTGTTGTATAGAATAACTGTGCATCCTTACCCTATCCTTTCCTGTTAATAGAATCCCATCTGATACCCGTGTTCTCTCACTTTTCATATGGGACCTCACAGGTGTCACACAGAGGAAATATGTGCATGTGTAAACATAGAAGCATAGAATTTGATGGCAGATAAAAATCAGTCAGTCCATCTAGGGGTTTAAATCACTTATCGGCCGTTAGTGAGGAAAGCTTTATGTCTATCGCATGTCTGTGTAAATTCCCTGGTCCCTGTCTGTAGTCCCATCCCTGCAGGCCTACACAGAAAGTGTATGTGTCACGTTCCGCTACGGAGCTCGTCTTACCACGGCCACCTCTGGTTCTTCAGAGAACCTGTGTGTAGCGGGTGCTCATGACGACTCCTCCTCCTGTGCAGGTCCTCTTCATTTGCCAGGAGGAGGACATGGCCCCCACGCCCCCTCTTATCCCTTGCCTCCATGGCAACAGAAGGATGCACTGTCCGTGACTTCCCTAGCTGGGGACGCGGTAGGTTTAAAACCGAGCACTGATTTGCATTCAGTACTCGTATATCGTGTTTGCTGAGCTCACTGCTGTGAGCAGTATATTTCTAAAAGCTATCCTACTATTCTGGTCTCTCTGCATATTTACCTGACATTCCTGTTCCTCTGAATTACCTAAATGGTGCTTATCAACCTGTTCATTCTGTTGCTGAATAATCCTGATATTGAACACCCATCTCTGCATCTTGGGTTCCTTCTCCGTTACCAACATTACAGTATGAGAATAATGTGAATTATGCTGTACGATTGTCAATGTCTTGTTCAGTGTACAGTGGTGGGAGTTATGCTGTACCACCATCAGTGCCTGGCTCAGTATGTAGTGATACAGTATGTAGTGATCCAGGTTAGTACCTGGATGGGAGACTGCCAAGGAATACCAGGTGTTGATAAAATTGTTAAGAAGTATTTATATCTTGTCTTAAATAGCATTTGATTTCTGCATATCAACTTATGTTAGTCCTATATCTGGAAGCAATGGTTTTAAATGTGTGTGGCACTTTATTTTTTACATAAACTCTGTATCATTTGTTACTTTGCACAATAAGAATCACTCATATTGGACACAATATATATTTATTGTTTCTTTATATATTATAAAATAATACTGCTGCAATTTGTTACTTTGTTATATATGAATATCTTCCCATGTGTATGGAATCACCTGGTTCAATTGTTACTTTGCCAATAAGAATCACTTATATTTGACACTATATATATTGTTTCTCTAGATATCATAAAATAATACCGATGCAATTGTATTACTTTGCCATAAATGAATATCTTCCCACCTGCATGGAATCACCTGTTTTAATCTGATGTTTGCATTGTCACTATAAATTGCACACATGGTTAATGAGTGTTGTAATTAACCAGTTTTTTGCTATATAAACTCACTGCATTCACATGTTTTCTATGGCTCGATAAACACCGTGAAAGAAAAGAAAAGAAATGTTGCCTGTGAACTACTGGAGAGCTGAGCGACATTATTTGTGATATTTTGGGGTGCTGGTAGAACCCAGTTCAAGCACCAGAAATATTGGAGTGCTGTTCTGCTATTTATACATTGGTCTATAGAGTTACAGACTGCCTCAGGAAACAAGATCAACACAAGCACTGTGTTTTGAGAGCTTCATGAAATGTTTTTTTAATTGCCAAGCAGCTGCAAACAAGCCAAAGATCATTATACGTAATGCTAAGTGTCAGCTGGAATTTAAAGCACACTGCCATTGGACTCTGGTGCAATAGAAATGTGTTCTCTGGAGTGATGAGCCTTGCTCTACTACCTAGAAGTCTGATGGATGAATCCAGATTTGATGGATGACAAGAGAACGCTACCTACCAGAATTCATAGTGCCTAATTTAAAGTTTGGTGGAGGAGGGATAATGGTCTGGGACTGTTTTTCAGGGTTTGGGCAAGGCACTAAACAGTGGCGTCTCCAGCTTTCATATTTAGGGGGGGCACATGGGGGGCCAGGAACCAAAGTATGGGGGCCAATTATAAAACGGTACATATACACTATATATATATATATATATATATATATATATATATATATATATATATATATATATATATATATATACACACATAGATACACACACACGTTAGGCAGTTATTTCTCATTCTTTAATATTAGCCCCTGCTGATGACAATATATAGAAATATTACACCCTGCTTCTGATATATATTAATATTAACCCCTGCTGCGGATATATATTGATATTAGCCCCTGCTGCGGATATATACTTATATTATACCCTGCTGCCGATATACATAAAAATTATACCCTGCTGCCGATATATATTAATATTTGACCCTGCTACCAGTATATATTAATATTAGCCCCTACTGCCAATATATATTATTAGTCCCTGCAGCCAATATATATATAAACTTAGCCCCTGCAGACAATATATATTAATATTAGCCCCTGCTGCCGATATATATATAAATACTAGACCCTGTTGCCAATATGAATATAAATACTAGACCCTGCTGCCAATTAATATTAATATTAGCCCCTGCTGCCAATATATGTTAATATCTCCCTCTCCCTCCCAAACTATCCTAACTACCCCCTCTCCCTCCCAATCTATCCTAACTACCCCCTCTCCCTCCCAATCTATCCTAACTACCCCCTCTCCCTCCCAATCTATCCTATCTACCCCCTCTCTCCCTCCCAATGTATCCCTATCTACCTCTTCTCACTTCCTATCTACCTCTTTTCACTCTCTAACCCCCTCCTAACTTTCTACCCTCCCCCCCCCCTTTGAAGTTCACTTACCTTGGGCTTGTAGAAGTCCAGCGGCGGGATCGCGAGGTCTCTGTCTTCCTGGTTCTGCCGCAGTGTGCGCGGCTTCATTGCTGAGCGCCGGATATGACATCATATACCGGCGCTCGGCTTGAAATGCCGGCACTGCGACCAAGGCAGAGGCCTCGCGGTCGCGGAAAAGAGTGAGAGGCGCCGAACGGTCGATGAGAACTTATTCCTCAGCGACCGCTCGGCGCCTCTCTCTCTCTCCTCCGGATCTATTAAAAAAAAAAAAAAAAGACAGCGTTTCAATTGGGGGGGCACACCGGGGGGCACAGCATGATTTAGGGGGGGCCATGGCCCCCTCTGGCCCCCCCCTGCCGACGCCACTGGCACTAAAGTTCCAGGGACGGGTAACATTAAATATATAGCATACAGATACATTTTAAACAATTGTATGCTTTCAATTGTTTGCGGAAAGCCCTTTCCTGTCCCAGCAAGGTCCATAAACACATGGTTGTGGTGTGATGTCACATGGCTTAAGAGAAACATATAATTTGATGGCAGATTAGGACCACTTGTCCCATCTAGTGTGCATTTTACTCTGCTGTAAAGTCTCAAATCCAGGAACAATTAACAATTATAAAGAAAATACTAAAAAAGCTGTATTATAAAGAAATCAACACAGAGGGTCCACATGGTATAAATTACATTAGAAAATGCCAAGTGAGCAAATAAACTATAGTAGATAATGTAATGTATATAAAATAGCCTTTAATTACAGGTTTTTCATAATTAGCCGTTTCAAAAGGTTTATGTCTTATATGTACGTATTTATTTCTTGCAAAACATTGCTAATATATTTTCAAAATGATACATAAAAATAATTGCACCGCAACAAATAAATAAAACAAGTTTGTTATACTTTGAAACAGGATATATAAAGCTTCCAACATGGCATGTAAAAAATAGTTTTTATGTATTTAAAAATAATAGAAATCATAGCTTTATAAATGTGTGGCAGCAAGAATTGTTTGTTCCAATCTTTTTTTGAAAAATGTATACCTGTATTTTAAGTTATTCTACTAGTATTGTTGATAGCACATTTACTTTGTGATATCCTGTTTATATTTAAAATATGCAGGTCGGATTAGCAAGGTGAAGACTTTCTTGGAGTTTTACAAGGGTTTGGGTTATTGTAACAAAATAAAAATATTACATATGCTAATAAAATATTCAATATTGCCCTTAAAGGTTGAGCCTTTACCGAACTGGTTTTGACATTTCAGTGTTTTAAGTCATCCTTGCAATTACATTTGATATCCATTTTATGAGCACAACCTTTAAACTTTAAGGAAAATAAAATGACACTTGGGAAGCATGAAAGCAGAGAAATGTCACCCCAGAGGCAATTTAAACACTGCCAAATATGATTCTGCCTTGCGCATAGTCCATTTAAAAAAGAGATGAGGTTGTTATTTATAATCATTATTGTAATTTATGTTAGAAATATGTGGTCTTGACAGTCACTTGACTTCCTCAAGACAATTTAGTCTCCGGTGGTGTCACATGTATGCATGGATGCAGTCTGTCCATTTCCTCATTCATCTTATTGATGTTATGGAAGATCTCCTGACTTTGAAGATATACAATGACATTGTTGTCTTTCTCCTTGGCTGACATGTTTTTGTGGGTAAGGCACTCGTGACATCTCTTACACACCAAGTAGCCCATCTCGCACAAGTTGAGTAGGATGCAAACACCAGTAGTTACCACCATAAAGAGAGTGAAGAGATTTTTTTCAGTTGGTCTGGATATAAAGCAGTCAACAATATTTGGACAAGGGTCAATGGTGCACTTGACAACGTTTGGAAGAGTGTAATTCTCATAGATGTGATGAAAGACATAAAGGAATATAGAATCCACCAAGGCTTTTGCTAGGAGACTGATGAGATAAGTCCACCACAAACCTCCTCTCTTCTTTCCTGTATCCACATACAGTCTTCCACAGTTCTCTCCCAACTTCTCCCTGTATTTTCTTTCCTTGTCCTCCCGATAGGCAACATGCATTATTACAAGGAGAGATGGACAGGTGACTAAAATAAGTTGAAGAGCCCACAGTCGAATATGTGAGACAGGGAAATAGTGATCATAGCAAACATTTGTACATCCTGGTTGCTTGGTGTTGCAGTCAAAGTCCCCTTGCTCATCACTCCATACTCGCTCTGCTGCCACCACATAAACTAAAAGTCGAAATATGAAGACAACAGATAACCAGATACGGCCGAATGCAGTGGAGAACTTGCTAACTCCGCTGAGCAAACCTTGGAATATTCCCCAGTTCATTCTGTACATAATAAAGATGAATACATAAGTATGAGTCATTAATATATGTGATATTAAGGTCAAAACAGACATTACACATATTCTAATATTAGAAAAATGCCCTGGTAGCCTTGTTTTTGTAATGGTGTTGCTGTTTTTAAGATCATCTCATATGGGTAAATTAAAAGGTAAGGTGAAGATAAAAACAACAAAAAAATTATTTAAAGATACCACTTATAATTATCTCTACATTCTCTATAAAGTAACGTCGTACTTTTCTGTCCCAAACATTATAGTTTGCAGGGCAAATCTTCCTACTGAGGTGAAGCAACATATTATGTAATATTATATCCCGGGGAGTAAACTGACGGCTCTCTAAATATTACATACATTATCTTTAAGGGATTAAGCCAAATATCTACAAACAATATAAATAGGTGGCTAATTTAAACTACAAGCTGTATGTAGTGTTAATATTTTTAATGGATTGTTTTTCAGGTCTGATCTGAGTACCCTAAAAAATCCTTGTTCAGAATTCTCATTTGTATTGTGTTTTTGAGCACACTATTCCAATATAGTAAATGTCTGATGATTGTGAAGTAAGACTAGAGACACAATATCCTAAATATTTAATCACAAAGAAACTATGATGGAACAGCAGTTAATGTTTTTTATACTTAGCGATATCCACTATGGAATGTGTGGTATATAACTTACCAACACTTTGTATTGGTCTTTTTTGAAAGAGGCTTGTGTGAAGGTAATATTTGGTCAATATGGTTAATATCTTGCAGTATAAACTGCAAGGCATGGCCCCAGGAAGACTCCATGTGTGATTTGGTAAGTAAATCCTTAACAGGTGACAAAATCCATTGTAAAAAAAATATTGGTCTATATCAGGGGCGTCCAACATGCCGCCCGCAGGCCAAACGTTGCCCGCCAAACCTTGAGGTGCGGCCCGCATGAGATCTGCAGCCAGGGCAACCGTGATCACAATGGCCCTGCTGCTTACCTGTGGGAGGGTCTTTTGTTACTTCACAGTGAGAGGAAAAGTAAAGGTTTTGTGTAATTTTCTTTATTTTAATCTGCATATTTTATTAAAGGCCATATTTTCTCTCAGTGAAAAATGAGTGCGGCCCACATTTCTGATGAAGTGGCCCACTGCAGAAAAAAACTTGGACACCCCTGGTCTATAGGATTTGAGTCAATTCAAGCCCTTTGATAGTGTTATTTCTAAACACTGTATTACATAATCATTGAGAAAGAAGGTATTGAGAATCACATGAGAATTATGTACTTTATTAACAAAATAAGAGTTCTTAAAAATGTATGTATGTATGTATGTATATGTATGTATATATACTCTTAGATCATGTAATGTCCTATGTATCATACAGAGTTAGAAAATATAGAAGCAATTATGAAGCAATCAGCAGAAACTTGCCAATTAACGAAAAATGATCAATTTTAGATTTGCCACTTGAATTATTTAATTGCACCAGATTGGACTATATTATAAAATAATTATATAAACGGTGGCTAAACCTGTACTAGAGATTAACTCCTGTTTATCCGATTTACCCATGACAGTATAGGTATGATATTCTAATTCTAGAACAAAACAAAGGCTAAAGTTAACCCACCAAAAAGTGAGAGATAGAAACATGATGGTGTGGTCAAGCATCGAACACAAAAATGTTACCTCACAACTCACGCGTATCTCTGATGTAGTAGCTATGAAGATGACACTGGGCCTCAGAGTCCAGAAAGATATTTCCATGAAACTTTGTCAGCTGCGGTACATTTCAATATTGTTTTTAGCGACAAAAAGCAGCTGAAAAAAAGAATAAGAGAATGTATTTTTACACAGAAAGGCTTTCTCTGCTTGCTTTGGGAAGGAAACCGGATCTGTCTGTTTCTTAGCCAATCACTGCAAAAGACAGATAAAGGTGTGTGCTGAAATTCCATTGTATGCTAGAACATTAACTCTTTATTACAGAGCAAAGGAAAAAGAACCACATGCGTATGATGTGTAACCAAAAGGTTAAAAAAACAATTCCACTGGGAAAAATATTTTCTTTCAGTGTGGCATTCAGTAAAGAAGCAAAACATTCTATAAAAGTATGTTTGCTTTGTTTTTCATTACATTATGCTTCATTTATGTGATAACAATAGTTATACAATTGTAGGTTATGACATGGCATTTTATGCCAGCCGCCTGATGCCACACCTGTTTTTCACTGTAGATTTTACAAAGTAGCTAGTGCTTATAAAACTAACCAATTTGCCAGTATGGTCTTCCCTTAAAACATACCACTAAAGTATAGGTTTTGGAGATCAAACCACATTCCCTTAATCATTGTCTTCCTTTTTTTTCTCTTAGTGATCTTTTACAGCTGCCTTCAACACAATACAACATAAATTGGCCACTTAGAGGTGAGGATGAAAAAGATTTGTAAAGTAAGGCTAAATGATACAATCACAAGCAACCTCATTTATTAGTCTGTATATACTGTATATTTTACATGTATTCCATTTTATACTATCTAGTATTTATTACACATTCCTGCCCATATAAACACATATATATACACTGCCCTCACACACGCCTGCCCATATACACAAACACACATATACACTTCCCTTACACAGACCTGCCCATATACACGCTTCCCTTATACACGCTTCCCTTATACACGCCTGCCCATATCTACACATATATACTCCCCTTACACATGCCTGCCCATATACACACATTTACACTGTCCTTACACACGTCTGCTTATATATACACATATATACTGCCCATATACGCACGTCTACCAATACACACACATACACTGCCTTTACACATTCCTGCCCGTATATACACATATACACTGCCCTTACACATGCCTGGCCATATATACACATATATACTGCTCTTACACACATCTGCCCATATATACACATATATACTGCCTATATACGCATGTCTACCAATACGCACACATATACACATACACTCCCCTTACACACGCCTGCCCGTATACACACATATACACTGCCCTTACACATGCCTGCCTATATATACACATATACACTGGCCTTACACACGCCTGCCCATATATCTACATGTACACTACTCTTACACATCTCTACACATATACACTGCCCAAATACACATGCCTGCCAATACGCACACATATACACATACACTGCCCTTACACACACCTGCCCATACAATCACATATACACTGCCCATATACATGCCTGCTCATATACATACACATACACTGACCTTACACATGTCTTCCCATACCCACACATATATTACACACTTACACACCTCTGCACATACAGTACATACACATATACATTTACACTGCCTGTCCACATGCCTGCCCATAAACACATATAAACACTGCCCTTACACATGACTACCCATATTCACATATACACTGCCCTTACACATCCATCCCCATATATACTGCCTTTACACACACCTGCATATATATACACACGTATATACTGACCTTACATATACCTGCCTATACACACATATATACACTGCCCTTACACATGCCTGCCCATATATACATATACACTGCCCATATATACAGACATATACACTGCCCATACACAAATATATACACTGCCTTTACAGACGCAGGTTGGTCCCTGTGTCTCATATTCCCGAGGTTTAAATCTATTAAATGAACACTCGCCTGTCACCATGGGTGGCCCATTGGCCATAGATAACAACAAGTGAGCCAATTCGCATTGTATGTGTTTACCCAGAATCACCTGTGTCCTGTGTCCTTAAAACAATCACACCTATATGGAGATACCAGTAAGTCCTTAACAGCTGTGCTGAGAAGCCAGTTAGGACATAATGGTACATGGAAGATCAGGCTTTCTGTTGGACCAGTTGTGTGTAATGATACTTGGCGTGAGCGCTGGTATGTTGTTACATAAGGAATATTCAGTTACATGATCAGATATTCCCTTTTGGTAGATGTCCACTGGAAGGTCACTGGAGGACAGGAGAGACCAATTGCTCCTTCTGCCTAGTGATCGTATGCATTGACATCAGCAATGCAAGTCAAGGGATACACTACTTCTACCACCAGCCTTTGTCAAAGTTTGTGATAGTAATTGTTTATTTGTAATTAAATCATTACCACAAACTTAAAATAACACCATTTCAAATAACCTGGGTTGTCACGTTTTCAAAAAATATATGGTTTGATAATGGTAAATTGAATTGGCTGGCTTCAAAGATCTCCCAAATAGGACATGTGTCCAGGATGACCAAATGTCAAAATTCCAAATGAAAAATAAGCACCAAATTAGCCCAAATGTGGACTTTCAGCCCCTTTAAGGGGGTCCTCACTAATGATTTTTAGGTCCAACAACCTGTGGGGTTTTTCCTTACATTTTCACTCCGGCCAATCAGCATTTACAAGGGGAAGGGACAAACATTAGATATCTAAGTGTACTGATGCAATTTTAACTTGTCAGTAGCAGCAGTTATAGACTGATGAGAGTTGAAATGTGAATCAATCGTTGCTCATCTAACATACTGCAAGTCAATTCAATGGTGTAGTGCAGAAAACTTACTGGGGTGGGATGGTGTGCAGAAGCTGTATTGTAGTGTATACTAGTTCACTATTTACATACAGGGACTGCATTATATATTTACCTCATTTATTTTAGGGTTGCTTTTAGAGGCAAAACCTCTAAAAACAATATAATACAAAACAATAACTAAAAACCCAGTGTGTTTTAGTGGTTCAAATACTGTTCCTGCGTAGAGTTTATTAAGACAGTTGCCTATTTATCCTACCCTCAAAACATCTAGTTTGTGGACAACACAAAAAATTATATTCATTGATACATTTCGGTGACAAAATCAGCCATGTGACTGTTTTAGCTGTTGATATGTTGATACTGTTCTTAAGTAGAGTTTATTAAGACAGTTGCCCATTTACTCTACCGGAAAACCATTTAGTTTGTGGACAACATAAAACAATTATCATTATAATCATTGATACAGTATCTCACAAAAGTGAGTACACTCCTCACATTTTTGTAAATATTTTATTATATCATTTCATTTGACAACACTGAAGAAATGACACTCAGCTACAATGTAGTGAGTGTACAGCCTGTATAACATTGTAAATTTGGTTTCCCCTCAAAATGCCTCAAAACACAGCCATTAATGTCTAAACCTTGGCAACAAAAGTGAGTACACATTGGGCCCAATTAGCCATTTTCCCTTCCTGGTGTCATGTGACTTGTTAGTGTTACAAGGTCTCAGATGTGAATTTGGATCTGAAAAAATAGAAAATAATTGCTCTACATAAAGATGGTGTAACGGCCGGGAACGGTCAGGATCAGTAACTGAGGATCCACAGTGCAGAACCCAGACACGAACCAGAACAGGCGTCTGGGACACGGGTATAGCAGTCCACAAACGAAGCCGAGGTCAAGGATTGGAGAAGTCAGGATAGCCGTGAGATGTAGCCGAGGTCAAGGATTGGTGAAGTCAGGATAGCCGTGAGAAGCACGAGCAGAGCCCAGAGAACAAGCAATGAATCTCTTTGACAGGCAGCCAGTGGACAGCTAAGGAGCCCTAAAATAGGCCCCAGGCAGATAACCCTGCCCCAAGCCAAGTGCACAAATAGATGGAGAAATGGCCTGCACATGTGTATACTGCCACAGGAGTAAATGGTCGGCTATCATTGGAGTGGCCTGCGCATGCGCAGGGTCCGACGGCATCTGCGGGAGGTTGCTAATGTGTTCCTCTATACGGGTATGCAATGGATGAGTGGTTCTACCTATATAACACTTATTACATGGACATTTTATAAGGTATATGACATTACTTGAATAACATGTAATTAAGTTGTGTAAAATAGACCAGTGCCTTTTAAAAATATTTTTGACACGGTGACTATTAAAACTAAAATTACATATAAAATGAATCTGTTTGTTAAAATCCTGTGTGTGAGTTTGAATATTACTGTGTATTAAATTTTGTCTGTCTCTTTTGGCTGCTTCTTCCCAAGCTTTAGTTAAAAGATCTCCATCATGGCAAATTCGGATTTGGGGATGTTCGAAATCCACAGGGAGAAATGACAGCTTTTTTGCTCAATGTAGCTGTTGACGTCCACCTTTTTAGTTCTAGTTTTTAATTGATCATTTCCAACTTAAGTATCCATGTCTAAAAAATGTACTTGATTGCGGCTATATGTTGAGGTGAGTATTATTCCCCAAGTATTTGAATTGAGATACTTTAAAAAAGTTAAAATATTTTCCTCTGTACCTCTCCAAATAAAAAATATATCATCAATATATAAATTAGCGTAGCTGGGGGCAAACCTAGTGCCCATCGCAGTGCCGCATAATTGTAAATAAAAGCTGTCACCGAACCAAAAGTAGTTATTATTCAAAATCTTTTTGTGTATCACTAAACTTCCCAGAATTGGTTAAAAAATTATCAGCGGCCTCACATCCTTTATCATTAAATTAATTATTGTATAAAGTGATTTGACATCTGCTGTGACTAAGAAAGATGTGGGATATTCTTGCCAATACCTCTTCTAATGTTCTAAGGATGCTTGTGGTATCTTTAAGGTAACTAAAACAATTTTTAACAATCGGTTGTAGAAACCTATCTTCAGATAATTTACAAGATAGGGACTCAATGCCAGAGACTATGGGTCTACCAGGGGGCTTCGTAGGATGTTTATGAATTTTTGGGAGGTAGTATAAAACTGTTTGCTGAAGACAAGCAGACTAAGGACATGGATAACTGGAACATGGTCCTGTGGTCTGATGAGACCAAGATAGACATATTTGGTTCAGATGGTGTCAAGCGTGTGTGGTGGCAACCCGGTGAGGAGTACAAAAACAGGTGTCACTTGCCTACAGTCAAGCATGGTGGTGGGAGTGTCATGGTTTGGGCCTGCTTGAATGCCGCCAGCACTGGGGAGCTACAGTTCATTGAGGGAACTATGAATGCCAACATGTACTGTGACATACTGAAACAGAGCATGATCCCCTCCCTTTGGAGACTGGGCGGCAGGGCAGTATTCCAACATTATAACGACCCCAAACACACCTCCAAGACCACCACTACCTTGCTAAAGAAGTGTAAGGGCCTAAGGTCAGTTCCCATGTTTGGCTGTAATCCATTCCTGGATTTTCCATATGCTCTCTTCTGTGCTTCTGATTCCTTGATCCCTGTTCTGCTCTTTGCTTCAGCTCTCTTTCCTTTATAAGGTGTGCCCCACTCGTTTGTTATGTTTGAAGCAGTCTGCAGTCTAAAGGTATGTTCTTCTCTATTCTGTGTATATTTAATGTTTAGTTTTAGCTTATTAGTGATTCAGTAGACAGGGTTTAGCACTAGGACCCACAGAATATTAAAGTACTTTGGCGTAGTGGTGGGCTAAGCATACTATGGCCATATGATGTGACGGAATCTCCAATTGTTATCTTATAGTCCTAGGCTAGTTCCTGTATTCATGTGTGTATGTCTCTTATGTACCTTTGCCCTCTTTTCCCTGAATCATCTGAGGATTTCAGTTCCTCTTTCCTCTCCCCATGTTCCAGTTTAAGATATCCTTGCTTAAAGGAGAAGCGTCTGAGGATTCCGGCTCCTTACTCCATCCCCTGTGTTCCTTGCCTTGTTCCCTGTCCTCTGTTGTGTCCTGTACATGTATGTCTTGTCTGGTTATATTTCTTGCTTGGTCTCCCATTCCCTGTTCCTTGCTTAGTCCGCATTTGCTCGCTCTGTCCCATTTGCTTGCTATGTTTCTGCTTTTACTCTGCTTAGCTTCCCTACTCCCAGCCTGCAGCATCCTGCACATTATTCTAGTGCTATGCCTGATGCCTGCTCCAGGGTGCCTGCAGGATATCACCAAGTTTTGCTTTGTTCAGTACAACATCAGCTGCTATGTCCGAGCCCTGGTATGTGGCTTCACAACCCTAGGTGCTCAACACCCTGGAGAGTGCATTCGCTCTCCACCAGGCCCTGTCCAACTCCGCTACTGCGCAATAACTCCTGGTTATTGCACAAGGTCTCTAACAACCACCAGCTACATGATGTCATCATGGAGGAGTGGAAGAGGCCTCCAGTGGCAACCTGTGAAACTCTGGTGAACTCCATGCCCAAGAGGGTTAAGACAGTGCTGGAAAATAATGGTGACCACACTAAATATTGACACTTTGGGCCCAATTTGGACATTTCCACAAGGGGTGTACTCACTTTTGTTGCCAAGGTTCAGACATTGATGGCTGTGTGTTGAGTTATTTTGAGGGGACAGCACATTTACACTGTTATACAGGCTGTACACTCACTACTTTAAATTGTAGCAGAGTGTCATTTCTTCAGTCTTGTCATGAAAAGATATAATAAAATATTTACAAAGATGTGAGGGGTGTACTCACTTTTGTGAGATACTGTAAATATTGGTGACAAAAGTAGCCATTGGACTGTGAAATTCCTGCATATCGTTGGAAATATCCATAAGAAGGAAAGATTCCAATTTCTGTTGGTTGGCACAACTTGCTACAAGTGTGCATAAAAGCAGTTGATTGTAGTAAAGAGTATTCCTTTTCCCAGGTTTTGAGAATAGTGAATCTGTGGTATGGATTACAGGAATATAGGGTACAATTTTGGGACGAACACATTTTTTATGGATGAAGAATGATGATTTAGCAGAAAAATCTATACTTCACAACCACACAAGAATGAAGGAATATCCATGCAAGCATGTGTGATTTATTAGATTGAGCTGGTGATGGCTGCAGCTTTCTGTACTCTCCCTGGTCTCCATCTTCTTGATGATGACTTTGCTCCATGAACATAATTCACAGTGATTGGCTTCTTCAGCATGTAACAATCATCTTTCTATTCACTCTATTTAAAGTCCTACGAAAAACAGGACCCAAAGTCCACCAAAGTATAAACAGACCAAAAACATATGTACAGGGTCACAAGAACCAAAAGTAATGATAAAATGTTATACAATCTCAATAAGTGTTTTATTAAAACAACAAGAACTCATAATAGCAAAACTATATGTATAAAAACCAAACAAGAAGTTGTGTTATGTAGTACAATGGTTCATGTAAAAAAGAAAAAGAAATATGCATAAAACATAATAGTACATAACCTAAACAAAATAGTTATTAAAGAGACAAACTAGTTTAACAAAAAGTATAAAAGATTAATAATACTAAATCATATATAAGAGGATTCTCTAACATTTGGGACACACAATTAAATAGAATAAAACAAATAGAGTGAATGTTTCATTTAACATTATTTACAGTGATATATACTCAACCACAAATTAAAAAAGGAAATTAAAATCAAAATAAAGAGAACAAAAAGAATAAAATGCTCCAAAGCATTTCAAGGAAATGACAAAGTTCAAAATCTTTATTAAGACCTTGGGAGATGAAAACATCCAAAATAAAGATACATTTAATTTCTCTCCTCCCTCGTTTAACCATTACATTCTCAACCCTCCAATGTGCCTTAGGTTTCTGAGCTGGGTAAGATCCCCTATTGATGTAATAAGTACCTGTTTGAACATGGATGTTAAAGACGTTTGCTAGTGTGACACATATTTATCATTATCTCACATCACTAGCTTATGTATTATGTATTATGTTATAAACAAAGGTAATGGTGGTGCATAAAATAAGGACTCACTCTGTATAGGGTTAAAAGAATATTCCTTATACAGGGTGAGTCCTTATTTTACGCTCCACTAACAGATGGTGGGTCGCACCACCATTACCTTTGTTTATACCATTGTTTTTGTGGGATAGTGGGATTCCCATAGAGCAGACCTGGGCAAAGCACGGCCCGCGGGCCACATCCGGCCCGCTGAATAGCTCGGACCGGCCCGCAAAGAGTGTCCTGGTGACTCACCAATGAGTCCGGTGTCCCCCCCCGCCCCGGTCACTTACCTTAAACTCCTGTGTTGGAAGCGTTTGTCTCGGGTGCCGGCGCTTTACGCTGGGCGCCGGCATATGACGTCAGACGCCGGCGTTCAGCAGTGAAGCGCCGGCACCCGAGACAAACGCCTCACGCTTCCAACACAGGAGTTTAAGGTAAGTGACCGGGGCGGGGGGGGAGATCCTGAGAAGGGGGGGTTAGGGAGTTAGAGGGGAGATACTGAGAAGGGGGGGTTAGGGAGTTAGAGGGGAGATACTGAGAAGGGGGGTTAGGGAGGGAGGTCTTACTGTGTGTGTGTGTCTTACTGTGTTTGTGTGTGTCTTACTGTGTGTGTGTATCTTACTGTGTGTGTCTCACTGTGTCTGTGTGTGTCTTACTGTGTCTGTGTGTGTCTCACTGTGTCTGTGTGTGTCTTACTGTGTCTGTGTGTGTCTCACTGTGTCTGTGTGTGTCTCACTGTGTCTGTGTGTGTCTTACTGTGTCTGTGTGTGTCTTACTGTGTCTGTGTGTGTCTCACTGTGTCTGTGTGTGTCTTACTGTGTCTGTGTGTGTCTCACTGTGTCTGTGTGTGTCTTACTGTGTCTGTGTGTGTCTTACTGTGTCTGTGTGTGTCTTACTGTGTCTGTGTGTGTCTTACTGCGTGTGTCTTACTGTGTTCATAGCTTATTCAGTTATTGTAATAAATATTTTAGCCCATTTTTTAGCTCAAAATATTTTTTCCTTTTTTTTCTCCTCTAAAATCTAGGTGCGTCTTATCAGCAGGTGCGTCTTATAGAGCGAAAAATACGGTATGCACTCCGAAGCCTTGTTCATTTTGTTCACTTCTGTGCTGTGCTAATAGTTATTCAGGCCTTACTTATTCAAGCACCTCTACCAATGACGTAGGCTTGAATAACTTTATTAAACAGCACATAAGTTAACAAAATGGACAAGGCTTCGGAGTTTGTAGTTTGTAGAGGTCTGGCCCTCTAAAACCATTCCAATTTCTCATGTGGCCCCATGGGAAAATTAATTGCCCACCCCTGCCATAGAGTGTTGTAGCTTGTGTATGCTTTTACCTATTGCTTTTACTTTTATATGTATTATGTTCCTTTATTTATAACTAAGTTCATATCCTGTTTAAGATTGGAAACTTAAATTGTCTCTAAAAGTCTACCTTTTTTCTCAGTTTATGTGGATTGCTACCTTTTAATAAAATACTCTAAATACCTGGTACTATATATTTTTGAAACCATGTTGCTTTTCTAACACTGTTTAATTTGTCATGAGGATCACTTGAAACAATACGTGCACCTATGGATTTGACTTCAATTAAAATACTTAAAGACTCTAACCAGCATGCAAACCCTAGTTCAATTAGTAGTCCTACAGACATTCAGACTAGAAACATAGAAAGTGACAGCAGATAAGAACCAGTAGGCCCATCCAGTCTGCCCAACCTCTGAGTACTTTCCTTTAGTACCTGCCCTTATCCTATATCTAGCTTGGCCTTATGCCTATCCCATGCTGTCTTAAATGCCTTTACTGTATTAACATCTACCACTTCTGCTGGAAGGCTATTCCATGCGTCCACTACCCTTTCCATGAAGTAATGTTTTCTGATGTTACCATTAAACCTTTGCCCCTCTAGCTTATGACTATGTCTTCTTGTTGTGGTAGTATTTCTCCTTTTAAATAAACTCTCTTCCTTTATCTTGTTGATTCTCTTTAAGTATTTAAATATGTCTGTCATATCCCCCCTGTCACGTCTTTCTTCCAGGCTATATAGGTTAAGATCCTTTAACCTGTCCTGGTAAGGTCTATCCTGTAATCCATAAATCATTTTAGTAGTCCTTCTCTGAACTTTCTCCAACATATCTATATCCTTCTGGAGATATGGTCTCCAGTACTGTATACAATACTCCAAGTGAGGTCTCACCAGTGACCTGTACAACGGCATGAGATACAACCAAGCATTCTGCTAGCATTACCTGCTGCTCTACTGCATTGTCTACCTACCTTTAAATTCTCAGAAATAATTACCCCTAAATCCCTTTCCTCGCACATTGAGGTTAGGACAGTATCAAATATTCTATACTCTGCCCTAGATCAGGGGTGTCCAAGTTTTTTCTGCAGTGGGCCACTTCATCAGAATTTTATACGTGCAAGGGCCGCACTCATTTTTCACTGTGAGAAAATATGGCCTTTAATAAGATATGCAGATTCAAATAAAGTAAATGACACTAAACCTTTACTTTTCCTCTCACTGATTTCTGGGCCTAGAAAGTGTTGTGACTACAAATTCAGGATTCTGGATAAGTAAAAATGAAATAGTTCTATTTATCCTAGGGATACACCGAAATGAAAACTCTGGACCAAAACCGAATATTCAGGGTTCGCTTCTCCGAAACCGAAAATGACCCCCCACCTTTAAAAATAATAAAAAATCTCACATTTTTAATAAAAGTAAGTTACACACCAAAATTGTACAAAACATTTAATAACAATGTTAATATATATATATATATATTATGATTGTTAACAGCAATCTCAGGAATACCCAGATTCCAGCATGTACTGGTTGGCTGGGCATGATAGGAGTGTGATTGCGGTCAACAATCATATATAAATTAATATTGTTATTGTATTTTTTGTCCAATTTTGGTGTGTTAACCACACGTTTATTAAAAGTAAGTAACACACCACAATTGGACAAAAAAATTAAACAATATGACTTGGCATGATAGGAGTGTGTTTGCTAACAGCAATCACACTCCTTTTATACCCAAGCAACCAGTAAATGCTGGAACCTAGGCATGATGGGACTGTGATTGCTGTTAGCAATCACACTCCTATCATGCCAAGTCAGCCAGTACATGCTGGTACAGGGTGGCTGTAAGTGATGTGCAGACCCCATACTGCTGGCAGCATCAATACACAAGGGGGGCAGCTAGCCAGGTTTCAGCATGTACTGGCTGACTTGGCATGATAGGAGTGTGATTGCTAACAGCAATCACAGTCCCATCATGCCTAGGTTCCAGCACTTACACATCCATGCTATCACACACACACACACACTCATTCATTCATTCACTCATTCATTCACAGATTAATTCCCTCAATCACGCATACTCAAACACCCTCCCCACCCCCTTACCTGCACTGCAGCTCTCTGGATGCCTCTCACAGGCTTCAGCAGGGGGCGCGGCTTCCCTCTGCGTTCTCTTGTACTGCACAGAGGAAGCAGGACTGGAGCAGAGTCATGTGATGTCACGTGAACTCTGCTGGGTTCCGATTCCTCTGTGCAGCAGTACAAAGGACCCTCCCACAGGTAAGTAGCAGGGCTCTTGTGATCCGGGTTGCCCTGGCTGCCGATCTCACGCGGGCTGCACCTCGAGGGCCGCATGTTGGACGCCCCTGCCCTAGATGCATTACTTTGCATTTATCCACATTAAGTGCCAGTTGCCACAGCTCTGACCATTTTTCCAGTTTACCTAAATCATTTGCCATTTGGCTTCTTCCTCCAGGAACATCAACCCTGTTGCAAATTTTTGTGTCGTCAGCAAATAGACATACCTTTCCATCAAGACCATCTGCAATATCACTAATAAAAATATTAAAGTGAATGGGTCCAAGTACAGATCCCTGAGGTATCCCACTGGTTACAAGACCTTGTTCTGAATATACGCCATTGACTACAACCCTCAGCCACTCAGCCACTGCCTAATCCATTCAACAACATTGGGATCTAAACCCAGAGATTGCAGTTTATTTATAAGTCTTCTATGTGGCACACTGTCAAAGGCCTTACTGAAATCCAGATACACAATGTCTACTGCACCACCTTGATCAATTACTTTAGTCACCCAATCAAAAAAATCAATAAGATTTGTTTGGCATGATCTTCCTGAGGTAAACCGATGTAGTTTTTGATCTTGAAACCCATGTGACTTCAGATGTTCAACAATCCTTTCCTTTAACATTGTTTCCATTAATTTCCCTACTACAGATGTAAGACTAACTGGCCTGTAGTTGCCCGACTCCTCCCTACTGCCTTTTTTGTAAATGGGCACAACATTCGCTACTTTCCAATCCCCTGGGACAACTCCCGTTACCAATGATTCGTTAAATAAATCAGTCAACGGTTTTGCTAGTACACCCCCAAGCTCTTTTAATAACTTGGGGTGTATCCCATCAGACCCCATTGACTTATTTGTCTTTACCTTAGACAACTGAAGTAGAACCTCTGCCTCAATATGACTAGTCTGCCAAAAATCTACAAGACCACATAAGTCTTTAAGGAAAACCCAAGTTTAAATTGAAATCACGCACGGTATTAGTATACAATATGTTTCTTTCTCTGAAAATTTGTTGTGTTGCCATCCTTGGGGATTTATTTCGGATTTCCTAAAATGTTACTTGGGATTGACTTGTGAATGGCATAAGAACATATTTGAAATGAATTTGCATTAAATATTTACAGTCAGGTGTGTTTCTCTGACACAACAGCAATGGAAATGTCACTCATCATTTTTATCTTTTGTCTTCTTGCAAGATGTAGTGCTAACTTTGGTGGTCAACGTCTTACAGTCTACTTCATTATGAGTATCTCCTGCTCTTTTGGAATCTTTATTTTCCCTGTGAACAGAGCAACTAGTGAGAGCTGTTGTTTCAATTCTTTCGTGAAAACTTTTCTGTTTACTTCCATCGATGTTTTCTTTGCACTTTTTCCCAATAAGGTAGGTTGCTTCCACTAAGTTCAAAATTATGCAGATTGCAGAAGTCACAATAATAAAAAGGGTGAAGATGTTTTTTTCAGAAGGCCTAGATATAAAACAGTCCACAATGTTAGGACAAGGGGCAAGAGGACATTTCACCAATCTAGGCAGGAAAAAGTTATCATACAGCCGATAAAAGACATATATAAATGTGCTGTCTACCGTAGCCTTGACCAAAAGACTAAGGAGGTATGTCCACCATAGTCCTCCTCTCTTTTTGCCAATATCCTTGTAAAGTCTATCACAGTTTTCCCCAAATTTCTCTTTACGCTTCCTCTCTCGATTTTCTCTGTAGGCAACATGCATAACAACCATCAGAGAAGGACATGTAACCAAGATGAGCTGCAGTGCCCAAAGTCGAATGTGAGAAACAGGGAAATAGTAGTCATAACAGACGTTGGTACATCCTGGCTGGCGAGTATTGCAGTCAAAATCTCTTTGGTCATCACCCCAGACACGAGTTGCTGACACTGCATATACCAGGACTCGAAAAATGAAGACAATGGAAAGCCAAAGTCTCCCAAATTCAGTGGAGTACTTATTAACTCCTGTCAGCAGGGCTTCATAGACACCCCAGTTCATTGCTGCTCTTTTTCATCCACCTAGGATTCTGCATGAAATATACATAAGAATTGATTAATTATTTCTATTACTATTTCAATGCAGATTATAAATAAGCTATGACTAAAGTCTGATAAGGTGCGCGAGGGAATAATTATGTTTAATTTATTTCTCTTTTTACCTTAATGATATACCTAAGGTCAGCACAAAACCATTAACTTCGGTACTGAATAAACAAATTATTTGTGTCGTGTCGGATGTATATCTCTAGCATTCATTGGAGGTAAACATGATATGGTGTCTGGAATGGTGAGGTGAGGCGAGACACCCTGGATTTTATAATCTACACACCTTCTCAAATGCCACTTGGATGATTAAATTTCAGGCATGCATTAACCCACATGAAATATGCATGCAGATTATGTTAACCCTATTTTCCTCTTGCACCAAAGGGGAGTTCAACAGTTTGTACCTCAGCCAGATATGTCAGATAATAATAAAATGATATTAGTGAAGGGGGAAAATATCTGTTCTTAATCGTATGTCCATTAGAGGGATGAATATAATGTAATCAAGATTATGCATGTGATATTAACGACAACATTGTTCAGCAATTGTAATAATCAGTTGCAAGTATAGATGCCCATGGCTCGCTGTCCAAAATGGCCCTTGTGTCTGCCTAAGTGGAGGAAGGAAGATGGAGAAAGGGAAAACTGGCATTTAAAGCATTCCATGGATTTTTTTCTCAAGAGTGCTTACTCTACTCTGATGTAGAGAGTTACTGAATTCTTGAAAATACTTAAAAGAAGAGACACTTTTTCAACCGATAGCATAAACTAGAGGTATAGTCCCACCATTTTCAACTGAACCAATCAAAGAAAAAAACAGCAAAAAATCAAATACATAATGGGATTTAATAGAACTGATCAGATTGAGCTGATTATACTTAAGCAAATATGCTCTGCTCTTATTTTGATATTGTATAAATTGTAGCCATAATAGTTAATACAGAATGTGTCATTTGTAGTATGAGCCCCAAACTGCCCCTTGGAATTTCAGGATTGCAAACAACTAGTGTTATACAGCTGATCTGACAAACCTAACATTGTTACACCAACTAGAACAATAGATTAGCTGCAGACCAGTGTTTTGGGCTTTTTCTACAGCACAGTTTCAGCATTTTGGTCTTCACATCTCCCCAAATTCTTATAAATGGCTCTTAAATTAGCACATTACATAGAACACAAACAAGCATTGATTGATCCACCTATGCTCATCTTAAAACACTGTGAAAATCCACCCAAGTTGAGTATTTCAACTTAGAACATAATAATTTCTAACTTTGTTGTCTGTAATTTTTGTGAGTGTTCTAATTGACAAAGAATTGATTTTGTTACATATGAAAGATTACCCCATATTTTAAAAAGTAAAACGTATTACCATAATACACTAGTGAATACAGAGATAATAAAACACAAAATAGCTCCATGTTAGACAATGGCTATGAGGAAGAGACTGCTATTAATTTTTATTTCTAGAGAATCCTGGCTTCCCGATTTTAGTTGCTAAACAAGTTCTTTTATTCTTTTGTATAATACATCATGTACCCAACCCCTTCAAAGATTGCATAGTTAAGTTGCTTTCCAGAGGTCCACGCTTCTGTAAAAAGAGCAAGTAGCTCAACAAATGTTGTCATTTTCAATTCTATTCTGAAATCGTATTTTCTCTTTTATAGGAGCAATACATCTTTAGACCTTACCTGCCAGGTGGACTTGGTTGTAAAAGTGAGATGGTTACTGCCAGCTTGATAAGACATCTTACTATGATTTGCTACAGACCAGAGGCATTTTCTATTCCATCCTGCCCTCCCAAGAATTTGTGAGATGTTGTTTAAGGTCTCAATAGCCTTTTAATGAACATGTAATTTACCTCTGGTTGGTGATCACTTGAGATGTGTTTGGCTGCGTGCTGCTGTTCCTGATTCCCGTCACAGTACATAACTCTCAGATGTCAGCCATACCTGTTTTGCTGTTTAAATTCTGACTCAAATGGTATGTCTGGGTGTGTCCTGTTCATTTAATGTGAAGAGAACAGTGAATGCTAAAATACATGTTACTACTGCCATCCACTTGCGAATCATCTCATATGTACACAATAATCTGTACATTTACAGTATGCCATTTTCCAAAGCAGACAAATGGACACAGATAAAAGCACTACAGGATTTTATTACTTTTATGTTAAAAAATCTTGCCATTATATTTTTGTTGATTTACAACCAGAAAACTCAAATCTTTGAACTAACACTTAATTTATTTTCACATACTTACAATGATACTCAAAATAGGGCCTCGTAAAACTTGAAGAGTCTTTCAGAATAATAAAGTAAAAATCCCACATACTCATGATAAATGTACAGCATTATGGCAAAATCTGCTTTCTATTTCTGCTTTGAAAGATTGCCAACTCATATTCTGTATTGCAGCATTATTTTTACTCAATGCTATTTTTATTTTTTGTTATGTAGGTCTACAAGGGAATTATCTTTCTTTAGCTGCTGACCTCATTCAAATTATTAGTATAAAACCATATTATTCTCTCTCTGCTTCCTGCTACTTACTAGAAACTTTCATTAGACCAGAAATGATACAAGTTATACTGCTGCCCTTCACAGTTGATTTTTACAATTTGTGAAAAAAACCATAAAACACTGACTCTAACGTGTACTTACATTATAATCTCTGAATTAGTTCTAGTTCTATTCTAGCTATAAACATGATTGTTCAAAGTCCTTTAAGGCTCCCTTAACAGAACATACCTTATTGTAGATTTGCCATTGAAGAAAAATACTACAAGTACAATCTATTGTAAGGAATTTGTGGGTCTCTTGCAAGAAACAGAAAAAGGTGGTGTTGTCTTCCATTAAAAAAGTATCAAGGAGGAACTTGGATTGGAAATCATCTACTGGTTCCTATTTCACCAGCTCTTCTTTTGTTGAGATCTTTGCTTGGAATTACATTTTGATGAACTTTGAGCTTTGTATATGTTACTGTAACAAGACTTTGGATTGAATCTATGCAGGGTAAAGCTGGTAATATTCCTTCAAGGGATCAAGTCCAGTGTTATCCTGTGTGTTATCCTGTCCAGCCAATTTGTAAGTGCTCCCCAAAGTCCTTTTCACTCTAGATCAGTGGTTCTCAACTCATGGGTCGCTAAGGGTCAGGGCCGGACTGGAGGCATACCGGGAAAATGTCACTTTCCTGGGACTGCCTTACACATTCTAGCGGCAATCCACGAGCCGCAGGCTATCAAGACTGCGGCCACAAAAATCAGGGCCATCAGGCAGCCTCCGGTCCGACATGTACTTTATTATTACTCCCCGACCGCAAAGCAAGTTGCTTGATTGCTTTGCGGTCGCTGTCTGCTCCTAGTGGGAGCTGAATAAATGTTTTCTCTGATTGCTCCTCCCCCTTCCTGCTGCTGTTTAAAAAGTGCATATATATATATATATATATATATATTGTGACGGTGTAAACCCCAGGGAGGTGCTTATTTTGGCATTTGGGTACAGGTGCTATCAAGGATGTAAATATGGATCCCTGGGGTGGAGCAATTGGAGAGCAGGGTGGGCCAATGCTCCATTCCCCCATTCTGTGGAAAATCCATGCCGCCTTTTCCAGGAGGCTAGAAGTCTGCAGGATCCAGTACAGGATTTTTGAGGCCGGCATCAGGCACAGGTGCTCAGCATTAAAAATCCCCGGAGCCTGATTCTCAGGGAGACTGTTGGGGGAAGAGGAAGTTCCCTGTGCTCCCAGGGCAAGGAGAGGCCCTGAAGAAGACAATCCCTGAGCCAAGTGAGGCAATACCTGCCTGGACATTTTGTGTGTTGTCTGGGGGAGGTTTTCCAGAGCCTGGCGTAGCTGGGTCTGGCTGGGAGGTTGAGGTAGTGGGTGATTAGGCTGGTCAGTCTGGACCAGCATAGTTCAGTTAGAGAGGGCTCCAATTGGGAGCTAGGTTTTCTTTTTATGATTTGGTTTTTTGGGGTTTAACCTCTTGACTGCTAACGACGGCATGGTGCCGTCGCTAGCAGTCCCAGTCAGGTGCTAATGACGGCACCATGCCGTCGCTAGCACTACCCTACCTTGATGGGGGTCTGTGGACCTCCATCACCACCTACCCCGGCGATCTGCCCCTCATATTGAAGGGTATCACCGGGACCACCCGATCCGGCCGGTGACGTCGGGCGTAATGACGCGATGACGTCACCGCGCAACTTTATTTCAAACTGACAATTGTCAGTTAAAGAGGTATGGGGGCATGCTGCTTAGATGCCTGTATCTCAGTGTGGAAGAGGGAGACCCCCTGCCTCCGCACAGCAGAGGCAGCCGCTGCCACGACGGGGGAGACCACTTACCTCCACGCTGCGTTCCCAGCAGCTGCACCCGGGAGACAGGTCCTCTTCTGGAGTCCGGACTCGTTCTTCTTCACGCCACCTAGTGGCGCCGGCAGTTACTACCTCGACTTATATGGGGAGATTACGAAATCGCCAAATACAAGATGGCCGCGCAAGAAGTGACGTAACGGCACTTTGAATATTTGGCGGGAAATCTCCAATTAGTGCCTAAACTCCTGTGCCTATTTAAGACACTTCCTAACTCAGAGACATTGCCTTCTGATGGTCGTGCCTATGTCGGTAGTACGCGTTCTTGTTGTTTACCTGTTATTTGACCTCGGCTTATTCCACGACTATCCTGCTCTCCGGTATCCTGACCTCCGCTATTCCCATGACTATCCTGCTCTCCAGTATCCTGACCTCGGCTATTCCCACGACATTCCTGCTCTCTGGTATCCTGACCGCTGCTCTCTGGACTATCCTTTGGGAGTCCTACCTGACTTCGGTGTTTCCTTGTACGCTGTGACGTGACAGATGTCTTTTGTGATAGTCTAATAAATTTAACTTTTAGCAATAAAATATTAGAAAAACACAGTCTACTGTTCTCAATTTCTGTTTATTTTAGACCGGTTACCTACTACAAATATTTAGCAGCACAGCTTTTGATATTAGAGTTTAGAAAAATAAAATTACAAACTAGTTTTTATTGAGTCGGAAGTGAAAAATTACACCTTTTTGGGTTTATTTTGTAAAACTAATGAGACATACACATATGAAAATGGTATATTTGGAATCTGCTGGGTGTGCTGAAAAAACCAATATATGGTTTGTATAGTTCAGGGGTGTCCAAGTTTTTTCTGCAGTGGGCCACTTCATCAGAATTGTATCCATGCGAGGGCTGCACTCATTTTTCACTGTGTGAAAATATGGCCTTTAATAAGATATGCAGATTAAAATAAAGTAAATGACACAAAACCTTTACTTTTCCTCTCACTGATTTCTGGGCCTAGAAAGTTTTGTGACTACAAATTCAGGATTCTGGATAAGTTAAAATGAAATAGTTCTATTTATTTTAGGGATACACCGAAATGAAAATTCTGGACCAAAACCGAAAATTCAGGGTTCACTTAGCCAAAACCGAAAATGACCCCCCCCCACATACTTTTAATAAAAGTAAGTTGCGCACCAAAATTGTACAAAAAATATATATATTATTATTGTTAACAGCAATCTCAGGCATACCCAGATTCCAGTATGTACTGGTTGGCTGGGCATTGTACCAGTAATTTTTGTCCAATTTTAGTGTGTAACCACACTTTTATTAAAAGTAACACACCACAATTGGACAAAAAAATCAACAATATGATTTGGCATGATAGGAGTGTGATTGCTAACAGCAAACACACTCTTTTCATACCCAGGCAACCAGTAAATGCTGGAACCTAGGCATGATGGGACTGTGATTGCTGTTAGCAGATTGCTGTTAGCTGTTAGCAATCACACTCCTATCATGCCAAGTCAGCCAGTACATGCTGGTACAGGGTGGCTGTAAGTGCCAACCCCATACTGCTGGCAACATCAATACACAAGGGGGGCAGCTAGCCAGGTTTCAGCATGTACTGTCTGACTTAGCATGATAGTTTCCAGCACTTACACATCCATGCTATCATACACACACTCATTCATTCATATACTCATTCATTCACACATTCATTCCCTCACAGGCATACTCATTCAAACAACCTCCCCCACCCCCTTACCTACTACAGCTCTCGATGCCGCTCACAGACTTCAGCAGGGGGCGCGGCCTCCCTCATTCTCCACACAGAGGAGGCAGGACTGGAGCAGAGAATAGACCCTCCCACAAGTAAGCGGCAGGGCTTGTGATCCTGGCTGCCGATCTCACGCGGGCCGCACCTCGAGGTCACGAGGGCCGCATGTTGGACACCCCTGGTATAGTTTATTCCCAAGAAATGTACTTCTAAACGCGTTTAAACGTGAGATGCACCAAAATGCCGAAAACCAGCTTAGCACCAGGGTGGGAAATGGTTTAGCAGCCAAGGGGTTAAGCGGTTAAAATAAAGCGCTGTTTTGTTCAAAGCTACTGTTCCTGACTCTGATTGCCCTAGAGGACTGTGCTTAGGACCCCTAAAAGTGACATGTATGGCCCTCATGCTATAGGGTTTGTCACAATACATATATATATATATATATATATATATATATATTATATAATATATATAATTAACAATTGCACACCAATCACCACCTTTTTAGCCCGGTGCCAAGTAGCTGCAACAGCAAATCATAAAACATCCAAAAATAGTTACCGGCACTCCAGGGACTTCTTTAAATAATCACTCCAGAAACTGCAGTTTTCCAATCAACGTTTCAGTCTATTTATTAGACTTTCATCAGGACATATATATATATATATAGATAGATAGATAGATAGATAGATAGATAGATAGATAGATAGATAGATAGATAGATAGATAGATAGATAGATATCTGTGGAATACTGCACAAGTTGTTTTATGGAATCAAATATAATGTTTTGGAAATTAAATTATTTTTGGGTCGCGACTTAATGACCAAAGAAAAATGTGGGTCCTGAGGATACACGGGTTGAGAATCACTGCTCTAGATAACCCCTTGCCTGTTATTTGTGTATGTGTGTTACTCCTGCAACACTGCCTCTCCCGCTGCTCCCTCCTATGGTGGCCAGCACCTCACTCACACTCCTAGATTTGATGACAGGAAGGTTGGTGGGGTAGGTTTCCTACTCTCCCCAACTTGTACTTTTCAACCTATTCTCTCTGCTTCATCACTTTCTTTCTCCTCATTTGAAATCCATGCTGTCCGACTATTTAATCCCATCTCCTTACACATAGCTGTTATATACCGTATTGGCTCGGATATAGGCTGCACCCGAATATAGGCCGCACCCTAAAAGTTAGGTGCTTTTTTAATGAAAAAAGTTCTGCCCCCCCGAGATATGCTGCCACGAAGATGTACCCCCCCGAGATATGCTGCCACTCTATCCCCCTCGAGATATGCTGCCACTCTACCCCCCTGAGATATGCTGCCACTCTACCCCGCCGAGATATGCTGCCACTCTACCCCCCCGAGATATGCTGCCACTCTACCCCCCCAGATATGCTGCCACTCTACCCCCTCCGAGATATGCTGCCACTCTACCCCCCCGAGATATGCTGCCACTCTACCCCCCCGAGATATGCTGCCACTCTGCCCCTGAGATATGCTGCCACTCTGTCCCCAAGATGTCCCCCCCCACCAGACTTACCGGTGCAGACTCCACAGGGTCTTGCGGGGCCGGCAGGGGACATCTACACATAACACCTATTCAACTTCCGGTGCCGGCACTTCCGCTGTGGGAAGAACCGACAAGGAAGATTGTTCGCGCAGACGTTCACCGGCAGCGGCGATGCGAGCAGAAACAACCTCCGCTGCCGGCACGTCTGCAAGACGTGCTTTAAAAATCTCCCTTGCCGGGACTCCCTCCGTGGGAATTCCCGGCAAGGGAGATCGTTAAAGCACATCTTGCAGACATGCCGGCAGCGGAGGCTGTTTACCGCGCATCGCCGCTGCCGGTGAACGTCTGCGCGATGCGCTTAGACAATCTCCCGTGCCGGCACTCCCCCCGTGGGAAGTGCTGGCAGGGGAGGCTGTCTGGGCACATCCGAGAGTAGGATACAGGTCCCCTGCACCGCTGCGGGGGATATGTATCCTAACCCCGCTGCCTGCCCGGCGCCCGGGACTGCATGTCCCAGACGTCGGGCGCTAGACCCCGAATATAGGCGCACCCCCACTTTAAAGACTTAAAGTGGGGGGGAAAAGTGCGGCCTATATTCGAGCCAATACGGTACGTCCCTCTGGCCCAGCTAACATATTTCTCCTCATGGCTGCCTCTCTTTCTCTCCTCTGATATTCCTTCTGTTATCCTTGGTGACTTAAACATCCCTGTTGACACCCCATTAAGTCCCATGGTTTCAAAATTTCTTTCTATGACCTCCTCTTTTGATCTCACTCAATACATTAGCTCCTCTACTCATGATGATGGTCACACCCTGGAGCTTTTTTTTTATAGCATGTGCTCTATCACTAATTACTCTAATTCCCCTTTCCCCCTGTCTGACCACCACTTCCTTTCCTGCTCTCTAACCTTGTCTCCTACTCCCCCTGGTTCTCAACCAATTCACTCCCTCTCCTCTTATGTCTAACATGTCTTGCCTTAACTACGCTACCTTTCTCTAACTCCACATCTGCTCTTGAGGATGTAGCCCCAGTTACTAGTCGCTCTTCACGACGTTCAGGTTTCCCTGGCACACAACTGTAACCCGATAAAGACACTGCCCACAGTGCATTGTGGAGGAGGAGACTTCCCTTCACTTGTTGTGGCAGTGCCCGTTTGCACAGGCCTTGTTCAGAGCCCTGGAGCTGGATCTCAAGGACTCTATCAAGAGAAAGTACCTGTCCTACCATTCGGTACTTTACGGACTTTTTCCAGGAACACACACGGAGAGCGCCATTGAGGATGCTTGGCGTCTCATGTGCTGTGTAAAGGATGCTCTATGGTTTGCCAGGAACCGCCTGGTGCTGAGGAGGGAGCAGGTCACAGTCCGTGACTGCCGCAGGCTTATCCACAGCCTGCTGAGAGACTACTCTCTCAAGGACAGTCTAGAGGCTGAAGACTAGCCCCATTCTCCTCGGCCCCCTTCCCCCCCCATTTCCCCAGGTTATGTTCCACTAAAGTGCTAACCATATGTGCCATGTCTGGAAATGTAATTGTACACTGCTTCTACTGAGCTTTCCGTAACTGAAGTCGTACTGTAGCGTGTATTGCCCTGTGCTACGTCGCAGTACTGCTTATCGTCTATCTGTACCGATATTACCGATTTATGTATTCCTGCTAAAACAGGTTGATGTCTATTTTATCATAATCAGTTTTGTATAATAAACTTAAATACAAAAAAAAACAACTGTAACCCGACACCTATGACGTTGTTCCCGCACTGCAGAGCATAATTGGCGAAAGTCTCATTCCATGTCTGCTCTATAAATTAATACTACGTTCCTACTACTCCGCTCTCAACCTTGCTAAAGAAACCTGCTTCATCTCCTCCCTGTCTCATAACCCTAAACGGCTCTTTAGCAGGAAGATTGAAGAAACCAACTATAGGAGAAGTTTGTACCTGGGTGAAAAGATCCTGGGATAGTATCAAGATTGAGATTGTTGTCAAGTCATTTAAGAAGTGTAGCATTTCAAATGCCTTAGATGGAAGTGAGGATGAGGCAACATATTAAGACAGTGATTTGTTATCAGACACAGAAGGGAGTTTTGACTGTGATGAGGAGTTGTATGATGAATAAAACTTGAGTTCAAATATATGTTTCAAATTTCGGGCCACAAAATTAAGGTCCGTCTTATATATGGGAGCGTCTTATACATGGGGAAATACAGTAAGTACCGTATTTGCTCAATTATAAGACGAGGTTTTTTCCAGAGCAAATGCTCTGAAAAATACCCCTCGTCTTATAATCGGGGTCATCTTATAATCAGACCTCAACTAGGTCTGACTATGAGACTAAGATCCAGATCCCCTGTGTCTCCCCCCCCCCCACTTACCGGTACTTCTGACTCCCTAGTGCTTAGTCCGGGCAGCGTGTAGAGCTCTACGCGATTTCCCTGTGATCTCTGACAGCCGGGGAAGGTCTGTGCGATGGACGCAGACAACCCCTGCTGCTAACCGCACCTCCTCCCGGCTGCAGCGGAAGTTGTCTACGCGAATCGCGTAGAGCTCTACACGCTGCCCGGACTACGCACCGGGGACTCAGAAGTTCCGGTAAGTTTGGAGGAGGGAGGGGGAAGGAGTGTTAAATGGGGGGCATAAGGCATTTCTGGAGGCAGAGTGCTCTGTGAAATGCCTTTTAACCCCCTTAATGCCACTCTGCCTCCAGAAATGCCTTTTAAAAAAAGCCAGGGGGGCAGATGTGCATAACTGGGGGGGGCAGGTTGAAAAAAAAGGGAATAAAAACAAAATATTTTTCTCAATCATAGCTTTTATTAAAAAAAAAAAAACGTTCACATAATTTACATGAACATTTACTGGTAAAACTTTTTTCCTATAGGGTCATCTTATATTCTGGCTTTTTCTTTTTTTCATAAATTAACATTCAGATTTTGGGGGGTCGTCTTATAATCGAGCAAATACGGTAGTATTTTCACTGGGACTAGATGGTTGTTGTACTGTATTTGAAGTAACTGATCATTATACTATAGATTTTTTACATTTATTTTTTCATGTTGTTCATTTGTTTTAATATTACATACTTTTCTCTAGCTTATTTAGGTATTATGTAAAATTTGGAATACTTTTTATATTGCCATGATTCAATTTTATTAAATAAATCTTTGTTTTCTGACTCAGAAATACTTCAGATTCATACTGGCGCAAATAAAAAAACCAAGGCGACGCTGCATTTCATAGTACGTCGACATCCTTCATGCATGGATATAGAGTGGAGACAATAAAAACCTTGTAGTGCAAACAAAAATCTACATATATTTAGATGAATAGTAAAAGTTAGTGCTCCAAAGCATGTGAGAATCAAATCAGGACATAATGTAATTAAACATGCTGTTGAAAACAGCATTCTATTAACCTTTTCATGACAAGCACATGATTATGAAATAAAATATCTACCAAATCCAGAAAAAAATATCTGGGACAAATTAAGAGATGCAGTCTATAGAATGAGGAGAAGTGGAGAGAATATCAGGACAGCTTATTAATTAGATAATAGTACTGTCACATTAGATTCCAGTTCTCCCAGGGTAAAATAGCCATTTGTTTTAAACCAAATATGTCAAAAGTTAAATAAATAGTTAAGTTGCTAATTTAGCTGTGACATCCTGGAGTTTGTGACCCTGTATAGTGCGCTTGTGCCACACATAGACTTGATTTCTTTCATAATCTTTCAAATCTCTTAGATGTGTTTGGGATTTTCTAGTGATAATATCATTTTCTAATTATAAATTGTAATTGAAGATTGTAATTTTGCTGATAATTGGTCATATGCTTACTGATGTGATACCTAACAGCAGCAAGTAGTAAAGTAACTTCTGGTTGCTTGGAGTATGTATCCACTTGAATGTGGATACATGCTGGATGGACCCATAAAAGTTGTGACTATTTTTTAGTTCCAAAAAGGTGAACGGTAGTTTTTGCTGTCTAACCTCCTGGCTCTCCAAAGGAGCTTGGATAGACCTCATCCACTCATCACCTGGGGAACTCACAGGTGGGGAGAGTGTAGGGTTAGGTTACATTTAAAAAGAAATAATATTTAAAACACTGCCCTCTCCACCCCATAAAACAGAAACAGAGGGAGTTTAAATGTGATGAGTCTTTTTTTTATTTTAGACCAACCCCAATCCCACTGGCAAATGTGAGATGGATCTGGGGAATTGATTAAACCTTTGTCTCCTAGCTAAAGGTGCTGTTCCACCTTGGTAGCCTCTTAAAATATCCCCTGATAAGTGCTGTCACTTATCACGTAGAGAGGAATAAAAGAAACAACATTTTGTTGAAATACACTTGTCTAGAAACATTCAAAGCCCTTAGCTGTGTATTATATCGCAGTAGTCTGACTGCCTACAGCCACTCCCACTTCATACTCATGCATGCAAAACAGCAAAGTTCTACAGACCCTAATACACAGTGATGGTAAATTATGGAGAGTGAGTTATGATGTGTGATAGGTGTGATGGGAGTGATGAGTGAAGGGAGTAAGGTGTTTTGATTGATAGATGTGAAGCAGTGAGTTCCATTTAAACTTGAAGACCTATAGAAGAAATAAGCAAAATGGTATATTATTTAAAAAAAAAAGATTATTTAAGATGTATACCTTATAATTTATTTAACATGTATACCATAATAGTACCTTGGAACAACACCTTTAAAACTCTTATACTGCTAAAGGGTACATGAAGATACAGAAACAGTAACAATCTTTAACACCAGCTATTACAAAGCCTCTTTCTATTAAGAGTCCTCTTCTAGATGAAACATCAATGAAATGTTCTAGCATGTTAAGCAATAATATTAGCAGTTCGGTCATATTACTCTTATCTAATTAAGGTTTCAGGAATTTAGGGCCACTCTGGTACCCCAGAACTCAAAACTTCACTATTCACCAAGATGCTCATAGGTCTATCAAGTTTAGTCCCCAGCGAGAAACAAGAATCTAAATTCTATTACCAAATAAAACTGTTGGATGATAGCATCAAAGACTTAGCTAGCCATCTGTTGTAATCATATGCCAATACAAACCTGTGATTAAATACTGCTTCTCTGTTTACTGTCATAAAACATCCATTTGCTATTCCGATGTAGTTCACTGAACAGCCATATAGAAGCTTCTAAGTTATGTTAGCAGTGATAAACTGCCATCATGTTATTAGGTGGATTAGGATTTCCTACAATATTGAATATGTCTAGTGTTTCCCTTGATCTCATTTATTTGTAGAACACTTCTAGTTGTGTTCTGTACATCTTATGACTACTGGGCAGCACTATTTCTGATTAGAGAAATACAACGTACCTCCTTAATCGCTAAAATGTCTATTGATAGATAAATGATATTCAACTGACCTCCAGATATGGAAATGTGCTAAATGGGAGCACTGCAGTTAAATCAACTGTGATAGTAAATTGCATAAGAATCATACAGCATTTATTTGCTCTTTCTGGTTGATTCAGTACTAACTTTGGTGAATATGTAAGTTTGTTTGTTTGATTTGTATCTTGAATTATCAGTAGACATGATGTGTACATTTATTAACTGACAGAATGAAACTAAAATGAAATCCAACTCATCATGTGCTTTTCATACCTATTACCACCAAGTGGAGCTGTAGTCCTTATTTCCTTCATCTGCAAAATGACTAAAAGGAGTCTTCTGTATATTACTTTAAACATAAAGTCATTCCATTAACATCATATTTTCATAATAAATACATATACTGCTCAGGAATAGAGTTCTAAAACATCTTAAGAAACGACAAAAAGTTCAAATGTGCAGACAGCAAACTGAAGTCAACATACCTCTCTGATCCTGCACCCAGTACCAAACTGAGATTCACTAACATGCGCCCAATTATTGGGTAGTGGAATGTACTAATAACTAGTTTGTTGGCTTTGCTCCCATGAATAATGCAGCACCATGCACAATACCATCTAGCCATTTGGCTGCAAAATCATTCTTAATCTTTGAGGCATGACAATAATGAATACCCACTTAAACAAAAATAGGTTTGGCTATGATAATAGGCTTGCATAGGTGCAGGGCGACCCCACTTAGTCTGTAAAGTATTGAGAAGTGGACAGGAAGTAGGTGAAATATGGCAGGAGTGGATGGAACCTGGTGGGGAAATGAGGAAATACTGCTCTTCTTTCTGCAGATGGAAGATACCAACCTTGAGCAACAATGTTCTTTGTCAGTACATATAGCGCGTGTATGTATAATATATATATAATATATATATATATATATATATATATACAGATTCTGATATATGCTGTAGGGGTTTAAATCGGGTTGGAGTGGATGGAATCTGCTCACGTGCAATATGATAGTACATACAGTATATCAGACATTCTAATCACATCCTCCTTCTGAGTTTCAGCAACTTTTATCAGCAGTGGTTAGACTACTGCATACCAAAAGTGTAAAGATTGTATATGTTCTTATAAAGCTGTGAAGATCTTCAAGAGCAAGAGACTGGAAGGTATCATTTAACATTTTAACTTTTGTGTTTCCCTAGGCCTTATCAAGTCCATGCATTGACACTCATGCTTCAGACATTTTTTGATGGACCCTCTTCATACCTCTTAACACATCATTTCCCAGAACTCAGTATCTGTGGTCAGTGTACAGTGTGAGGGAGCTGCACTACCCTCCTTTATGGGCCAAATAGAAGGAAATCTTCCCAACCAGTCCTGTGACACGTTTGAAACACAAGGGACCAGGGCACCTCATCATGCCTCATATTGTAGTTGCAAGTTTCTGCTTACCTCACTCATACGGGATCAAAAGCAAGGTTGAACTTGACAGACTTTTTGTTTTCACATATATCAAACACATACAACTATGTCAGGATTCTATCCTGACTGCAGGATAGTTAAAGTTTTACCCTTCGTTTGCTATAATGAATGTGCTGTGTATTTCTGTTCAGCTGTGTTTTGTTATGCTATTACCCTGCCTCCCTAACCTGAAGCCGAAAAAACTACTGCAGTTTTTCTGAAGTAATAGGCTAGGTTTCCACTTGGTTTTTTTATGCTAAAAACGCCCATAAAAACGCCAATAGCGCCACCTGGCGTTTTTTTTTGTGGAAAAACGCAGCAGCCAGATGTTAGCTGTTTTTCAATAGGAAATCGCAAAATGCCATTTCCACTTGGCGTTTTTCTGTCTGGCGTTTTTTCAGTCCTCTTTGGCGTTTTTCTGCTTTTTTGGGCTCTGTGGCAGTTTTTCAAAATCGCAGCATGTTCACACTGTGGCGTTTTTTTCAAGGAAATCTTGGCGTTTTTCTCCAATAGAAGTCTATGGGAGAGAAAAAACGCCATGAAAAAGCCATGTGGGTTTATTGCCTTGGCGTTTTTTATGGCGTTTTTTCCACAGTTACAATGCAGAGGATGGACCCAGTATCTGTGTGTCCTATGAGAAATAGGCTGAAAACAAACAGTTTCACACAAAACAAAGTCCTGGACTAGTTCATATTGAATTTTACACCATTTGGAACAAACATGCCATTACAAACAAACATACCCGACGCATCAACTGGATCCTGCGTGCCAAAAGCAACAGCAAACAATTTGCACCATCATGTGGGGCCAATCTTCCTAGAGGAGCAGACATTCGGAATAAAGCATGCCTTACAAACCACAGAAAAGAGACAAAGGGGTCTACCAAGTAAATGACATCGGGGGCAGATACTTGCCATTTATCCTAATCCCTTTTAGCTGGGTGAAACTGCTAACTTGTAAAGGCTGGAAAAACTGCCTAAGGTCAAAAAAAGCAATTTCCACAGAAAGGCTAAAACGCCAGAAAAAACTCCAGAAAAAACGCAAAAACGCAGGAAAATGCAGTGGCAGTTTTCTTGGCGTTTTTCATCAAGAAAAAAAACGCAGGACAAAAACCCAAGTGGAAACCTAGCCTCATGGCGTTTTTTCTCTCCCATAGACTTCTATTGGAGAAAAACGCCAAGATTTCCTTGCAAAAAACGCCAGAGTGTCAACATGCTGCGATTTTGAAAAACTGCCACAGAGCCCAAAAAAGCAGAAAAACGCCAAAGAGGACTGAAAAAACGCCAAACAAAAAAACGCCAAGTGGATATGGCATTGTGCGATTTCCTATTGAAGAACAGCTAACATTTGGCTGCTGCGTTTTTTCACTAAAAAAACGCCAGGTGGCGCTATTGGCGTTTTTATGGGCGTTTTTAGCTAAAAAAAAAACAAGTGGAAACCTAGCCTTACTGCAGTAATTTTTGTACGGAAGTACAAATGCAATAAAGCTGTAGTATATTGAAGTACAATTGTAGGTTTGCAATATATAAAAAAAAAAGTGCGGTAAGGCTAGGTTTCCACTTGGTTTTTTAATGCTAAAAACGCCCATAAAAACGCCAATAGCGCCACCTGGCGTTTTTTTTTGTGGAAAAACGCAGCAGCCAGATGTTAGCTGTTTTTCAATAGGAAATCGCAAAATGCCATTTCCACTTGGCGTTTTTCTGTCTGGCGTTTTTTCAGTCCTCTTTGGCGTTTTTCTGCTTTTTTGGGCTCTGTGGCAGTTTTTCAAAATCGCAGCATGTTCACACTCTGGCGTTTTTTCAAGGAAATCTTGGCGTTTTTCTCCAATAGAAGTCTATGGGAGAGAAAAAACGCCATGAAAAAGCCATGTGGGTTTATTGCCTTGGCGTTTTTTATGGCGTTTTTTCCACAGTTACAATGCAGAGGATGGACCCAGTATCTGTGTGTCCTATGAGAAATAGGCTGGAAACAAACAGTTTCACACAAAACAAAGTCCTGGACTGGTTCATATTGAATTTTACACCATTTGGAACAAACATCCCATTACAAACAAACATACCCGACGCATCAACTGGATCCTGCGTGCCAAAAGCAACAGCAAACAATTTGCACCATCATTTGGGGCCAATCTTCCTAGAGGAGCAGACATTCGGAATAAAGCATGCCTTACAAACCACAGAAAAGAGACAAAAGGGTCTACCAAGTAAATGACATCGGGGGCAGATACTTGCCATTTATCCTAATCCCTTTTAGCTGGGTGAAACTGCTAACTTGTAAAGGCTGGAAAAACTGCCTAAGGTCAAAAAAAGCAATTTCCACAGAAAGGCTAAAACGCCAGAAAAAACTCCAGAAAAAAACGCCAAAACGCAGGAAAATGCAGTGGCAGTTTTCTTGGCGTTTTTCATCAAGAAAAAAAACGCAGGACAAAAACCCAAGTGGAAACCTAGCCTTAATGTGCAGTAATACTGCAGTACAGTGAAGTACAAATGCAGTTAAACTGCAGTAAATGCTCAGTAATACTGCAGTAAAAGTGCAGTATTGCAGTTTTTTCATGTCCAAAAAACAGCAGTATTACTTCAGAAAAACTGCAGTAATTTTTTGTAAGGGATTCACACCTGACCTAATGAACAGGCTTTATATCCCTGCCTCCCAGTAACAGAGGTGTGAGTTCATTAAGTTCTTTGGAGCTACAGTTCGTGCCAGACTCTGGATCTGTCTATTGGATTTACCCGCCTGCCTGTTACCTCTTTGACCCGGCCTGCCTTTTGGATTTACCCTTTTGCCAGCCTGTTACCTGTTTGACCTGGACTGCCTACTGGATATCCCACTTTTGCTTGTTACCTGTCCCAGACCCTTTTGGATACTTACCTGGACTTTTCTACCTTCATACTCCCCAGTAGTCTGTATACATGATATGCCTCCTACTCTGCTGCTTATTGTAAGATGTCTGCTTTGCTTTGTGTAATATACCAAACATTCCGCTTGTGTCATTTGTGAAGTGTGTTTCTATCGCTGCGTTCTTACGCTCCTGCGCTCTAGATTCCAACATCTGGGGCTGCAATATGATGACAAAAAACAAAAACTGTCTGCGCTTCTTACCCTAATATAGTTGGCAACAAATATATAAACATAATATAAATGAGAGGTTTTGGTTATATGAATTGGCCAAAGCATAATTAAGCTCACCCGCCACGTCAAGGCACACTCTCAATAGGGTGAGAACCTACGCTCACCTCCTAGTGGGCACACAAAGCAGTTTATACTGCTACCAAAACCTTATTAATGTGTTGGGGGAGGTGCAATTAAACCTCCTCCCTATTAACCCCTGGACAGCAAGCTGCAACCAAACTAATGAGGAGCCAACAACCTCAAATATGTGCAAACAGGGAAAAGAAAAAATGTCGGTGCGCTAAGCTAGTCACAGGCTCAAATAATACAAATGTATAATACGAGGCCTACCAAACAGGTGTAAGCATGCTGCAAAAACAGTGTATTGGCTGTACAATGTATACAAAAAACAAAAACTGTCTGCGCTTCTTACCCTAATATAGTTGGCAACAAATATATAAACATAATATAAATGAGAGGTTTTGGTTATATGAATTGGCCAAAGCATAATTAAGCTCACCCGCCACGTCAAGGCACACTCTCAATAGGGTGAGAACCTACGCTCACCTCCTACATAGTGGGCTCACAAAGCAGTTTATACTGCTACCAAAACCTGCAGCATGCTTACACCTGTTTGGTAGGCCTCGTATTATACATTTGTATTATTTGAGCCTGTGACTAGCTTAGCGCACCGACATTTTTTCTTTTCCCTGGCTGCAATATGATGAGCCTGACAAACTATTTCCAATGCATCCTATGTCATCCTCAATGGATCAGAATTCCATTACATCAGAAAAGTTGAAAGCATTCTGATTCTTGGCTCACAAACTAATAGAAAGTGTCATTTTTAGAACTGATCACTTCCATTAATTTGTACAAAGTATGCATTTGATCAAGCCTCAAGTAAATATTTCCTTAATTTCTCCATGTTTTATACTCCAAATGCCAAAAGTACCTATAATAAATTTATGGAGAATTATGCAACAGGGAGGGGCATATATAGATTTGGAGATTAGGGGCTGTAATGGGTTCACCAAGAGAGCTGTAGTAACTCCCAGATGTATCCTCCTGTTGTCCCTGAAATCACTTCCAGCACCAGTCAGCATGCACACCTTGGAACCCTGCTATGTGTACCCAATAATTAGACACAACTTCATTGAATTGAGTACAGCAGGAATGAACAGTTTATTGTTGTAAACATAGACTCATATATCCACAGAACTTCATTAACATAAATCAACATTGATAAACAGGTACATGTAGACAACCCAACCTTTAATCCCCTTTAGCTACTGAATCTCCCCCTGGCAGCAATCCTGTTAATGGGATTAGTTTACACAATGGAGTTCCTGCCTGTGCAATCTTTGTTTGGCAGCCAGGCTGGAGCCATCTCTGACTACCTTGGGGCCTTGTGTGACAGGTCATTCTGTCACAGGGGCCATTAAGTCTTTTATTAGGGTCAAGTAGTGGTAATGTACTTTGGCATGCCTATCCTTAGAACCAATAGGGCCACTGGGCAAATATCTCCTAAACCGCACCAAATACATGTAAGGGTATAATATCAGAAGAGTCCGGCATGCAAGCAGGGTCAGGGTCTCCAAAAATTCAGCAAAGTCCGTTTTACAAGCAGAAGCTGCTGGGTTTTGAATGTTCCCGGGTGACGTCATCTGGAGCGCGCGCAGCCCCCTCCTTCCTGAAGCAAAGAAAAAGGAGGCGGGGATCGCGTATGCCAGCTAGTTGCAGTGTGGATGCAGCAGAGTGACCCAGGTGAGTGAGAGCTGGTCGGTCGTCGGCATGGTTCCTGACAGGCCCCCCCCCTAAGGCGGGGCCTCCGGACACGCAAAGGTTTAAGACGATCGGGATGTTGGACATGAAACGCTCAACCAATGCAGGAGCATGCACATCTTTTGCCAGTTCCCATGACCTATCCACTGCCTCATATCCCTTCCAGTGAATGAGATACTGGAATTGTGTTACCTCTCTTGCGGCTCCGTTGCTTCCACAAGCAGGGGAGCTGAGACGCAGCCTGCGTGTTCAGCCCCCTGCTCTTTCCGTTCGCGGGAGACGCGGTGAGGTCCGTCCTGCCTCCGTGAGGATCGAGGGACCTAGACTGGGCGCGCGTCTCGACGTCATGAGCGAACGGCTATCTCATGAATATTCATGCTGCGTCGTAAAGCGACATTTATCCTTTTTCCTCCTCCCCTAATTAGGTGGGTAGGAGGATTTAGGAGTAAGAGGGATATTTAAACCCTCAGTTTGCAGTTCTCCCTCGCCTGTGATGTGTCTTGTTGCCTTCACTAGCGCTTTATACCTCATTTATTGGTTATCTGAATTCTGCTTGTTCCTGACTACCCATTGTTTGTTGCATGCCCTGACCCTTGCTAGTGACCCTGACTATCCTTTTGCCTGATCACTGTATTTTACTTCGTGTTCCTGTATTATTGGGGACCCCTGGTTATCGGTTCTGCTACCTGTCGTCTGGAGTCTCCATTGTGCCGTCTTGCGGAGCTGCTCATCACCGCTTGGGGCCCCTTTCCTAAGTACTGCATCGAGGATCCACTTCCTGACCAGCCGTTAGTAACAAATTGCCCCTTGTGGATTCTAGAATCCAAAACTTCCTCCACCTATAGCGGGAGCATAGAAGGATTATAACCATAACAGGCAAAAAAATGGGGACATTTTAAAAGAACTGTAAATATGATTATTATAAGCAAACTCTGCGAGAGGGAGAGGCAACGTTGAATGTGGAGCTCCTGGCAAAACGCTTTCCAGAATTTAGAGGTGAATTGAGTACCTCTGTCAGATACAATATTCTCAGGCAATCCATGAAGTCTGAATATCTCATGAGTGAATAGGGTGGCCGTTTTGACAGCAGAAGGAAGCCCGACAAACGGAATGAAATGTGCCATTTTGGAGAAATGGTCCACAACAACCATCATGGTGATAAACCTTTGAGAAGGAGGCAAGTCCGTAACAAAGTCCATAGAAATATTTCCTCAATAATATTTAAAATAATGTAATAAAAAACCTACAATTTACACTTTCATCTCTTTATCACAATGGCCTCTCTCTATTCACCTTCTTATTTTACTGACATAATAATAAAAGCTACAAGAACCCAAACACAGTGTTTCTCAAACTAGGTTTTAATACAAAGTTATTAGTAAATATTAATTAATATGTTAACTATTTTTCATATTTAATAAAAACTATGAGAAAAAAGCCTTGTTTAAATTTTTTTTATTTACCAAACTGCCCCCGGTTATGCACATCTGACCCCCAGCTTGCCACTCTGCCCCCATATATGCCTTATACCTCTTATATGCCAGTGATATGCAACTGAGCCCCCTGATATACCTTTTACCCCCAGATATGTTTTATGCCCCCCTGATATGCCTAATATCGATATGCCTTATACCCCCTATATGCCACTGAGCCCCCTGATATACCTTTTACCCCAGATATGTTTTATGCCCCCCTGATATGCCTAATATCGATATGCCTTATACCCCCTTTATGCCCTGAAATTCATAATACCCCCCATACACCACTATAACTCACCCATACACCACTCTGGCTCCTCCCCCTCCCATCCACCACTCTGGCTCCTCCCCCTCCCATGCACCACTTTGGCTCCTCCCCCCTCCCATACACCACTTTGGGTCCTCCCCCCTCCCATACCCCACTCTGCCTCCTCCCCCCTCCCATACTCCACTCTGCCTCCTCCCCCTCCCATACACCACTCTGCCTCCTCCCCCTCCCATACATCACTTTGCCTCCTCCCCCTCCCATATACCACTTTGCCCCCTCCCATACTCCACTCTGCCTCCTCCCCCTCCCATACACCACTCTGGCTCCTCCCCCTCCCATACACCACTCTGGCTCCTCCCCCTCCCATACACCACTTTGGCTCCTCCCCCTCCCATACACCACTTTGGCTCCTCCCCCTCCCATACCCCACTCTGCCTCCTCCCCCCTCCCATACTCCACTCTGCCTCCTCCCCCTCCCATACATCACTTTGGCTCCTCCCCCTCCCATACATCACTTTGCCTCCTCCCCCCTCCCATACTCCACTCTGCCTCCTGTCAGCCACGGAGGTTCACAAGACACCAGGGAGCCGGGTAGAGAGGCAGAGTGCCGAATGGTAGGGGAAGGAGCCAGAGGGGTGTATGGGAGGGTGGCTCCCATACACCCCTCTGACTCCTCCCCCCTCCCATACACCGCTCTGCCTCTCTACCCGGCTCCGTTACTGACAGGAACTTTCACTGCAGCTTCATAGAAGCCTCAGCGTAAGTGAAGGTGAATAACGGAGGCTGTCTGTGCGATGCAGACCCCCACCGGCTGACAGAGAGGATGATCCTCTGTCAGCCGGTGGGGGTCTAAACGATGCGCACAGACACAGCCTCCGTTACTGCCCTTCACTTACGCTGAGGCTTCTATGAAGTCAGTAACGGAGCCAGGTAGAGAGGCAGAGTGATGTATGGGAAGGGGGAGGAGTCAGAGGGGTGTATGGGAGGGGGAGAGAGACGGAAGTGAGAGACCGGCCGACAGTGAGGGGAATCCAGGTCCCCTGCAGCGTTGCGGGGGATCTGGATTCTAGTGTTATAATCCGATCTCTGTTTGAGGTCGGATTATAATTTTTATAATCGATAAAAATCGATTTGATTAATCGATAATGAAAATCGTTTACGATTTTCATTATCGATTATTATCGATTTTATCGATTAGTTGTTTCAGCCCTAATTTAGAATAATACAACAATTATAATTACCACCACTTGTTGCTGTGGTCCAACCGGTCCTTGCAGAAATTAATCCAGGTTCAGCGGCAAGAAATTAAGTGGAAAGAAATATAACTTTCTAAAAGTTATATAGGTTAGGACTCAAAGTAACTCTAAGAGTGAAATTATGGTGCCAGGATCTAAGATTCCAATTCTCTGGGGTAAATTTAAATGAATCCGTCAGGGTCTGTCTGTTTCAGGGTTCCTCCGTTTCAGGGTGAGTCTTAGGGTCAGTTTTTAAGGTGAGTTTTTCAGGGTGAGCTCCCCTTTTTTATTAAAGACATAAGCTTTTAAAGACAGGGCTTATTATCATAGCCTCCACCTCTTGATTGGAATTCTCCAATCATAACGGTGGATTTTACCCATTATAATTAGGACTTCTACTCATATTTACACCGTTGTAATTTCTTAATTTACCTCCGAGAGACGCTCTGGTCTAAGAAATAACTTAAGACCATTACATATGCGTTTGGAATTTATCCATGGTCACCCTTATCTTTAGATGTTACCTCCTAGATAGTAAATCAGGTCTTTGTAGTCACCCATATCTCCAGACGTTGCCTCCTAGGTAGTACATTAGGTTTTGGTGGTTTTACGACGTATCCCCCATTCCAATTTACATTCCTAAGGATATGCAGTTTCTACTCCTTAACTTTCTCATGGAAGATAACGCTAATTGGATCATATATACTGAAACATCTATATACATGAATACTTCTTTGTTCTCAATTATAGAGGGAACAAAGACAGAAAGAAATAATCATTATATGATTAAGTAAAATAAAATGGCTCTGACTCCATTTTGTGCTCATGTAAAATACAGAATATATAGAATACATGTGTTCTATCATAAAATATCTGACAGTTGGAGGAAGAGGAGTAGTTACGTAGCATGTCCCAGAAGTAGAAGCCAAGAAGTGATAGGGTTGGAGAATGGTGCCAATTTCACCGGTAGAGGGTAGAAAGTCATCTGACATGCGTGATAATGCGTCAGCCTTGCCGTTGCGGGATCCTGGGCAATAGGTGATGTGAAGCTGGAAACGTGAAAAGAAGAGTGCCCATCTGGCCTGCCTGGGTTGCAGACGTCTGGCTGAAGATGTCTCCACTCCTCCAAGGCCAATTTAATGGCCAATAATTCCGTTCAGCTGGCGTTAGTGTCCGGGAGAAGAATGTCACCGGGTGTAGTTGACCATCGTTCTCTTGGTGCTGAGACAAAACAGCTCCAACCGCTGCGTCAGAAGCGTCCACCTCCAAAGTGTATGGTTTAGAGGGTTCCGGAAGTGATAGGATAGGAGCTATAGTAAATCTTTTCTTTAAAGTCTCAAATGTGGTTTGTGCAGCTGGAGTCCAACGAAAAGCGAGTGTTTGGAGGTAAGTGAGGTAATCGTCTGAATAACCCTAGAAAAGTCTCTAATGAATTTTCAGTAAAAGTTCGCAAATCCTACATAGTGCTGGACCCCCTTACGGTCAGAGGGCGGAGGCCATTGTAAAATAGCTGTCACCTTTTTAGGATCCATCTTGACACAGTTAGGGGATAAGATAAATCCCAAAAATTCCACAGTAGAGGTTTCAAATACACATTTCTCCGCTTTGGCGTATAACTGGTGTTGTCTTAGATGGTTAAGTGCTATCTTCACGTGCTCTTGGCGAGAGGTCAGGGAGGAGGAGTATATAAGGATGTCGTCCAAGTAGACAATAATGAATTTATCCAAGATGTCCCGAAAAATATAATTTATAAAATATTGAAATGTAGCAGGAGCCCTACAAAGTCCAAATGGCATGACCAAATACTCAAAATGACCGTATCGAGATCTGAAGGCCGTTTTCCATTCATCCCGGCTGCGTATTCTTACGAGATTATAGGCGCCCCGTAAATAAATTTTTGTGAATACTCGGGCTGTGCGGGCATGATTCATTAGTTCGGTAATCAGTGGAAGGGGATAACGATTTTTAATAGTTATGTTGTTTAACCCCCTGTAGTCGATGCACGGGTATAACTCTCCATCTTTCTTTTTGAGAAAGAAGATGCCAGCACCTGCAGGGGAGGTAGAAGGTCTTATAAAGCCCTTGGACAGACTTTCGTCAATATAGTCTTTGATGGTGGCAAGTTCTGGTTCAGAGAGAGGAAAAATCAATCGGGCAGTCATAAGGGCAATGCGGAGGCAACATGTCAGCTTTCTTCTTTTCAAATACATATATAAATTGATGATATGCCTGAGGAATGACGGTGGATAGGGAATAACCAGTGGTCAGACACAATGCTGGAGGACATAGACATTTATTAGTGCAAAATGAAGATGGAAAGGCTAATGTCCCGGTCTCCCAACTGATAACAGGATTTTGTATACGAAGCCTCGGGAAGCCCAGAATGACAGGAAATGTGGGTGCAGGGACGATATGAAATTTAAGCGGTTCCTGATGTTTGTTACCGATGGAAACTAGCAATGGAATTGTCTCTTGAGGGAGCTGCCGTCGACCAATTGGATATGAATAGGGCTTGATTTCGATTGTGTAGGAATCGCCCAGGTTGTGGTTGGATCCACATCCAAGAAACAGCCACTTGCTCCGGAATCAATCATCACAGACAGGCGGATAGGCCCATTAGTCCACTGCAAGGAAATAGAGATGGATAAATGCGGTGTGCAAACTTGGGGTGAAATAAGTTTTTTCCGGGTACTCGGTAGAAGCGGGTGATCGTGAAGGCTGATATGGTGCCGTGAAGCGGCTGAAAACTGGAGTAAAAGACGTGGGATCCCCCAGGCAGCGGTCAATCTGCGTCGCCAGGTGGGTAAGGTCATCCAAGGAGTTGGGAATGCTGACTCGTGCCAGCTTGTCCTTGAGGGGGTCCGATAACTCTAGACGCAAATGATCTAGTAACGCAGATTCCTTAGAGAAATTCTGCGGAATTCCGTGATATATTCTTCTACCGGACCGTGCCCCTGATTGAAGGCCCGTAGGTTAGTGGTAGAGGTGGATACTCCAAGAATCCAGAACTGGACTCTGCGTATGCAGTAAATGATGAGCCCATAGCTGCGGTTCTTCCTGGAGTAGAGAAATTATCGTATGGATCTTGATGTAATCAGAGGCATATGTACGTGGTTTCAGGTTGAACAGTATCTGGCAGGATGTGATAAAGGTGTGGTATCTTTTTCTGTCTCCTGCTAACTTGTCTGGAAGAACCGCTTGAGGTTATAAAGCTGTGGCCCCTTCCTGAGATAATGAAGCAGGAGGGAGTACCGCAATAGGTGGATTCCCTGAAGCTGAAGGTGCCGCCTGTAGCTGTTGGTGGTGCTGGATTTGTCTCGACTGTCTTGGATGGTCTGCCATAATGAAGACACCTGCTGGGTGAGAGCAGACATGGCGTCCAATAGGCTTACGGGCTCCATGTAAGACTTGGTATAATGTAAGGGTATAATATCAGAGGAGTCCTATTAAGTAGGATTACTACAGTAAGCTTGGAAAATATCAACTAGTACTAGACTTGTGCATTCGTATTCGGGCGAACATGAAAATGAACACGAAGGGTGCGTTTACGTTGTTCAGCCCGAATACCGAAGAAACGAACATGGCGGCGGCAAAACATATACGAAGACACACAACACGAAGAATCTTCATGTTCATCTTCATTTACTCATTTCCCTGGTCCCTTCCCCATCTAGCCTACCTTATCTACGCAGCATCGCAGGGGTTAACGGGAGCTGAAATCCATAAGTTCGCCATCAGGAGTTAAAGGGCCGTGCAAGCGACTCTATTGGTCGCCTGCAGGGGGCCTCCTCTGGCATAAACCAATTGGTTGATGCTAGAGGAGGCCCCTGCCAGCGACCAATAGAGTTGCTCTTGTGGACATTTAACTCCTGACAGTGAATCTACGGATTTCTGCTAACGTTAACCCCTGCGATGCTGCGTAAATAGCGGGAGTTAAGGTCCATAAGAGTGACTCTATTCAGCTAATTAAAAGAAAGCTCTATCTCTCCTTGAAAAAACAATATATAGTGTACATGGGTACACATGGGTACACTATTCGCAGGAAAGGGGAATAATCACTGAACCGACATACCTCAAAAATGACAAAATTGCTCCGGGACTTGAGGTACCGAAAACCTCTGGGACTGAAGGGGTTAAAAGGCACAAACACATGCATTCTTAAATATATATTCTCACATACATGCATACACAGTAACTTCTATAAACACAGATGCAAGCTTCTACCATCAGAGTATCTGTTTTCCTGAATTACTGTCTTAAATCCGTTTATATATGGAATATGTTGCGTTGGGGTTTTTAAATACAGTATACTTGTAATGCACCTGCATATATTAAAAAACAGATGGAAAACTTATTGTTTATGCAAATTTGTGACTTTTGTATCAATTTGTTGGTAAAACAGAAAAAAGAACTGTTAGTGGTATTTTTTATAAATGGGAATATTATTCTTGTTTGTGAATCAAGTGAGGAGCTAAAGTGGTCTCAATAGACCCTGTAAAATATCCACTGTTCACTTTCTCTCTTTGCAGCTGGTGGGTACTCTGCTGAACATATCATCAAGACGTTTTAGTGCGTACCACAGGTCATCATTTGACCATATTGCCAAATATTGTTGTTTTAAAATTGATCTCATTTTATGTCCACTGTGCATTAAACATAAAAACACACAAAGAAATACAATTACATATATGATGGTTGCACAAAAACTTCTGTGGTCACAAATTGGGGTTGGCATCATCAAAGTTTGTGGTTGGACACTTCGGGAAATGGTAAACACAATTGACTTTACTACTTTACATCCCTTGTTACCAGTAAATTTTACATATATAAGGCGCTGCCCAAGACCCATCCAACCACCTGCCTGAACCTCTTTTATGTGTTTTGAAAATACCTCAGTTGCAGCTCTCACATGGCACCATGCAATGTACTGATCTCCTAACCCAGAGATACATTCTGCTACAATACATCATAAGGTTGCTGGACAGGTAAGCCAGGTTGTTGGTCTTGCCCATGGCTCCTCACCTCACCACTAACCACTAACCACTCTTCTCAATGAAGGTTTCCTACTTCAGGCAACTGACATATTGGGTTGATATGCCCTTGCATATTTAGTAATATGGAATTTGAGACAAATTTTTTATTGATGCATAGTTTCGCACTTTTCTGATTAGGCTATGTGATTTGGGCACAGTGTGATACAAAACTACATCCATGTAAAGGGCATTGTTCCCTGACACTACTCATGTCATTTCATAAAAATGTCTTAAGATTTTGTTTTGTGTGTTGCTAATAAAGACCTAAATTGTTTAATTATTATTATTATTAGTACTAAATATTGATTGCTTCTTATATTGATTTACCCCCCTGGAAAAAATGCATTTACCACCTTATATGTTAAAATTAAATGAACACGACAGGAACATATGTGAAATAATACTGCCTGGCACTAGCATAGTTAATAACCAGGGAAAGTAAGGATTAATTATTTTTCTCAGAGTGCCTTGCGAGTTGCCTCTCTGTTCAGGCACATAATAGTCTGTGAATAGGATTGGGAAGAAATGCATAAAAAGATCCATTAAGAGACATTAGTGTTAATTATTCAAATTGATGGCTTTATTCTGAGAGTATCTGTGGAATTGGCTTCCTCTGTTGGGTTCCTGGCTTAACTTGAGTCTTCTGCAATTGAAGTACCATGAAAGTGTTAATTAAATCAAACTGGACTAAAACATGTTGTATTGGTTTACATCAGAAGAACTGATTCTCATCAGAGGCTGTTTGATTGTTTAAAGTGGTCAGAGCAGCACTGGAATCTCTTTTAAATGCATACATTACATACAAGGTTAACTGCGATGCAGCACAGAACACAGAAATCAGAAGGTTATCAAGTACAATACTTGCATTATATTGTGTTTTATTAAAACAGTACACTTGAAAACATCCAGAAGCAACAATAACCACTAAACAGATTACAAACATTTAACAGTTCCAGAAATAACACCTCAGGATTGAAGAGATTCGGGGGAGGAGGGTATGACAAAAGTTGGTGGGACAAAGAGCTGAGACACGGCTATTGGGCGGCGTGCACGCCGGCCTCTTTAATTTTATCAACACCGGCCTCCACCCGCTGCCCCCCACCAGATACCAGGGAGTCAGAAACAGTGTGTGTGTGTGGGGGAGTCTTATATTGAGGGCATAAGGCTTTTCTAGAGGCAGAGTGCCCCATGATATGCCTTTTAACCCATTTTATGCCACTCTGCCTCCAGAAATGCCTTATACTCCCTATATACCACTCTGCCCCATGATATGCCCCTGGTATATAGGGGTTAAAAGGCATTTCTGGAAGCAGAGTGGCATATAGTAGGGTATAATCCCATGATTGCCCTTGGTATATAGGGGGTATAAGGCATCTCTGGAGGCAGAGTGGCATATAGTGGTTAAAAAGCATTTCTGGAGGCAGAGTGGCATAAAGGGGGTTAAAAGGCATATCATGGGGCAGAGTGGCATATAGTAGGGTATAAGGCATATCAGGGAGGCAGAGTGGCATATAGGAGGGTATAAGGCATTTCTGGGGGCAGAGTGGCAAGCCTGGGGGCAGATATCCATAACTGGATAAATAAAAGGAAAGAAAAACTAAAAAAAAACATTTTTCTCAATCATAGCTTTTATTAAATATGAAAAAATAGTTTACATGAATTAATAAAGAAATACAAGTTTCTTACAAGAATATCATGAAGAATAATGTGATCACTGTTTTGTTCCACTGAATAAAATGGAACTTTTTAATCTACAATTTTTTACAGTAGCAAATGTTTTGATTCCATTATGTCTAATGTATTTAATTTATTAGGGCCGTTTAACACTTTTGCTTTAATGTTTTATAGTTATTTGTATGGCAAATAGTGTGACTCCGGTATGTATAAGGGGTGCGTGTAGGTATAAGAGCTCGGCTGCGAGATAAACTATATGGGGCTGGTCTCCAAATGTTTCCAAGGCTGCTTTTCATTCCCAGTTCAGCCTGCCCTTAACCCCTTGACGATAATTGGCATGCCAGGCACGTCACAGAAATTCATCCCATTAATGACAATTCGCACCCCTGTCTGATGTCTCCCTAGAGCAACAACGTGCGTAATATTAAATATGATGCTGGCGACCTGCTTTAAAACAAGTTAGGAGACGATCAATGAAATTAGAATAAGTGATTGGAAAGAGTAGCATTTGAAATACTCTGGGTTGTCTAGTTTTCAAAAATATAAGATTTGTGGGGTAAATTAAATAGGCCAGCTTCAAAGATTCCCAAATAACACAGGGGGCAGGATGATCAGATGTCAAAATTCCTTATTAAAAAATCCACAGATCCCAAATATGGCCTTTTAGTGTCACAGCTAGAGGACCAGCAGTGCAGGAACCTGGTATCATCCACCGGAACGGGAGCAGAGCAGTATAATGGTTGCAGCCGGCAAAAGAGTAGTCGTTACACGGAGCCGAGGCCGGGAGTAGGCAAGGACAGGATAATCAAAAACAAGCCGGGTCAAACACAGGAGATATACAGGAACGTCAAAAACAAGCCAAGGTCAGAAGCCAAAATCACAAAGTATTTAATAAGCACAGCCAACATGCACAAGGCACTATCACAGGCAATGAGCTAGTGCAACAGCCAGGTTTAAATAGACCTACTAATTGTATTTCCCGCCCCGCATGAAACGGAGGCTTGGAACGCATAGGTGTAGTGTCTATAAGAGGCCACACGGTGGTGCGCGTGTGTACAGAGCCAGAGTTCATGCAGTCTGCGTTCAGGAAACCTGCCAGCGGCTACAGGCGACGAGGGGCTTCAGTAGAACGGCGGTTCGGGGGAACGGACGGTAAGTACCCCGTAGTTACACTACCCCCCCTTAAAAGGGAGCCGTGCCGGCGACCAGGAGCGGGTTTGGTAGGATGACGGTGATGAAAAGCACGAACCAGACGGGGCGCATGGACATCAGCAGCATCAATCCAGGATCGTTCTTCTGGTCCGTATCCCAACCAGTGGACGAGATATTGTAATCTGCGTCTGCATATTCTCGAGTCGATGATGGCCTCAAGCTCATACTCATCAGAACCTTGGATCAAAACGGGTTTCGGTGGAGCCAGCTGACGAGAGAATCGGTTATGAATCACTGGTTGCAACAGTGATATGTGAAAAACATTATGTATATGCATATTGGGTGGAAGCTCCAGGGAGTAAGAGACGTCATTAATCTTTGCCAGAACTTTGAAAGGACCAATGTACTTGGGACCTAGGGTCTTTGTGTTCTGTCTGAGGTGCAAATGCAGTGTGGAAAGCCAGACAGAGTCCCCAGGAGATAATAGCGGTCCTGCTGAACGACGTTTGTCTGCAGACCTTTTTTGAAGTATCTTAGCTTTAGTGATAGCCTCTGAAACTTCCTTCCAGTGTTGCTGCAGAGACTTATGATGGGAGTCTGCGGCTAGGAAACCTGCCAGCGGCTACAGGCGACGAGGGGCTTCAGTAGAACGGCGGTTCGGGGGAACGGACGGTAAGTACCCCGTAGTTACATTTAGCCCCCAAGCAACCCAACAAACATATGCATGGGTGATATCACTATGTACAGGAGGTGTTGCTGAACAAATATTGGGGTGTCTAGTTTTCAAACATATATGATTTAAGGGGGGTACATTCAACTGTTTTCCAGTTTTGGAAAAAAATGGTTTTGAAATTGCCACTTGTACTTGGCCTATAACTTACAAATAAGGAGAAAAAAATGGGTTTTCTAAACTTAGGACAAATATTACAATCTATTTAGCAGGCTTTTCATTAAGTTTTGTAGATGAGTAAAAGATTTGTCAAATAAAAGTTAGAAAAAGTCCTTTCTAACTTTTTCACCAAATAATAAATATTTCTTATATAGTAAATTGAATGATATGATCAAAATAATGGTATCTAAAGACAGTCCATAATGGAGCTCTTCACAGTTATTAAGGTTATTAAGATCTTCCCTTTTTCAATTTTCTTGAATGCGGAAAACAGTAGAAACCATACAGGTCAGTATAGATGTAGAAAAAAAAGGTTTATTACATATAAAACAATACCTTGCTTTTAAAACATGCAGCAGCCAGCGTCCATGTTATAAGATCCAGACAGGAAGATTGCTATTATGGGTAGTTATATGTGAGTTTAATACATGTATTTTTTTATAAAGAAACACAAAGATTCAAAGTGCAGTTGGTAGAGAATGTTAAGTACCTGGTATTTTATTTATCTATGCACACTACCATCACTGGGATGTTTCTTAACTCCCCAGAGTATAGATGGGCAGAAACTGTCATATCATACAAAAAAAGATCTACTTTTGGGCCAGAACAAAGTGTAGAAGAATAGGGAAGGTCAAATTTTGCAGCAGAAGTGGGTTTTACTTGTCTTGTGCACAAGTGGAAAAGTATATGGTCATAAGCCATACCTTGCCCCTACAGCTCAATCTCCTTCCTTATTCTGGGGGATTTATTTTTAAGAAAATTACTTACTTGACTGTCAGGTCTCCGCTAATACACAGTAGGCATTGTCTTCCTCACAGAGTCAAAAGCCCGCTCGGCATCATTGGATGGACGCTGTACAGGAATCTTGATCAGACGAATGGCAGAGATTCTCTACTGACACCCAGTGGCAAATGTTTGCATGCGGGTGTGAAGCAAGACCTCCTAAAGGCACCACAACCATGGGATACATATGGGATTATTTTGGTTATATCCCTGACATTATATTTTTTCTATTTGTTTAGCATTTTAATATGTGTTTAATGTAGAGATTTTTGTGTATTTCTCTAAGTGCTTATAGTTATAATGTTGGTCCCTTTTTTAAGAATATCATTGGGACTGTAATATTTTATATTTTCACCTTGTTTCCATTTCTACGTGTATTCAGATTGACTCACTGTGTAGTCTACTTTTAAGTGTTACTTCCTAATACCTTCACCTCTATTGTGTATTCACCATTGTTGAATGTGTGAGATTAGCTTGGTAGCGGTGTCGTCTGCATAATCCCTTGGTAGTGTGTCATAATTAGGAATCAGAGGAGAGGATAGAAGGAGATCATTGGATGAGCGTAGAGACTGGTTAGGAGTGTATTTATAGATAAGTGATGAGATGCAAGTAGGGAAAGCACTGTGTAGGGCTTTGAAAGTAAGAGACTGTTGATTCTAGCTCATTTGTTTCACGCTCCCCCGTGGACCCTTTTCTACTTAATGTGAGGGGTTGGTCTGTTGCATCCCCTAACTGTGAGTAACTGAGTGTCAAGGCCTACCAGCAAGTTTTCCCTAACTCTCCTTCCAAAGAACAAGTAGGAGTTATGCCATTTTATAGATCTCTGATCTGACCTGATTCCACAAATACTGCAACTTTTTTTTTCTAAATGTTTCTAATATTCATCTGAGGACTTAGCATTGGTTATTGGGCCTCCAGAGTATTTTTGATCATGTTGAAACCACTCAACACACTGTGATTATGACTTACACATATCTGCTTAACAATGTATTCAAACGATAGAACTTTACTCCTTTAGCAGTTATCCAAGGGATGCATGTTCCAAAGATGTGCATATAATTTCTCACTTAAAGAAAGACCAAACTCCAGGAGTTAAAAAATAAAGATACAGAAACAGGGAGAAAAAAGGCATACTATACATGAGATCTATCCTGGAAATATTCAGTGTGTCTTTTCTGATTTACATTGCCATCCCCTTGGCATAGCATGTATTACCAGATGCCCTGAAACATTTTTGCGTGCTTCCAGATGAAATCCAGTAAACACTGGCAATAAAGCTGCTATCGGCACAGAATCAGGCAGCAATTAATATTTCTAATTGTGGCTCGAGGGTATAAGAGTCATGTAGCAGGAACTGAATGAGATACATTAATCAGGACATACAGACAGCCTGGGTTTGCATGATATAGATTTCTACTGCAGAATTTACCAGAGGAAAAATCCTCAAACGAGGAGCTGAGAGACTGACAGTGAAATGTAATGGGGCTTTGAATTCAATATAAATCCTTTTCTGTGACTGCGTTTTACTACATCCTAATCCTGAAAGCTTTCCAAACTAAACTTTGTTTACACTTATTAAATCACTGCACAGTAAAAAAAAATCCATAATTTGCTAAAAACGGTTTTGAAGATGATATGCTACTAGACAGCATTAATAACATAATTGGGGTTGTCAAATGTATCTTCTTTTGGAAGCAGCATGCTGTGGCCTAGGTTGACTGGGCCTAGGCTGGAAGGTCTGTATGGACAGCAGTGCCAGACACAGTTTAAAACCTCCTTACATATCTTCAACTTCAAATACCGTATTTGCTCGATTATAAGACGACCCTGATTATAAGACGACCCCCCAAAATCTGAATATTAACTTAGGAAAAAAAGAAAAAGCCTGAATATAAGACGGCCCTAAAGGAAAAAAGTTTTACCAGTAAATGTTAATTCATGTAAACTATTTTTTTAAATAAAAGCTATGATTGAGAAAAATATTTTTTTTGTTTTTATTTCCTTGTATTTTCCAACCTGTCCCCCAGTTACGCACATCTGCCCCCAGGCTTGCCACACCAATATGGCACTGTGGCCCATGATATGCCTTTTAACCCTCTATATGCCACTGTGCCCCATGGTATGCCTTTTGACCCCCTATGTGCCACTCTGCCTCCAGAAATGCCTTATACCCCTATATCCCATTCTGGCATTTAGGGGGTTAAAATGCATATTATGGGGCAGAGTGGCATATAGGGAGGTATAAGGCATTCCAGGAGGCAGAGTGGCATTAAGGGAGTTAAAAGGCATTGTATAGAGCACTCTGCCTCCAGAAATGCCTTATACCCCTATATGCCACTCTGGCATTTAGGGGGTTAAAAGGCATATTATGGGGCAGAGTGGCATATAGGGAGGTATAAGGCATTTCAGGAGGCAGAGTGCTCTATTAAATGCCCCCTTAACGCCACTCCAGAAATGCCCTATGCCCCCATTTAACACACACACACACACACCCTATACCCCCATTTAACTAACACACACACACACACACTCTCCCCCCCCCCCTCTCACCCCTCTCTTCCCTCTCTCCCCTCTCAGCCCTCTCTTACCGGTGCTTCCAGCCGGGGCAGCAGGTTGACGTCGCCTTCCGCTGCAGCAGGAAGGAGGTGGAGTTGGCAGGGGGGGTTTGTATGCGTCCGTCGCGTATACTTTCCCCGGCTGTCAGAGATCAGAGTTCCCCGCACCGGTGCGGGGAACTCTGATCTCTGACAGTCGGGGAAGGTCTACGCGACGGACGCAGACAACCCCCGCTGCTAGCCACACCTCCTTCCGGCTGCAGCGGACGTTGTCTACGCGAATCGCGTAGACGTCAACCCGCTGCCCCGGCAGTACAGCAGGAAGCACCGGTAAGTGTGTGTATGATGGGGGGGGGTGAGACAGGAGGATCCAGGTCCCCTGCAGCGGTGGGGGGATCTGGATCTTAGTCTCCTAATCAGACCTCTATTTGAGGTCTGATTAGAAGACGACCCCGATTAGAAGACGAGGGGTATTTTTCAGAGCATTTGCTCTGAAAAAAACCTCGTCTTATAATCGAGCAAATACGGTAAGTTTTAACTAAGCTTTACCAACATGGTCTAGTCTGACCACACGTTTTACCAAATTAAGAAATATTATCTCAATTATATAATATTATCTTACCATTTAATCGTCTCATTTGCCTAATGTTGTATTTCGCATCATGTCCCTTTGTTTTCTCAATGTTTTACCAACCTTACCTTCCTTATCTCGGTATCTTCCCATCCTGTTCCAGTCATATCTTAGTCTTCCCAACCTTCCTCAGTACCTTGGTATTACCAGTTTCACACATGGTGGAATGAGCTTTTTTTTTTTTTACCACTTTTGGCCAAAATGTCACTTTTCCCCCTCGTTACAGCATTCAGCGCCGCCTACAGGCTGCTTCATGAATACCTCACATAGTACTCCAAGAACTGTAGTAATAAAAAAAAAATGTGAGAGGTATGTTTTCTAACAATTTGTCACAGTCCACTTTCCAGTCCATCACATTGGCATATCTAGACCAGCTGCTGTGGAACCTTTCTTAATGTACTTTTTCTTATCTGCATTTTAGAATTAAGAAAACTAAGTGTCCGATTCACTGGAAGCAAAGCATTATTCATCAGTACAGAGGACACATGTATCCTACTATACAGACATTACTCCCATACTGTCCATTATAGAGTTGATGAAAGATGGCCATTCTCCTTATGGTCTGTGGAAACTTAATAAAATGTGGAATTCAGTGATCCCCTGTCAACACTTTTGACAAATCTGCATAGGTATATTATACTAGATTATTCAATATACTGAGAAAAGAAGCATTACCTTGTCTTCTATATGAGGTATTACCCACATAGAAACATTTGACAGCAGATAGGAAACATTTGACCCATCTAGCCAGCTAATTTTTTTTCCAGCCCACCTTCCAAGGACAAAATTAAATTAAATGAGTAGATTTGTTTTTAAGTGGGGATAAGCTGCAAAAGCTATAGAAAGCTAAATAACTTGCATTTTACCCATCAGAAGGTTTTTTTTTTACTTTCTAGAAACAAGAGAGAAAGCGAAAAAAAATTGGAAAGGCCAGACAGTTGTAATGTTGACCTCTGTAGATTCAAATTTAAAATGGTACAAAAACATATAACACTTTTCGATTTCCCATCTAAGTAAAAAGGCAATTGTGGACAGTAAAAAACAAGCACTGCATTTGTTATTTGTATGTGTATCATGACCATTCCTGGGAACTTCTGGGCTCCGGCTATCCAGAGCCTTCCCTTGCGGGACGTGTCCACGACTGCCCACTGACATCAGGGGACGGTCCTGTGTCATCGGTGGGAGTTCCCACTGACGTCATGGGAGGACCTGCCTACGTCAGTGGGATGTTCCCGCTGACGTCGGTGGGAGTTCCTGATGATGTTCCTCCTGAGTTCAGTTGCTTCTACTCACTGTCAGTTGCAGTGGACTTAATTTTAAGATACCAGGTGTGGTGAAACCTGGACAAATAACAGCTCATGGTATTTTGGGGCTAACTTGGCTTTAGTGAAAATAATCCTCAACACAGGATCTACAACGCAATATCTTGTAGCTTCTATTCACCAACTGTCTTCTATTTGATTATTTTGTGTATTACTTCTAATTAAAAAACATTCTTTGGGGGGGCAAACTTGTATGTTCCCCTTGAATGTGTCTGGACTAAAAAGAATGTCAAGTAGCTCTGGGTCCAATACTTTACGAGCCCAGCAGGTCATGTATGGTCATTCACTGCTCATCACGCCAACACCAGGCACATATTATGGCTCCAAAGCTTGCAATATTACTATGCTCATCTGTGACTATAAATTGATATTGTATCCAGTAATTAATAATTATCTATGTATATGTGTGAATGACAACAAGGGAGCTGTTGCAAAAATATAAATATTGTATTAATTTATTAAAACTTTGATAGGGTAAACAAGCAACTTTTGCTGATATACTTTTTGTGACAGTTTATAATCTCAAAAAGTTTCTCTCAGCGTGGTGAACAGTATCCTGCTTGCAAGGCTGAGTTACTAGGTCACCAGACTTTGGGCAATTACTCTGTGTAGTATAGGTCCAAGTATTGTGCTCATTGATGCTTCATGCACACCGCAGTCTGATGCAGCCTGTGGAGTGCATATGAACATCTAAATGGGTCACAGGAAAAATACTGATGTCCTTTACCTGCAGCTCTTGCCATTTTTTTCATTAAAAGAACCAGGTTGGTTGAATAATGGTCATATTATGCCTACCTCTCATGCAATCTTACAAGTGTCTGTGGTATGGTATTAATTGTGTAGATGCAGAAATGAATTTCATGTGGTCTAAAATTAAAATAACTTCTAAATTCCATACCTTCTATAGTTATTGACAGTAAAATATGTTTATTCCATTTCCCAGGAGGCGATATGCATGTTATATCTCTACTGATTCACCTACAGCACTCTCCATTCTAAACCCCTAGTGTTAGAAAGAAAGGAGAGGCTTTTATCAGAGCATAAACAAAGCTACAGGCTCATGTTTGCTTGCTGTTAATTTATTTATTGCTTAGTAGGACACAGTGGGAATACAGTGGAGAAGGTTTTCTTAACTCACTGACAACTGAAGAACAACACAACCCCTCAGCAAATGGAATACTGATAGGTGGCAGATTTTCCACTAGTTAACTGGGGAGACAGCCAAAGTGTCAAGGGTTACACAAGTCACAGCGGGACAAGTTGGGGGCACACATTCTAACTCTGTAGAGAGTCTCCAGAAAGGCCTCATGTGTAGGTTGTCACAGTTAGTGCTGTAAAGTACTCTAACAAATGATTTCTTTTGGTAGGATTTATAAGTCCCAGATTTCAAAGTAAAAACTGGAGGAGCAGCAGGAGGGACATTTTAAAGTGAAATATTTGACAGTATTTCTCTGTTTCACTCCCTTCCCTCCCACTCAGCGTATTTCAGGATACTGATGAAGGTAAAATGGTTGCAAGGGGGTTGGGGAGCGGGAGGGAAGACAAGTAGCTCTGATATAGTGAATTTCTGTGTAATACAGACTTTTCAGGTGGGAAATCACATGAGTTAATAGCACTTTGCATTATTTATGGTGGAATATCACACTAGTATGTGCATATATGTATGCAATTCACAGTACACATAAATCATATGTGCACACTAAATTAGCATTGCTTAATAGATACAAGTGAATAAAGTTAATATTAAGCAAGAGCAGCTCCTATGCAAATCATTTAAGAGAACCATTCTAACTGTAATAAAGTATAGGCAAAATATATTATATAAATATATTGATAAAAACATGCTATGATACAGATCTATATTGATCTCACTAGAGCTGAAATTGGGTTTATTTATAACCCTATCAGTTTTTCTCTGTTATTCTATAGTTTGAGAGAGGTAAATTGTATGTCTTTTACTTTAGTACAAAAGCTCCCATAGATGGCATATAGAAGGTAAAGTGTTTTCTCTGCTCAGGGGGAACTCCCACCGACATTACTGGACTGCCCACTGACGTCAGTGGGCATTCCTGGCCGTGTCCTGCAAGGGAAGTCTCCGGGTAGCCGGAGCCCAGAAGTTCCCAGGTATGATTATCTTCAGATTGGCCGATAAAAAAACACATTTAGATTCTCTGATATCAGGTAAATATATGAACCAATAAATTCAGATCTGATGAGTAATATTAATTATTTATTGATTTATGTAGCATCATCATATTCTACAATGAAGCTTGTTTGAACAGGGGTCTCCTAAACTTTTGCTTCTGTATATCCAAATTGTTACGCAATGTGGTACTTGTTAGGTCTTGCGCCTCTTGTACAGTGCTGTGGAATATGATGGTGCCATTTAAATGAATACATAATAATCATCTTCCACAGTCATGTACAATGGAAAAACAAGATACGACAAGTACTTCATCACATAACAATTTGCATTTACGGAAACCATTTGTTTGAACATTGGGTTTTCAGAGCAGTTACAATAGTAAATTCTCAGTTTTTCATAACATTAGCATTTTACAGTTTTTAATTCTTCAAATATTTAATTATTTGACAACTGTATTTTTAAAAACTTTAACATTTGATTATTGGACTTAGCAGCTTTCAGGACATTGCAATCTCAGATGAGTCAGAATTTTTAAACAGGACTGCCAAGGGTACAAAAGATCACAGTCAACAGTGATCATCCTATAAGCCAATGTATATCATTATACCTCTCCTCTTTGTGTGTTTCACCTCTGGCCGCTTTCCTTCCAAGTTTCCCTGAATGTGTACATGTTTATTGTATCCTTTAATGGGAATGTCAATATGAAATCTCACTGCTCCCTTTGTTACAACAGGAAATGTTGCTAAGGTTATTCCCTTTGCACCAAGTCTTTCCCAAGGTTGTGGTGTCACAAAAATCAACGGTGGTGACATTAGCCCTGACATGACCTGCACTGGTGCCATAATGGGAATCTAAGGATGATTTAAATAATACAGGTGTCTGTGGGGGATGTTTGAGAGTCATTAATATGACCCTTGCAAGATAACTGTGAACTTCATATATCCACTGGCAGATTTAACTACTTCTGCACTTCAACTGTTGCAAATAAGGAGTTCGAGCAGTACAGTATACAAACTAGAAGCATATATATATATCTATCTATATAATAACATTATGACCACTGACAGGTGAAGTAAATAACCCTGATAATCTTGTTATGACACATGTCCATAGGTGGTATATATTAGGCAGAAAGTGAACATTTCATCCTCAAAGTTCATGTGTTAGAAGCAGAAAAAATGGACAAGCGTAAGCATCTAAGCAAGGGACAAATTGTAATGGCTAGACAACCGTGTCAGAGCATCTCCAAAACTGCAGCTCTTGTGGTGTGCTCCTGGTCCACAGTGATCATTACCTATCAAAAGTGATCCAAGGAAGGAAAAGGGGTAAACTGGCAACAGGGTCATGGGCGGCCAAGGCCCATTGATTCATGTAGGGGGGCAAAGGCTGTCCGTGTGGTTAAATCCAACAGTCGAGCTACTGTAGCTCAAATTGCTGAAGAAAATTAATGCTGGTTCTGAGAGAAAGGTGTCAGAACACACAGTGCATAGCAGTTTGTGAATATTGGACTGCATAGCCGCAGACCAGTCAGGGTGCCCATGCACTGCTGAAAGTGCCTGTTGTCCCCAGAATCACTTCCAGTACCAGCCAGCGCACCTTGGAACCCTGCTATGTGTACCCAATAAGTAGACACAACTACCTTGAATTGAGTACAGCAGGAAAGAACAGTTTATTGTAGTAAAACATAGACTCATATAGCCACAGAACTTCATTAACATAAATTAACATTGATAAACAGGTACATGTAGACAACCCAACCTTTAATCCCCTTTAGCTACTGAATATCCCCCTGGCAGCAATCCTGTTAATGGGATTAGTTTACACAATGGAGTTCCTGCCTGTTTGGCAGCCAGGCTGGAGCCATCTCTGACTACCTTGGGGCCTTGTATGACAGGTCATTATGTCACATATCTCCCCTTTTAAAAAGAAGACTGAACTGGGGCGAGACCCCAACCGGGTCTGCAACCAGTTCAGTCGGGGGGCACAGCTCCGTCGCTCCTAGAGTTGTGAATGCAGGGGGCTGGCAAAAGGCACCTGTCCCACTAACCAGTCCTGGGGTGCACTTAGAGACTGTGGGTAGCAGGCTTGCTTTCAGTCCTCTCCAGGGGCCCCAGTGATGGACAGTTCCATCACACACTCCATCACATATCTCCCTTTTCTGGGGGAGACTGACATCTGATAAGACCCCACACGGTTTGACTCCAAAGTCAGTCTGTATATCTGGACACAAATTGGTACTCCCCAAAACAATTTAAAAAAAGACCAGTACTCACCCGGCCGCACTCTGCTTCTCCCAAATAGTGTAACTGCCGCTGGGGAGAAGGGCCATATGTGCCTTCTCCCTGGAGTCCTCTCAGCCGCTGGGGAGAAAACAGAGGCTGGGGTCCCTTCCATATGGGGTTCTGGACTGACTGCCCGGCACCTCTGGGGACTGCAGGTGGCGACCGTAGTCCAATCCACCTGCATGGTACAAATGTTTGTATGATCCTCTGCGAGGGGAGGAAAGCCACATGCATCCCCTCCTGTATACTGCATCTGCTGGGGAGAGATGTTGATTTGCCTCTCTCCCATTGCCAACACTTCTGCTGAGGATACAGGATCCACAGAAATCACTGTCTCTGGGCAACATAGAGGGGGTAAAGCCAATGGAGCTGGGGTCACAAAGGGGGAGCGGGCAGAGGCCAGCGGCACTCTGCCCTGAGGGCAGAGCTTCAGCTGCATTTGTAAAATCCAGGGGCACCACCAACTCTGTGGCTGCATGACTGGACCCTCCTTGGTTACTGGGGTCAGGCTTGGGAACAAGTGGAAGGGGTGGGCAGAGTCCAGCAGCACTCTGCCTCGAAGCCAGCAGTTAAGATGGGGGATCTGGCTGGGACATGCAGGGGGGTCTTGGTCAGTTTCTGGGCCATATTGCGGGGAATAGGGCAAAGTGTCTGGGGTGAGGGAAGGGAGTGGGCAGAGGCCAGTTGCGCTCTGCTCGGATGTTTGTGCTTCTGGTGGGGGCACAATACTCACAGGATCCACTGGGGCACACTGCTAAGCACGGTCAAAGAGTTCTCGGTAGGCCTGCTCCAGGAACCATTCTTGGTAATCCAAATAATCAAAATTAGCCCACAAGTCGGGCAGGTAACAGGGCACATCTAATCCCTTCCCTGAACTCCCGGATCTCATAGCACCAATATTTCAATGGGCTCCCAAATTCTCGGTCCTCTTGTAGGCTTTCCATTATCAATCCCGGGACGCCAAAGTCATCGCCCTCTGGCATGTAGTCATCCTTCAGCTCTGGACACCACTGCCAATACAGGGCCCAGTATCCACAATCCACAGTCATTTCAAGCGGAAGCAACTTCTCCAACTCAGCCACCAAGTCATCTTGGGGCTGTTGTCCCAGGTACTGCACTCGCCAATCTAGTTGTAGCACGTACCATTCCTTGGAAGATGGGAGGACTATTCCCCGGACACCCTGGTCCACTCTGAGAGCCTCCATCCAGGCATTTATGTAACTCGCGACTCTGCTGTGCACCAATACGTCCTGTAGTGCTGGAACCATCTTAAGCTTGTTGCTGGTATACCCGCTGTGACGTTTGCAAGGAGGTTCCCGCCAATGTAACGGGTTCATCAAGAGAGCTGTAGTAACTCCCAGAGATCACCCACATGTATCCTTCTGTTGTCCCCAGAATCACTTCCAGTACCAGCCAGCATGCGCACCTTGGAACCCTGCTATGTGTACCCAATAAGTAGACACAACTACCTAGAATTGAGTACAGCAGAAATGAACAGTTTATTGTAGTAAAACATACTCGTATAGCCACAGAACTTCATTAACATAAATCAACATTGATAAACAGGTACATGTAGACAACCCAACCTTTAATCCCCTTTAGCTACTGAATATCCCCTTGGCAGCAATCCTGTTAATGGGATTAGTTTACACAATGGAGCCATCTCTGACTACCTTGGGGCCTTGTATGATAGGTCATTATGTCACAGGCACGCACGTGAGCATAAGAACTGGACAACAGAGCAATGGAAGAAGGTGGCCTAGTCTGATGAATTAGAGATTATAATAGCCTTGGTGCATATATAATCTAAATTTGAATAAAGAATATTTTGCATAACATCTTTACACTATCAACAATAGCAGCAAAAAAACATGAAAATCAAAATACATAACGAACAGGAGGTTATAACAGGAACCAAACAAAACGGCTATTTCCGATGTGTGGAACCAATGACCTCCACCCCTGAGCCACAGAAAGAGCAAGATTAAACTGAACGAAATAGGGAACAGTAACAGTAACTTTGATCCTATAGCAAGGTCAGTAACAGACAGTAGAACAATAGGTCATAAAAACACACCACAACCCCCACGCTACAGAGTAAGCAAAACAGGGAAGGGAAGGAAATTATTTGCCTTCTGTCTTTATTAAAATTTAGATTATATATGCACCAAGACTATTATAATCTCTAATTTTAACGCTAAGCCAAGCAAAGGTAGCATGGGGAGCAGGGCAAAAATAAAAGGTATAGAAAGTAGAAGTCCTGGACCTGTCAGAAGAGTGCAGGACGTCCGACAGAGAGGTGCCTAGAGAGTGCCCCTCTGAACAAATGAGCCCTGAAACTGGGGTCAATTTCAGCCAGACCCAAAACCAGCGCACCCATCTAGTGATGGTAGAAGATACCAGACGAATACCCCACGATGCATAATGACTTGGGGGTTGATACAGACAGCCATAAAGAAACAAACCACAGACAGAGTATGTTGATATGATCTGTATTGAATATGCTAGCATGAAAAACAAGCACAGGTGGTAAGTCTCTTGGCAGGAAGCCCTCTGAATGTAGCGCACGGCAGGTAGCCCTGGAACAATACAGCATCAGGTACGAAGGAAGCCAGGAAGCCAGCAACAAGTCAGGATTAGGTACAGGGCCAGAGCAAACGGTCCACTAACGTCAATGCAATGAAGGGCTGGGCAGGTTTATATAGGCAGGCTGATCAGGGAACAAGGTGCAGCTGAACATGGTAATTAGGACTGAGTGCTTCAGCGTGAGACGGGCGGCCACTAGTGGTTATAGAAGGAAATGAGCAGCACAAAGTTTTGAGTATTCCAGGCTGCGAAGGGTGGAACATGACAGCAGGTGACAAAGATGTTGAGGCTTCTGAGATTTATAACGGGTCGAGATTTCCCCAACTTTTTGCGAACCAGGGAGAGGTTGCTGACGAAGTGAGGAGGACCAATGACATGGGTTCTATGGCGCCCTTCTGGGATAGTAGGTGAATTTTTGAGTCCACTAGCTCCTGTTGGAGAAGAAAAAGCTAGGGGGAAAAGGAAGGGCATGTTGAATGGGGGAATAGTTTTGAAAACGGGTAATTTATGGGTTTGTGGTCTTCCTCGTGCAGGACTGGTTCACCTCTGGCGGAGGGAAACGGAGCCCGGAAGTGGTACCCTGCCTGACGACTGGTAGCCTCTGGTGACTGGTAGCCTTTGGTGGCTGGATGGTCGGCGGTCCAGCTCCTTGGATATCCAGCCCTGACAGAAACGCTGTCTGGAAGAAAAAGCTTACCTCATGGAGGATTGGGCCTCTGTGAAAGGTGAAAATGTTCACATGCTTATTTAGCTCCTTTATGAAAGCATCCCAGAAAAGGAGACCGTCGGCAGCTGGACCCATCTCCTTGCTCCCAAGATCCATAAGGCAAAGTTCTTGGCACATGAGAGCAGTCTGGGGAGGCATCCATTTGGGGTATCAGACATGATCGCTTGTTCGGCCATCAGGAACAATTGGGACAATGGGCCAGCAATGTCCAGAAGCTTATCCTGGGCTCTTCTGATACCAACTTTGGCCCCTTTCCTGGGGTCCCTTCAGGTTTTGGACATATATGTCACCATCGTGGGGTCAAACTTGGGGGTCTTAAGACCTTGCGTTGCAGTTTAGGACCTGAGCATTCTGAGTTTGTTCCGGACCTCCCTCTCCACTGGCTTCTGGATCCATTTGACCAGGGAAATGGAAATTATATTCTCAGGGTTAAAACAGGTTCACCAACAGCATTGAGGGCACCAGAATCCTCTGGTATTGCAGGAGCTCCGGATGGAGTCATCAAATAGGAGCCTGTAGCCTGGGACAGAGACAACGGGAGTGCGTATTGCACGTTGCTTCCCTTTAGAGGTGCCAATATAATGCCCTTACGCAGGCGTTTGCTCACTGAACCCTCTGGATCAATATCTGAATAGGGAGTGTCATCCCAAAGAGCCCTGGAAGGCCGACGGCGGGATGGGAAAGTGACGCTAGGGGCAAATCAAAGGAGGCCCTGGCTATGTATGGCCATGATGACAGGTCTGCCGCTGAAGGCGTGTGGGTCTCGTCTGTCATAGTTAAGCACTACTCTTGGTGGTATTCACAGCAAGAAAGTATGAGCAGAAAACATTTGAATATGTTGGCACCAGAGATCTGTGAGAGATCAGCAATAAATGTGCAAGGCACAGTATATAAAACCCCAATGTGGCGGTAGAGGCAGTAGTAATAGTAGTTTTATAATATATATATATAAAACAGTATAAAAGTAAACATTTGTATCAATCTTTATAAAACAAATAGTTTATAGTGCACAGTACAACTGGTATTTTTATCATACAGCATCATTTGTGCTGAATGCTTTATATCTGGACATCATTGCAGCATTAGCCCAAAAGGTAAGAAGATATTTGTTGTCCTTAATGCATTGTTTCATATTCTCTTTTTTTTTTTTTGCTTGTGTATAGGTACTAATGGAAATTATTTTCCAGACTGCTCTCTTTGGTACCACTAGATGGCAGGCTATCACAGGGAAGACGCTGTCAGGACATAGCAGTGTTCCTGAGGTTTTTGACATGGTTGTCATAGCACAAAGATTGGTGCAGTGCCAGAGAGCTGTGTGTGGGTGCTATTGGGCAGGACTGACTTGTGGTGATTTGGGAACTGATGCTGGAATAGCAGATGGTGCTGTGGTGGAAATTTGGAAGGTGGTATGTCAGTGCTGTGTGTGTTTTGGGTTCCAAACAGGAATAGCAGAGAGAGCAGACATGCTGGTACAGAGCCTTATCTTAGAGGGATGCATGTTTCTAGTGGAAGACAGTGAGAGATCTATATGTTGGGATGTATCAGCAATGGGGAGATTATGAGGCAGCCAGGGATAAGGGCTTAGATTTCTACTAATTAATCGAATCCCGTTAGCTTCAGTTAGATAGAAGGGAAGTTAGGCTGAAGTGTGGGGACAGAATGACTCATGGTGACAAGATGGGTGGGTGGATTTGACGGTTAGAGTTTTTTTCACTGCAGTCTTAAAATGACAGCTCCTCTTAAGTAATTCCAACTCCCCTGTGCACACAGCTGAAAAACTACTGGGTAAAATTCTATTCCAGAGGCCCAAGTAAAATGTTAAGTTCATGCGTAACTGTTACTGTGCCTCAATTTTGTACATGTTTTGCCCCTGTCAGTGCACTTGTGATGTCATTAACCCTCAGCGTTTATCACAGACGTCTGTACCTGCACTGGTTAAGATGCACCATATTATCAAACGTTCTTCTTGTGCAAACTGTGCCACTAAACAACCAACCTGTCGAGCACTTGAGCTAAAACTAGCTGTTTCTAGAACAACCCACACCTTATATTCCTGTACCCACTTCTAACTTCCACCATGCCTTGCAACCCCTCTATTACCATATTCTAGTAACACCCCTTTTTGTCCTGCAGCACACTATTTCATGGGTTTTTAACCAATATTTATTTATTTTTACTTCAGTAAATACATTTCATGACACTTAAAGCGGATTTAAATCACAACTAAAGTTGCAGCAGTGAGGCATTCTTTTTGACTTCAGCTATTCGTAATGTGTCATGGACTTTAGCCTTGCCAGGGTCCCATAAGCTTTGATGTCACCTAATGCCTCTGAAGTGAAATGCTCACACAAATCTTTAAATACGTTTACATCCCAGCCCTTAGTTCAACCTCCTATTGTGTCACATAGCTCTGTCCCTCTTGACACTAGCTGCTGTGGGCTCAAGCTCCCATGATGCTTAATTAACCCCTTAATGACAAAGCCTGTACATGTACGGGCTCCAAATACATTGTTTTCAATGAGTTTAGGAACCACCCATTGTCCTTAAGGGGTTAATTAAGGGGCTTACTGAACATTAGTGTACTGCTAATAGTCTTGCTGGGTTAGTGTAAGCTACTCATATTCTAGCACAACATCTTCACTTTGACTTGTCGTACAATCTACTAGACTGCAAATGGACCAACATTTTTTTTGTTTAGTTTCTGGTCCATTCGTTGTGGGACAACAAATTTAATTTCCTGCTGTTTCAGTTTGGATGAAATTGGGAGGGCTTTTTTCATTCGGAAACTAAATTTATTGTCACTTACTAGACATTTTCTCACTAGAGAAAAAGAGGTGCAGAAGTGTTTGTCTTTCTCTGCGAATTCGCCTGCAATGCAATATTCTGACCTTTTGGAATACCTCTGTAAAAGTGCAGAGCCACGGCATGCCCAAGGGGGACAGCTTCTCCTCCTTTCCTCCAATTGGGGGAGAGAGTGTGCATGGAGGCTCTGCCCTTTTGTGGCAGCACTCTGGAAGGCCTGGTTAACGGAGCTGATACCATGGATAAGCAGATGAAGGAAGAAGGACATGAAGAGCTAAGAGAAGAAACAGAGCTGTGGAAAAGAAAACAGGGACAGGGGATAGGTATGGAGTCATTGAGAATCCAATGTGATCCCATATCTTGAATCTACCCAAGGGTCCTGCCTACTCCTCCTGTGGTAACCCCTAGGCAGATTTATCTGCACCATCACAATTTTATCTGCAGCCCATATCATATCACATTGATCTGATCCTGACTACAGACCTATCTCTGCACTTCTCTCCTGTTTTACAGCTTGCTCTGCCTTTAACCTTTTTTAAATCAACCAAATACTTCCCACAAAGAAAACGATGTCACTATGACATCTTTCTTTTTCAAAGAGCATGAGAGGTATGCCTCAAATATGGGGAATGATGAAAGTGAGCAGATGGTCCACTGGTTTGTAGCATACAGCATAGCAGCGGCGAGATTGAAAGAGCTGATGAAATGCTCAGAGCAAGTTAAGAGTTAAAGTAAACTGCTTACATAAAACAATTTACCAAGAGAGAAGTACCCCTCCCACCACATAGGTTGCTCATTAATGGTGTCCAGAGAGGCCTATAATGTGTCGGAGGGTTGCAGTGTGTTAAATGAAATGCATTACCACTGATTGGGACCAGACTGGGAATGACTTAGCAGCCCTGGCACTTTAAGGCATGCAGCTGCTTGAAGAATACTCACAGTGAAAGCACTACGATTTTATACTCACACAGCATGTGATTGTGTGTATATCTAGCTGGTGACTGTAAAAAGCAGGTAGAGGACTGCATCTGGATTGAGGTCCAGCGAGATCCGTCAAAAAACTTGCAGGTGAGGTCAGCCCATTTTGGAACAGGCCCATTTCAGGCAGATTTTTGTAAATCCTGATTATCTGTAAATCAATGTATTGGAAAAGAAGTGGGCGGGAGTGGACACACATGTTGTGGGAACAGGCGGGATTGGATACACATGTTGTGGTAGCGGGCGGGATTGGACACTCATGTTGTGGGAGCGGAACACGCACATTGCAGGAGTGGGCAGTAATGGTCAGAAATTCAGCGAGAGCAGGATTAAGAAAACAGTCCCGTGCAGGGCTTCAACTGCAGGTCCCGTGCAGGGCTCTAACTGCAGCTTTTTAAAGAAGATCACTGACATAAAAGTAACTATGATGTGTATGTGTATTGGGACACCTGACCATTACACCACCAAGGACTTTTGTGACATTATATTCTAAATACATAGACATTGATATGTAGTTGGTCGCCCTGTTGCAGCTATAAAAGTTTCTATTCTTCTGTGAATGCTTTCCACAAGATTTTCTGCGGGATTTTTTGCCTATTCATTCAGTACAGCATTTGTAAGGTCAGGCACTTATGTTGGATGAGAAGGCCTGACTTGCAATCTCTGTTCCAGTTCATCCCAAAGGTCTTCGATGGGTCAGGAGTTGAGGTCAGGGCCCTGTGCGGGTCAGTCAAGTTCTTCCACACCAAACTCATCTAACCATGTCTTTATGGACCTTGCTTTGTGCACTGGGACACAGTCATGCTGGAATAGAAAAGGGCCTTCCCCAATGGAAGCATAGCATTGGCAAAAATGTCTTGGTATCCTAGGGCATTACGATTACCCTTCACTAGATATAAGGGGCCCAACCCCTGAAAAACAGCCCCATATCTTTATCCCTCCTCCAGAAATCCTCACTTCTCAGAAATCTGGTTGTAGCCATTGAAAGCTCTCCTTTTCTTGCTCCGTCAAGGTAGTGTAACCAATGTTCCTTTAACTTTGAGCTTGTGAACAATGCTTCCAACAATGTCTCTAGGAACATTCAGTGCCTTTGCTATCTTTTTTGTAACCTGTTGCTTGTTTGTGAAAGGCGATAATATCTTCTTTTTTGACCATTCTTTTGACGAACATACCGTATTGGCTCGGATATAGGCCGCACCCGAATATAGGCCGCACCCTAAAAGTTAGGTGCTTTTTTAAAGAAAAAAATTTCTTAGTAAAAAAAACAAACACTTAGTGGAACAGATATGCTGCCACTCTGCCCCCGCGAGATATGCTGCCACTCTGCCCTCCCCAGACATGCTGCCACTCTGCACTCCCCAGACATGCTGCCACTCTGCCCTCCCCAGATATGCTGCCACTCTATCCCCCCTGAGATATGCACTCTGCCCCCGAGATGTGCCCCCCCGAGATATGCTGCCACTCTATCCCCCCCTTGAGATATGCTGCCACTCTATCCCCCCCCGAGATATGCTGCCCTTCTGCCCCCAAGAGGCCCCCCCCCTAGACTTACCGGTGCAGACTCCCCGGGGTCTTGCAGGGCCGGCAGGGGACAGCTACGCAGTACGCGTATTCAACTTCCGGTGCTGGCACTTCCACCTTGGGGTACATCGCACAGACGTTCACCGGCAGTGGTGATGCAAGCGTTAACAACCTCTCGCTGCCGGCACATCTGCACGATGTGCTTTAACAATCTCTCTTGCCGGGACTCCCCCCGTGGGAATTCCCGGCAAGGGAGATTGTTAAAGCACATCGTGAAGACGTGCCGGCAGCGGGGGCTGTTTACGTGCATTGCTGCAGCCGGTGAACGTCTGCGCGATGCGCTTAGACAACCTCCTGTGCCGCCACTCCCCCCATTGAAAGTGCCGGCAGGGGAGGCTGTCTGAGTGTATCAGAGAGTAGGATACGGGTCCCCTGCACCGCTGCGGGGGATCTGTATCCTAACCCTGCTGCCTGCCCGGCGCCCGGAACTGCGCTAGACCCCGAATATAGGCCGCACCCCCACTTTAAAGACTTAAAGTGGGGGGAAAAGTGCGGCCTATATTCGAGCCAATACGGTATATTTCTAACATGCAGTCCAAAGTGACACTCAATAAACCCCTAGGCAGTTCAGGTATTTCATGTGTTTCAGCTCATGCACACCTGGTACAACTAGTAAAGCCCTTGATTAGTTGCATCAGGTGTGCTTAAGACAACATCTGTTTTGCATATTTGTTCTGTTGTGAGGGATTTGATTACGCATTTTTAGTTGAATTTGGGAAAGCCAGTTGATACATTCCTTGTGTGTTGCTATTTGAATTGGTTTTGTTTGATTTGTTCATTGCAAACAGCTGAAAGTCTGTAAAGTTTGACAATACATACAAAAAACAAAATACTGTCTGCGCTTCTCACCCTAATAAAGTTGGCAACAAATATATAAACATAATATAAATGAGAGGTTTTGGTTATATGAATTGGCCAAAGCATAATTAAGCTCACATTTGTATTATTTGAGCCTGAGACTAGCTTAGCGCACCGACATTTTTTCTTTTCCAAGTTTGACAATACACCTGATTTGCCATGGGGGTTGAATAATATGCAACTGTGTGTGTGTGTATATATATATATATATATATATATATATATATATATATATATATATATATATATATATATATATATATATATATATATATATATATATATATATATATATATATATATATATATATATATATATATATATATATATGGAGAAGTATAAATGAAATGTATTATTCCTGTTAATGTTTTACTCCGTTTATCTATTAGACAAAAATTTACCACAAAAGTTGACCACAACCACTAAAACAAAATTGTCGTTTTTGCATATTTGTGTTGGCAGGTGTTGTATGAGATTCTTGTAATAAGAAGAAAATTAGTTTGTCATATTTAAAATAGAAATACCTATTTCTGATTATGTTTCCATGAAATTGTTAGCAACTGAGTGACTTGCTCTATTTAACACATAGGAGTCAAAAAACAAACACACGATCAGACCTTATCTGAGGACAGGACACATAAAGGAAATTAGCTTATATTTTCAGTTACAGAAAGCTTGTAATCATTAGACTTGGGCACCAGGGGGCTCTTCGTGTTCGTCTTCGTGCTCGTCTTCGGGGAAAAAAAAATCTTCGTATTCCGCGAATATTCGCCCGTTCCTGTCTTCTCTTCGGGCGAATATTCGCGGACATTCTTCGTGCTCGTTTAATCTTCGTTTTCCTCCTGGTTGCCTAGCAGGGGTTAATACGGGGTTAATAACACATCACAGCAGCAGCAGCTGCCGTGAAGGTACGTGTGTGCAGCTCTATTGGTCGTTTCGGCAGGGGGCTGGTCTGGCATCAACGAGTGAATTGCAGAACTGCAGAATGCACTTCATTCGTTGATGGCAGGCGAGCCCCCTGCCGAAACGACCAATAGAGTTGCACACACATACCGAGGTGTACTGTCCATAGATGTTTAATAAAAGAATAGGGAATATTTTACATTTTTAAATTGATTTTGGACCACTTTACATGCCTAACATTTGCTACCTATTTACAATGGCATACTTTGCAACAACCCAACTTACTTATTGGACAGGACTGGAAAATAGCAGGACTGTCCACCAAAATCTTGGGTGTGTTGGCAGGTATGCTGATGGAAAAATGTTGGACAAGAACTAAAAAATAGCTTAGGGTTAATGTACGGTTATGTTTAAGATTAGTAGCAGTGCACTGGTTTGGTTAAAGATGGATTATGTCTAAATAATAATAATTTAATTTTAATGTTTTTTTTAAAAAAAAAATAGGGGTTTATTTAAATGTATTTTAAAGTTAGATTTATTATTTAGTACTTGATTATATTTATTAAATGTTTATAGTAGCGTTACCTACCGAGCTATAACTACCTATGTGTATTTGCATTTTGCATACCTAGTTTAGCTAAATTAGATGGGACAGGACTGGAAAAAAGCAGGACTGTCCCTGAAAAAGTTGGGTCTGTTGGCAGGTATGTGGATGGAAAAATGTTATAGGGTGAAGTGTGAGTTATAGTGTTAATGTAATGCTATTAGTGAGTGAAGGCCAGGGCAAATAACAAGGAAAAGGTCCTTGTGTTTTGTGCATTGTAAGTGTGTGTGTATGTGTGTTATGTGTGATGTCACTGTGTGTTATATGTGTTATATGTGTTATTGTGTGTGTTATGTTTGGTTGGTTGTGTATCAGAAGGAAAATAATGAAATGGAAAAGGAAATGGGAAAGGCAAATGAGTGGGCAATTGGCGACCCGCTCACCTGTTTCACCCCAGGGCAAAGCACCCAAACACTGTCAGTCTTAGACGTTTGGCAGCAGACTTCCAGAGCTCAGACACAAGGCCCTAGCGTAAGCTGGCCACTCCGGCGGAGGTAGCAGGCGTTGCCACACCGCAAACAGAGGCAGCCAGGGGGGAGAAACTGCCCTTACCATTAGGGACATTTTGGGCATGACTCTAGCCAGGAAGCGAACTGGCAGAGAAGAGATGCTGGCACCACCACCAGCAGCAGCATTGAAAAGGCGAATGAGTGGGCAATTGGCGACCCACTCACCTGTTTCACCCCAGGGCAAAGCACCCAAACACTGTCAGTCTTAGACGTTTGGCAGCAGACTTCCAGAGCTCAGACACAAGGCCCTAGCGTAAGCTGGCCACTCCGGCGGAGGTAGCAGGCGTTGCCACACCGCAGACAGAGGCAGCCAGGGGGGAGAAACTGCCCTTACAATTAGGGACATTTGAGGCATGACACTAGCCAGGAAGCGAACTGGCAGAGAAGAGATGCTGGCACCACCACCAGCAGCAGCATGGAAAAGGCGATTGAGTGGGCAATTGGCGACCCACTCACCTGTTTCACCCCAGGGCAAAGCACCCAAACACTGTCAGTCTTAGACGTTTGGCAGCAGACTTCCAGAGCTCAGACACAAGGCCCTAGCGTAAGCTGGCCACTCCGGCGGAGGTAGCAGGCGTTGCCACACCGCAGACAGAGGCAGCCAGGGGGGAGAAACTGCCCTTACAATTAGGGACATTTGAGGCATGACACTAGCCAGGAAGCGAACTGGCAGAGAAGAGATGCTGGCACCACCACCAGCAGCAGCATTAAAGGCGAATGAGTGGGCAATTGGCGACCCACTCACCTGTTTCACCCCAGGGCAAAGCACCCAAACACTGTCAGTCTTAGACGTTTGGCAGCAGACTTCCAGAGCTCAGACACAAGGCCCTAGCGTAAGCTGGCCACTCCGGCGGAGGTAGCAGGCGTTGCCACACCGCAGACAGAGGCAGCCAGGGGGGAGAAACTGCCCTTACAATTAGGGACATTTTGGGCATGACTCTAGCCAGGAAGCGAACTGGCAGAGAAGAGATGCTGGCACCACCACCACCACCACCACCACCAGCAGCATTGAAAAATTGGAAAGGCGAATGAGAGGGCAATTGGCGACCCGCTCACCTGTTTCACCCCAGGGCAAAGCACCCAAACACTGTCAGTCTTAGACGTTTGGCAGCAGACTTCCAGAGCTCAGACACAAGGCCCTAGCGTAAGCTGGCCACTCCGGCGGAGGTAGCAGGCGTTGCCACACCGCAGACAGAGGCAGCCAGGGGGGAGAAACTGCCCTTACAATTAGGGACATTTGAGGCATGACACTAGCCAGGAAGCGAACTGGCAGAGAAGAGATGCTGGCACCACCACCAGCAGCAGCATTGAAAAGGCGAATGAGTGGGCAATTGGCGACCCACTCACCTGTTTCACCCCAGGGCAAAGCACCCAAACACTGTCAGTCTTAGACGTTTGGCAGCAGACTTCCAGAGCTCAGACACAAGGCCCTAGCGTAAGCTGGCCACTCCGGCGGAGGTAGCAGGCGTTGCCACACCGCAAACAGAGGCAGCCAGGGGGGAGAAACTGCCCTTACCATTAGGGACATTTTGGGCATGACTCTAGCCAGGAAGCGAACTGGCAGAGAAGAGATGCTGGCACCACCACCAGCAGCAGCATTGAAAAGGCGAATGAGTGGGCAATTGGCGACCCACTCACCTGTTTCACCCCAGGGCAAAGCACCCAAACACTGTCAGTCTTAGACGTTTGGCAGCAGACTTCCAGAGCTCAGACACAAGGCCCTAGCGTAAGCTGGCCACTCCGGCGGAGGTAGCAGGCGTTGCCACACCGCAGACAGAGGCAGCCAGGGGGGAGAAACTGCCCTTACAATTAGGGACATTTTGGGCATGACTCTAGCCAGGAAGCGAACTGGCAGAGAAGAGATGCTGGCACCACCACCACCACCAGCAGCAGCATTGAAAAATGGGAAAGGCGAATGAGTGGGCAATTGGCGACCCACTCACCTGTTTCACCCCAGGGCAAAGCACCCAAACACTGTCAGTCTTAGACGTTTGGCAGCAGACTTCCAGAGCTCAGACACAAGGCCCTAGCGTAAGCTGGCCACTCCGGCGGAGGTAGCAGGCGTTGCCACACCGCAGACAGAGGCAGCCAGGGGGGAGAAACTGCCCTTACCATTAGGGACATTTGATTCATGACACTAGCCAGGAAGCGAACTGGCATCGAAGAGACACTGGCACCACCACCAGCAGCAGCAGCAGAATTGGGAAAGGCGAATGAGTGGGCAATTGGCGACCCACTCACCTGTTTCACCCCAGAGCAAAGCATCCAAACACTGTCAGTCCTTGGCGTTTGGGAGCGGACTTCCAGAGCTCAGACACAAGGCCCTAGCGTAAGCTGGCTACATTGGCGGAGGTAGCAGGCGTTGCCACACCGCAGCAAGTGCAACCAGGGGGGAGAAACTGCCCTTACCATAAGGGACATTTGAGGCATGACACTAGCCAGGAAGCGAACTGGCAGAGAAGAGACACTGGCACCACCACCAGCAGCAGCAGCAGCAGCATTGGAAAAGGCGAATGAGTGGGCAATTGACGACCCGCTCACCTGTTTCACCCCAGGGCAAAGCATCCAAAAACTGTCAGTCCTTGGCGTTTGGGAGCGGACTTCCAGAACTCAGACACAAGGCCCTAGCGTAAGCTGGCTACACCGGCGGAGGTAGCAGGCGTTGCCACACCGCAACAAGTGCAACCAGGGGGGAGAAACTACCCTTACCATCAGGGACATTCGAGGCATGACACTAGCCAGGAAGCGAACTGGCATTGAAGAGAGACACTGGCACCACCACCAGCAGCAGCAGAATTGGGAAAGGCGAATGAGTGGGCAATTGACGACCCGCTCACCTGTTTCACCCCAGGGCAAAGCATCCAAGCACTGTCAGTCCTTGGCGTTTGGGAGCAGACCTACAGAACTCAGACAGAAGGCCCTAGCATAAGCTAGCTACACCGGCGGAGGTAGCAGGCGTTGCCACACCGCAGCAAGTGCAACCAGGGGGGAGAAACTACCCTTTCCATTAGGGACATCTGAGGCATGATTTCAGCCAGGAAGCGAACTGGCAAAAGATACTGGCACCACCACCAGCAGCAGCGTTGGAAACGGAAAAAGGTGAATGAGTGGGCAATTGACGACCCACTCACCTGTTTCACCCCAGGGCAAAGCATCCAAAGACTGTCAGTCCTAGGCGTTTGGGAGCGGACTTACAGAGCTCAGACACAAGGCCCTAGCGTAAGCTGGCCACTCCGGCGGAGGTAGCAGGCGTTGCCACACCGCAGACAGAGGCAGCCAGGGGGGAGAAACTGCCCTTACCATTAGGGACATTTGATTCATGACACTAGCCAGGAAGCGAACTGGCATCGAAGAGACACTGGCACCACCACCAGCAGCAGCAGCAGAATTGGGAAAGGCGAATGAGTGGGCAATTGGCGACCCACTCACCTGTTTCACCCCAGAGCAAAGCATCCAAACACTGTCAGTCCTTGGCGTTTGGGAGCGGACTTCCAGAGCTCAGACACAAGGCCCTAGCGTAAGCTGGCTACATTGGCGGAGGTAGCAGGCGTTGCCACACCGCAGCAAGTGCAACCAGGGGGGAGAAACTGCCCTTACCATAAGGGACATTTGAGGCATGACACTAGCCAGGAAGCGAACTGGCAGAGAAGAGACACTGGCACCACCACCAGCAGCAGCAGCAGCAGCATTGGAAAAGGCGAATGAGTGGGCAATTGACGACCCGCTCACCTGTTTCACCCCAGGGCAAAGCATCCAAAAACTGTCAGTCCTTGGCGTTTGGGAGCGGACTTCCAGAACTCAGACACAAGGCCCTAGCGTAAGCTGGCTACACCGGCGGAGGTAGCAGGCGTTGCCACACCGCAACAAGTGCAACCAGGGGGGAGAAACTACCCTTACCATCAGGGACATTCGAGGCATGACACTAGCCAGGAAGCGAACTGGCATTGAAGAGAGACACTGGCACCACCACCAGCAGCAGCAGAATTGGGAAAGGCGAATGAGTGGGCAATTGACGACCCGCTCACCTGTTTCACCCCAGGGCAAAGCATCCAAGCACTGTCAGTCCTTGGCGTTTGGGAGCAGACCTACAGAACTCAGACACAAGGCCCTAGCGTAAGCTGGCTACACCGGCGGAGGTAGCAGGCGTTGCCACACCGCAGCAAGTGCAACCAGGGGGGAGAAACTACCCTTACCATCAGGGACATTCGAGGCATGACACTAGCCAGGAAGCGAACTGGCATTGAAGAGAGACACTGGCACCACCACCAGCAGCAGCAGAATTGGGAAAGGCGAATGAGTGGGCAATTGACGACCCGCTCACCTGTTTCACCCCAGGGCAAAGCATCCAAGCACTGTCAGTCCTTGGCGTTTGGGAGCAGACCTACAGAACTCAGACAGAAGGCCCTAGCATAAGCTAGCTACACCGGCGGAGGTAGCAGGCGTTGCCACACCGCAGCAAGTGCAACCAGGGGGGAGAAACTACCCTTTCCATTAGGGACATCTGAGGCATGATTTCAGCCAGGAAGCGAACTGGCAAAAGATACTGGCACCACCAGCAGCAGCGTTGGAAACGGAAAAAGGTGAATGAGTGGGCAATTGACGACCCACTCACCTGTTTCACCCCAGGGCAAAGCATCCAAAGACTGTCAGTCCTAGGCGTTTGGGAGCGGACTTACAGAGCTCAGACACTAGGCCCTAGCGTAAATTGGCTACACCAGCGGAGGTAGCAGGCATTGCCACACCGCAGCAAGTGCAACCAGGGGGAGAAACTACCTTAAACATTAGAGAGAAAAAATTTAACTTTCCAAGCTAAGAGCTGGGTAACCCAATTTGGGCAGATTGAATTTAAGAAAGGCAATCTGCTCCATCAGATGAGGTGCCATGCGTGAGCGCTGTGGACTCAGTATGTTTCCAGTCATAGAAAACACGCGCTCACTTTGAACAGTGGTTGGCGGACATGATAGAAGCTGCTGCGCAACCCATGAGAGTGCAGGCCACACACTCTTCTTTTCATCCCAGTAGCTAAGAGGATCAACATTAGGAGCAGAAGGAACTTCACAGAGGTAAAGTTTGACCATTTCAGCAGCACTACTCTCCTTTCTGCTGCTAGCTCTGTCAGATGGTCCAACTATACTGCCAAGTGCCTCTTCCCAAAACGCAGCTGCTCCACTCAGCTGTGTTGTGCTGCTTGTGGCACTGCTGCTGATGCTGCTGCTAGGGGTAGCAGACCACATCATCTCTTCCTCCTCCTGCACCTCACCCTCCTCGGACAGCATTCCCATTTTACGCTGCCAGTCACGCACCTTGTTGACCAATTGCTCCCGGTAGCTACTGAGAACATTGAATTTCAAAGCTAGCTTTCCCTTAATTCTTGGATCACAAAGGCACGCTAGCATCATTTCGGGACTCTCTTCCATTCGCTTGCGAAGGTGTACTTTTAGCAGATCCTTCAGCTTCCTGACTATGGCTGCTACGTCAGGATGTAGAGTGCCACCTTGAACAGCCTCACGGTTTCCAAGGAACACATCCATCTTGCTGCCTAGATGGGAGAACACTGGGATTACCTGGGCCAGACTGGCAGTGTTTGAGCTTAAATTTTCTGTGGCATCCCTGAATGGTTTAAGGACTGCCACTAGCTGGGCGATCACTGTCCAATCCTCCCTATTCAATGGAGAGGTAATCCCAATATTGTGCTCTGAGGCAAGATTATGGATTGCCCTCTGCTGCTCCAAAATCCTCTCTAGCATGTCTAACGTGGAGTTCCACCGTGTACTGACATCCTGACGTAGGCAGTGTACGGGAAGACCTGACCTCGCCTGCTCTTCCCTCAAAAGTTGGCTAGCCTTAACACTATGGTGAAAGTGCCCAGCGATCTTTCTGCAGCGGGACAGAACTACTGCTGCCACATTAGTTCCTTCTGACATTGCTGCCTTCACTACAAGATGGATGATGTGGGCTGCACAGCGCACACCAACAATATGACCATCTCGCAGCGCTTTCACCATATTGGCACCTCCGTCAGTTACCACAAAACCAACTTCAACATTGGTGCCCGCCTCTGCTCCCACCCAAAGGCTAAACATTTTCCTAATCGCATGCAGAATATTTTGGGAAGTGTGCTTTTCATCCATCACTTCTGCATGGAGAAGGAATGATCGGTAGCCTGCTGCAGCAACTTCCTTAGACACACCGGGCTGCCACCAGTGTGCTGTCAAAGAAAGAAAGGCATGCTGGGCGCTAGGTGCACTCCACAAATCTGTAGTGAAATGAACACACTGACCAGCAGCCTTGGAAAGCTCCTCTTTCACTGCTGCAACACAGGACCGATACAGCGAGGGGACAATGTTCCTGCTGAAAGTGGAACGTGACGGAACTGTGTATTGTGGAGCCACAGCCGCCATCAATTGTTTGAAAGGCTCCCCTTCAATCATGGAGAAGGATGCCCCTCCAACAGCAATGAACTGACCAATAAGTCGCGTTACTTTATTGGCCTGCTGTTTGGGCATCGTTCTCTTGGAGTGGAATGCCCCAAATTCTTCCAGGGTGGGCTGGGCATGCAGTGCTCCAACCTGCCTTGGTCTCTGGCTGCCAGCACTAGTTGCTGCTGCTGCTGCTGCTGCTGCTATTGGCTCAGAAGAAGAAGCTGTTGGGGTTTTTCCACGGCCACCAGCTATGCTGCCTGCACTAAGTTTTACCTCTGCATCTTTCCCCAATAGCACAGCGTTGTGTTGAGTGCTGAGGTGATGCTTCATGCTAGCACTGGTAAAATGGCCAGACACTTTCCCTCTGCTTATTAGCTTCCCACAATGTTTGCACTTTCCATAGCGCCCTTCTTCAACATTTTCAAAGTGCTCCCAAATTGGGGCGCGCATAGCCTTGGAGTGTGCCTTGGGTGCTGCTCTTACTGCTCGGGGTGGATGAACAGAGGCAGAACTAGTGGTGGTGGGACTGGTGGTAACAGTACTGGCCATAGTGGGACTGCTAATTGCTTTAGATTTGCTAGGTTTTGCTGCTGCTGCTGGTGGTGGTGATGGTGATGATCGTAGCGGAGAAGGTGGAGGCTCAGGGGAAAATTGTGCACTAGTCATTTGGACACTGCTCCCTGAGGAATCTGATTCCTGACCACTCATCTCCTCTACTTCCTCTGGCTCATAGTCTAGCTCTTCATTAGCCAGATCGAATGGAATTCCTGCTAGGCTGGAGCTAAGACTGATATCGTCGTGAGACTCGTGACTAGTAGTAGTGCGAGCAGGAAGAATAGACTCTGCACTTGGCCTCTCAGTCTCAGGCTCCTCTGCTACCTCGCTAGGTGGAGTTCCACTATGTGTAGCCCTCTCTCTAACTGTCTTTACAAAAATTTTGTAAGGACTTGGTGGCTTGCTAGAGGTACTAGGAGGACATGGCATGGCGGGTACCAGTGGGAACAGTAGGCGCAGCACTAGTGGTGGTAGAGGCGGGGGTGGTGGTGGTGGTGGTTTTCCCTACAAAGGAATGAGATCGCTTTGGTTTGGGACCCCTCTGAGTCTTGCTGCTAATTTGGCTCTGCTTGGTACCTTGCATGCTGCTGGTGGATGGGGAAGATGCTGCTTGGGGCAAAAGGCACTTCTTTTTAGTCACTGGGCTGGTACTACTTGTGCTACCCTTTAACTTTGAACGTGCTTCTGGTGCTTTAGGCTTTCCGTAAAAAACCATAGAGCTTGTGGGCCTAGCCGCACTACTACTGCCTGCTTTTGGTGCCTTTCCTTTACTTGATGATCCTTCAAGCAATGCTTCCCCAAATGATAAGCGAGAGCTTGGCCTACTTGGCCGACTAGACTGACGCAAAGGCTGCATCTTAGAGCTGGTGGTGGTGCTGGTGGTGGTGCTGGTGGTGGTGGTGGTAGATGGAGCTTGTCCCTCCTTAGTCCCAAAAGGAGGATCCATTTCAAATTTTGTGTTGTGTGTGTAGTGTAGTGTAGTGTAGTGTAGTGTAGTGTTTAAAAAACTATAAAAAAAAAAATAAAAAAATAAAAATAAAAAAAAGGAAAAACGAATTAAAGACAAAAAAATTAGAGGAAGTTCTCTTCAGTGCTACTGCTTAAAAAGTAAAACTATGCACTACTGCACTGTGCTGTGTGCAATCTGCCAAAATCCTAAAGTTATTGAAATTATTAACTCAAGATTAACTATTTAATAACTAGCAGTATTTTATTTTTAATTTGAATTTACACGGACCTAAGAGCTTAGCCTACCACTATGCTAGCCTAAAGCTATATTTCCTTACTATAAGTCTACCTCTAGGCAGACGCTCTCAAACCCACTAAGCTAAAGTGAGGTTAAATCAGATTCAGTATATGATTTATTAATTAATATTAAGTTATATAATATTAATAGATTAGAACTAATTTACTTATATATTATGTATTATAGATAGAAGAATATAGATTATGAATTAGAATTTAGAATTAGAATTACTTATATTATAGATTATGAATTAGAATATTATTATTTATAATATATTATAGATTAAGATTAAAGAAGATTAGAATTATTTTAGTACTACAGCTAGTAGCTTGAAGCTTTGCTTAGTACAGCTCGTCACAGTCAATTTTTCTTGAAAAGAATTAGAAATAAAATAAAATGTCACAGCAAAACAGTTATCTTCACTGCTTGCTGCACTCACTAGCCCAACAAGTTCACTTCACTGATGGACTGAGGTGAGCAAAACACTAAGGGTACTTTTAATAAAATTGAAATAAAATGTAAAATAAATGAGAAAATCTTTGCAAAACAGTTAACGTCACTGCTTGCTGATCAAAAAAAAACACAGCACTTATGCGGCTGCACTCACTAGCCCAACAAGTTCACTTCACTGATGGACTGAGGTGAGCAAAACAAATGAAATAAAATGAAAGATTAATTAAGAAAAATTGACTTGGTCTCTTACTGTTGCTAAAACAAAGCACAAACTATAGAGCTGCAGCACCAGTACTAATAAGATTAGCTGAACTATACGCTAGTAGTAATTAATTAATATTATTACTTTTATTTATAGCTAATTTAATTAACTATTAAGATAAGAAAGAATTAGAGAATTATTGATATTACTGATTTTAGATTAGACACTAGTAGATGTTCTGAATGTCTACAGTACACTCTACACTAGTATACTATTACTAACTATAACTGACAAATATATATATAATTTTATAATGAATTCAATTATTAATTATATTAATTAATATTACTGATTTTAAATTAGACACTAGTAGATGAATGTCTACAGTACACTCTACACTAGTATACTATAGTATATATATATATATATGACTGACAAATATATATATATATATATAATATTATAATGAACTATTAAATTATAGATTCTATTAAATTGTAATTTATAAATTCTATTTAATATATTTAAGCAGGACAGGCAATAGGCACTAGTGCCAGCCCAGGGCAAGGGCACCCCAGTGCCACTGAGGCACTGGGTGCACTGTCAACTCAACAGCACTTACACTAAAGTTGATGACAAATTAATTTTAAAAAAATTAAATTAATCAAATTATTATTATTAAATATATTAATTAAGTAGCACTGAAGTGAGGATGAAGTACACAGTGAGAAATGGCAGGCTAAGGCTTACCAGTCTCACACAGAACAGAACAATCTCTCTCTGTAACGCTCGGATGCAGCACAGCAGTGTTGCCAAAGCAGTCACAGCGAAAAATGAATGGATCTCTCAGGCAAGCTCTGGTCTTATAAAGGCGCCTTCAGAATTCAAAAAACAGCAGCACAGGCATTGGACGAGACCCTTAGCGTTACGTCACAAGAGTGAGCTGATTGGACAGACGAGGATCAGCTCACTCCTGTTTGAAATTTTGGCGGTTGCGCGGCAAAAACGAAGACGATCACGAAGAATCTTCGATTCTTCGTGATTGTGAGTCTTCGTCTTCGCCTACGGTTTGCCGGCACTGTATTCTGTTCTACGTTCCTTCGGAACGAACAAAAAAACGGCCTCTTCGTGCTCGTTTTCATGTTCGCCCGAAGACGAATGCACAAGTCTAGTAATCATAAGCAAACCTGTTTTAATACCATGCCTGTTTTTAGTTTCAGTCCAGCTACGCATTTGATTATCACAATTGGGCGCTATGAATGCAGAAAAGTGAATAAGATAAGATAGAACAACCCTTGATGTTGTAACTTCTGTGAGTGAAACACCCTATAATGCCTCCAACTTAATGTGGGTGGGATATTGCAACTGCACCCACCTCTTATGGTAAGAGAGATGTTCATGTTGTATTGGCTTAATTCAGAAAGCCTAACATAATGCAAATTTAAAATTATATAATATGCTGTAAAGCAAAATGCATGATATAATATAAACATGACGACAGTTTCTTTAATGAACAGATAAGTCACATTACCATTGGCAATTAATAGGAGATTGCGTTCTAAGGAAGAAATAAGCACTTTTCTCTTCATAAACCTCCCACTCGGGGAGCATTGTAGGTTAAACAGTTTGTTTTCATACATTGTATGGAAGTACGCTGGCCTAGGATTGAAGGTCACGAAAGGTTTTTCTTTACCATGTCATTAACTTTCATTTTGTTGTGTTTACACATATAAATTATTAGTACACATCATTCTCCTGCCCTTTAAGTCCATATGTCCCTTTTCCCAGGTCCTATATTTTATATAATAAACAAATCTGTGTAATGGTGTGCATGAGTTTAAAACATAGTATATATGCGTTAGAAACCTACCTCATGTGTATGTAATAGGAGCAGCCATCTTGAATTTTATCACTGCCCTTTTCTTAAGTTGCTCATTATTGTTGGTTCAGCTGCATTTGTAAGAGTGGCTGAGAAGATACAGTAGTCAATCTCTTATAAAACAAGAAAAGGTCAAAACGGTTAAGGTAGGTTGACCACTTTCCAATAAATTCTATAATTCATTAGACTTTATTGTATTATAATTAAAGAAATGGCAGGTATTTAATTAGCTGTTATGGTTAAATAGAAGCTCTGGTCACCTTAGAATAAGGTTGCCCCGCATGCAGCCAAAATAATTTGTAGCGCTCCCACAACTACTATGTCATGTATCTTGATGCTGTGAAAAACCATTGATTTCCCACTTAACTCTCGTGTCCTAGTCTGGCAAGTAATTGACAACACACTCTGTGAAAAAGACAGCACACTCTGTTCTAAACATTAACCTACTTCAGTATCTCAAGCTTGTTAACGCATTTTATTTTCTGTATTTCTAAGATATATGAAGTGTATTCTTAAACTCTGTTATCTTGTAAGTAAGTAGTAATCTCTGTGGAAACTTTTTGTAGAAATTGCCAGTCCAAATATGGATTTTGCCATAGGGTTTGCACTCTTGTTTGACAAATGATGGAAAAAAAACTAGTTTGACTTGTAACTAGCTCCAAATCAATCACTGAAAAGTTGATCTTGAAGCCTAATAATAAGTAGCCTAGTAATAATATGTAGCCTAAATCTTTTCTCAAATCCAACATTTTACATTGTCCACTGTACTTCATAAACACATGGAATGATGCTTAGAGATTAAAATAAGAAAATTAGATTTGCATGACTAATCGTGGATATTACCGTATTGGCTTGAATATAGTGGGGGTGCGGCCTATATTCGGGGTCTAGCGCGCGACGCCCGGGACATGCAGTCCCGGGCGCCGGGCAGGCAGAGGGTTAAGATACAGATCCCCCGCAACGGTGCAAGGGACCTGCATCCTACTCCCCGATACGCTTAGACAGCCTCCCCTGCCAGCACTTTCCACGGGGGGGGGGGCGGCACGGGAGGTTGTCTAAGCGCATCGTGCGGATGGTCACCGGCTGCGGAGGTTGTTTACCCGCATCGCCGCAGCCGGTGACCGTCCGCACAATGCGTTTTACCTCTGCCCCCAAGACCTACCAGACTCCCGGGTGTCTTGCGGGGCCGGCGGGGGACATCTACGCAATACGCGTATACAACTTCCGGTGCCGGCACATCCGCTGAGTGGCAGCATATCTCGGGGGGGGAGGGGGAGGACAGTGGCAGCATATCTCGAGCGGGGAGGAGGACAGTGGCAGCATATCTCAGGGAGGGGGAGGACAGTGGCAGCATATCTCGGGGGGGAGGACAGTGGCAGCATATCTCGGGGGGGACAGTGGCAGCATATCTCGGGGGGGAGACAGAGTGGCAGCATATCTCGGGGGGGAGAGACAGAGTGGCAGCATATCTCGGGGGGAGGAGGACAGTGGCAGCATATCTCGGGGGGGGACAGTGGCAGCATATCTCGGGGGGAGACAGAGTGGCAGCATATCTCGGGGGGGGGGAGACAGAGTGGCAGCATGTTTTTTTGGTGCTTTTTTAAAGAAAAAAACTTTTTCTTTAAAAAAGCACCAAACTTTTAGGGTGCGGCCATACATACGGGGGCGGCCTATATCCGAGCCAATGCGGTAAGTGGTTAAATAAGTTGGTTCAGGCATTGTTAATAGGAAGTAATTAGTAATGTGTGTTTTGTCTACTTTACCACAAGATGGTACATGCCCATAAACCCACATTTTTGAATGTACTAAATTTAGTGACACCTTGTGATACTGTTACACCAACCAGTGGTTCATGTGAGTGGGAGAGGTTGGTGAATTAACCATTTAGCAAGCAAACCCCACCCTGAATGTTCATTAGCAGTTGCTTTTAATATAAAATCTATTTGTTAGGAGTACTTACTGCTAATTCATGTGTTTTCTATAATTAGATAGCACCCAAGTAGAAGTGTGAAGTAATGTAACTGAGTGAATAAACACTGATTTCTGGTAAGGGATCTGAGCCCCAGATTTTAAGTTGTAGTTATTTGTATTGCTGCAAGCTCTCTTGCAGTATGATTGCTGATGTAGATCAGAGCTGCGTCTTAAAGGTTTTCAGGATTAAAACAAGTACCACGTCATTTGCTCTCTGTGCACAATCCCTGCTTGATAGGAGATCTTGATGAGAGAAAAATAAAATTCAGCTATCAGCAGATTAACTGTGACTCTCCTTCTTCATTTTCAAGTGCCTTTCATTCGCGCAAAATACGTTTTATAATTTCTTTTCTTCTTTCTAAGTAGACAGTGAGGGGGAGCAAAGAGAGGGCAGGCAATTAAATTGTGAGGCCTGTTATTTGATTTCTGTGTTATTTGTGAGGTTATTTTCTACTGCTCAAGCATTAACCTCTTCAGTGCTGAAATAGTGCTGTAAAAATCCAACTTCTTACACATTTAGTAATATCTCAAACTGTAATATGTCCCATGTCTTCTAACACTACTGACATCAAATTCTGTAGGGGTTCTGTATAAAATGCAAAGTTTGAAATGTGACCTTATTACCATAGCAACCAATGGACTGGTCCAATCAACAGTAACATTCCATTAGTTATTAAGATTATAAGACCACTTCTCAGACTTTGCTCCACAATTACTTCATATGCACAGCCTCCAATGACTTTTTCAGTGTTTTTAATTTAAAATGAATTTATTCTGATTTTAGTAGATTTGATTGGCTTGACTACAGGGTGTGAATTGTTCTGAGACGTTATTACTCGTCTATAGACCTTCATCTAGCTAAATTCCATTTTCTAAAAAGTGACTTTCCACAAATGATTTAATTTCTGTTAGTGTGAAATTTTTAGGCTCTTATGAACTGGCTACAAATAAGAAGGTTACAAAATAAGCACATACAGGGCTCCAGTTGTACTGTCTTATTATAATCAGGGCTGGTCTTAGACCAAGTGGCACCCCATGTAAGAATATTTGTTGGCCCATGTTTTCCATTTTAACAAAATTATGGTCCAACACAATTGCTGTGTGTGCTGACACAATTTCATTTATAAACACATTTTTAGGGCTGTAGAACACTGTGGTACTCTCATATGCATCAAACATTCTGAGATCTTAAAAAAGTAAGACATCAGGGGAGGAAAGGGGGGACTGAAATTTGAGGCCCACTTTGGACCTGTCTCCCTAAGGAAAACACACCGCTGCCTGCTACCTAAGACATCTGGGGCTAACAGCAGCCCTGACTATAAAGGATACAATTAGTTAAATAGATAAATTAAGTGTGTTTTATTTTCTGTTGGGTTGTAATCCTGTATATTAATCCATTATGTTTATGTATTTCTTATTCAGAAATATGTAGAATACTTGTAATATACTATTTATTAGACTTGTGCTTTCGCAAACGAGGAGGGGCACTAAAGACGAATGCGAAGCAGAGAACTCCAAATTTTTGTTTGCATTTCATGAATTCACACTCTTACTCACTCCCTCTCACACTCATTCACTCTCTCTCACACCGTTTCTCAATGTCTTCCTACCTTCTGCTTTTCTGCAGCTCTCCTTCTATTGCCTTTTCTTGTTTTCTTTCGTCATTGCCTTTTCTTGGTTTCTTTCATCATTGGCTTCTCCCGTTTGAGTTCCTTCAACCAGGCTTTCGGGAGCGCTTCCAAAAAAAAGAGGATTTCTTCATCTCTCTTTCTCTTGAGATCCGTAGGCAATATTCTGGCTTCTTAGAGTACTTCTGCAAAAAGGGGTGGACCAAAGGGACAAGGGGTGTGTGTGGAGGCTCCGCCCTTTTACTGAAGTATTTGGATAATGGAGCTGATATCAGGGAGAAGCGGACAAAGGAAGATAACAGAAGAACAAGAAGACTTACAATTAGAAAGAGTTACAATATAGGCTTGCGCCAGAAATAGGGGGAGTAAAGAAAAAATTAGAGTGTCTTCCTATAAACTCAAAGAAAACCAAAAAACAATGGGCAATTGGAACTGGTGTGAGTGCTTCAGAAGAAAGTAATAGCAGAAAAAATGATTACAGGTATAAAATTTATTTGACGAAAATTAAATCTTAAAACATATTCAAAAGGTCATTAAGTACATTAAAAATGAAATAAGGAATATAGGAGTATGATATTATTAGATTACCTACCACATCTCCGTATGCAATAGCATTTGTGACTCTATAAACATACTGGTTATACTATAATACCTGCTAATTTATATATTTACCAATAATCAAGATTTATTTTCTTTATACAACTGAAGTTGCAAAACTCCACTTTTAAAAATGATATCCAAAGTTTTCAACATATTTTAGTGTTACATGTTTTATATATGCTCTTTGAGGTGTTTCATGCTTAATTTATTTTCTCTATATTTCTTCTTTACTTTTTTCTTTTTGTTATATACAGTAAAACCTTATTTCATATCATTATACTAGCCCCACGTACCCATCTGTGATTCTCAACAAACCACTCTCTCTTACTTTGCCTTTCTTTCTCTTTCTTAGGGTTATCACTGTAATACTTGCCTCTAAAGAAGCCTAGTGAGGCGAAATACTTTAGGTGTATTTTATTTTTAATGTACTTTTAATGGTCCTTGTCGTCAAATTTTATAGATGTGATTATTTACCCTACTATTAAGCGCTCGCTTAAGAACAAGAAGGTGCAAGAGAAGAAGTGGAGCTGTAGAAAAGGATGCAGGGACATCAGTCGGTGGATTGGGAGACATTGAGAGTGAGTGTGAGTGAACGTGAGTAAGGGTGAGTGACACCAAATTTTGTTTCTGAATTGAAAAAGCCCTCCGAATTTCACCCAAACCAAATGGGCAGAAAATGAAATGTGTTGTTCATTAGCACAAGTCTACTGTTTACTGTAATTTCACATTGTTTTGCAAGAAGTTTTTTACTTTAATGTATCACATTTTTTGTTTATACTCACTTATCATTTTCAGTAAATACTTCAAGAAGAAAATAGATGAAAAATGTATTTAAACATTTACTAAGCTGTCCATTTTGCTGTGACACAGCATACAATTCTGCTTCATAAGTAAATTACTTATGTCCCTTGTGTCCCCTGCCTGAATTACATGTACCACGCATTAAACAGATTGCAAACTCTCCTGGAACATATAACCTTAAGCTTGTTTTTCTTTAACCGGGATACATTTCTTAAAACGTCATATGCAGGAAAGTTTGGCCAGTTTTGTTTTTTTTGTATTCATCTAGCTCCATCCTTCTAAGTTACTGTTGTACCTGGCACATGTTAGTGTCATCAGGTGGGGACTGATCACAATGATAAATTGTGTGGAAGGACTGAAGGACTTGGCCATGAAAACATTCTGCTTCTGCCTCCTTATCACTTTTAGGATTGAGTTTCTACAAAGTGATTTCTCGCTGCATGAGGGTGAGGATGATGTAATGTGACAGGAGACATTACTGGAGTTGCACTGGGACTTGGAGGCATGAGCAAAACTGTGCAGCTGATTGTTCTGTTTCAGCAGAGGACAGGGCTCAGTATCAAAAAGGTTATACGCCCCTCTTCCCTAAAATCTTTTAACATACATGTGTAGTCTGAAAAAATAGCAATATTTAATCTGTATGCATGTTGATGCATGTAAAAAAAGTAATGCTTAAAGTGGAGCTTACCTTCATATCCACACCTTCATGTCCTGTATTGTGCACAGGTGACTGTGGGTGCCCATGGCCAATGTAAGCAGGCTTTCTATTTATGGAGAGTAGGTTTGGTACAGCTTGTCTCTTTAACTTGTACTTTTCATGTAAAAGGTGACCCTACCATAGTGGTACACTAGGCAGCTGCCTAGAAGGTTGTGATTGTCTCTAAGGGTCTATACTATATAGGAAGGGGATAGAGGTAACATAGTTTGCATATGGCATCAGAAACCCTGTGCATGGTTTCATGCAACATATAACATATAAAATTAACGGAAAGAGGTTTAGGTCTCATGGAAAAAGAGACCTCTTGGATTCACGACACAACTGAGCCTATTGGACAATGGTTAGAGTTCAACATTTTATTAGTTTTCACATATTGCAAGGTTACTTACATCTGTGCATCAATATTCTTATCTGGGTTCTTATTTGTGCATCTAGTATGTTTATAAAATTTTCTTACACACTAATAAACTGTTGCTCTCATTTTTTTGTGGGCCAGAGAGTTGATCCATTCCATTCTGAACAAAAAGCAGAGCTTTTATTAAATGCATTATCGTGACCTCTGGTGATAAAGGTAACTGATCTTTGCAGACATAAGGTATGTCTGTACCTGTAGCAAGAACAGCTTAATAGCTGGACCAAAGTATACTTAATGCCTGTGTCCGGTTGGGAACATTTTGGCCAATTACTATTGATCTTTAGTCTCATTTTTAGTAATTTATTTGGCGATATATAGGCATTATGTGCCAGTTTGTGTGCCATTTCAGCATAGGAAGAGCTTACCTCCTTCACAGAAAAGCCTTCAGCATATCCTTCTGTTGGAAATTTTGGAATTCCCTGGCCCAGTGCTCAACTCCTAGCCCCCACCAGGCAGACCAGTGTATTCACAGAGAATCTGATATAGTTGATATAAGGTATGAGCCGTAGCACCCTTGTTCTGTATAAGCATATATGAAGCATTACACCAATCTTGCATTGTAAAGTGCTCTATTACTGGTCTTGTATAGCTCCGTGGTTGGAGGTAAGCAAACCACGGCAGGGGTAGACTTTTAAGCTCTGGGATCTTTGAACCTTTCATTGCTGTGTATTAATTGGGATATATTTTGAATGACTTTTTTTTTTTAAATGGGTTAGGTGTGCACTCCTTACAGATTGGGTTGTCTAGGAAAGTAAGTGATGGTGTATACCGCCAGTGTGGTCCATGGTTATTGCTTATGCATTTCCAACACAGTAATAGGATAAACAATTGGGTTTTCTCTGATCTGTGTGGGCAATGTGGAGTAAGGTGTGTGTAAAAGGTTAATTAGCAAGATTTACCACTAAATTGTTAATATGTAAATGTAAAGTTGTTTGTGTTATTTTTCTAGTCTGCAGTATAGGCAGCCCTGTTATATGTTTTGGTGTGTAGGATATTCAGTCTCAAATTCATTATTCCGTTTTGTTGCTTACTGTTGGCTTTCTGCCATTCCAGAAGTTGAATTGTTTGTTTATTTTGGCAATGTCGCCTGGTGGCATGAGCAATGGCAACTGTTGTATGGGATATACCAGCCTAGGGAAACTATCCCATTTTAATCAAATATGCCCTTCCTTTGAAGCAAAAGTGCATTGGTTTCCAAACTCTTAATTCATCTTACACTGCTTTGATTGTTTCTGACATGTTTAAGATATACAGTGAGTGGATGTTTTGGGGTATTCTGATTTCTAAGTAGGTGATTCATTCATGTGCTCATGTAAATTTGAATGTATATACTCCCGGCAGTGTTTTCGTTGGCCCTAAATGTAAAGCCTCTAATTTTGCTTTGTGGATATGAAACCAATATAATTTGAAGATTGAAGGGTCTGTAACAGTGGGGGGGATTGATTTTGATGGATTGGGTATGAATAACACAAGGTTGTCAGAGAAGGCTATTAAGTTAATGAAGCTTTAACTATTTGTGATACCCGTTATCCTGCCATCCCTTGAATAGTGTCAGGGTCCACTTTTCGCTGCCTGAACCATGGCTTAATCATACATGTGGTATATCCATCTACTTCCACTAGTGGCCACCCTCCTCCTCCCTCTGGAGCACTCAGAACCCAATTACCAGGTACAGCGGAACCGTATTACCTGAGTTGAGCCCGTCCTTTAACCCCTTAACGACAATTGCCGGTCCTGGCACGACACGGAAAAGCATGTGCTTTACGACAATTGACGTGCCAGGACCGGCACGTCTTTAAACGGGTGCAGAAAGCGATCTACTTTCGCTTTCTGCACCCAAAAAGCGTTGCTGAATGCCTCGACATCGAGGCATTCAGCAACGCCGCGATCGGCACGAAGGGGCCATCTCTGGCCCCTCCACGGGGCGTCAACATCCGCCATACTTTGTATGGCGGCGGACGCCCGTTTTAAAAGCGTTTAGGAGGCGATCAACGATCGCCTCCTAAACTTAAATGGTGTCGCTGGAATGCCTCGATCAGGAGGCATCCAGCGACACCAAACACTTACCTTTCGGTGGGCTGTGACCGCTCCGGAGAGCGGTCACAGCCGCAGCTGCCGGTGATCTTCGCCATCAAGGAAGATGGCCGCCGTCCTGCAAGAGAAACAAGCAAGTTTTAAAAGCTCGCTAGACGGTCTCCAGACCATCTAGAGAACTCTGGCTCCACTTGCAGGTTGAATACAGGTACTGCATTCACCATGCAAGTCAATGGAGCCCAGCTTTCTAATCACATTGTGATTAGTAAAAAAAAAATTAAAAAATAAAATAAAATTAATAATTAGAAAAAAATAGTAAAAAAACAGTAAAATGTAAAAATCATTTCCCACTGATGTCACTATCAGGGGAACCTCCAAGTTGAAAAAAAAATGTTTAAAATTTTTTTTTTAAAAAGGCAACAAAATATAAAATATATATATAAAAAATATATTTTTGTGAGCAAGTCCTAAAATTAGCATATTAGCTTAAAACAATTCTCGCATGGAAAGAGTTAAAATACTGGCATATTAAATGCCCGTGGGGTGTCTACTTTTAAAAAAGGTATGATTTGATGGGGTAAATTGAATTGGCCAGGTTCAACAAGGTCCCAATTAACACCGGGGGAAGGATGGCCACACATCTAATTTCCAATTAGAAAAATGCACACGTACCAAATGTGGCCTTTTAGTTCCCCCAAAAAATGACAAATTCATGCATGTGGGGTATCACTGTACTCAGGAGATGTTGCTGAACACATATTGGGGTGTCGTGTGACGGCGGCATATACCAGGAGCTGTAAATTCATACATAAAGTAGGTGTGTGTGGGAAAAATACACACACAAAAATACTACTGCAAACTTTGAAACAATGCTGGTGGTAAAATGTGTGCATGCAAAGAGTTAAAATACCAGCATTTAAAATACCCTGGGGTGTCTAGTTTTCAAAAATATATGGTTTTGTTGGGCACACTGAAATGGCCCGGCTCAAAGATGTACCAAATAGGGCATGGGCAGTGGATCCCCAAATGCCAAAGTTCAACATTGAAAAATGCGCATGCCCCAAATGTGGCCCTTTTGCCCCCAAACAGCCAGGCAAAATCATTCATGTGGGGTATCACTGCGCTCAGGAGATGTTGCTGAACACATATTGGGGTGTTTTGTGATAGTGACATAAACGAGAACATTTTAATTCATACCTGAAGTAAAATGTGTGTGGCAAAACAAATGCAAAAAAATGACTACCACAAAGTTTGACAAAGACTGGTGGTAGATATGGTGCATGGAAAGAGTTAAAATACTAGCATTTGAAATACCCTGGGGTGTCTAGTTTTCAAAAATATATGACTTGATGGGGTAAATTGCATTGGCCGGGTTCAAAGATACCCGACATGGCACATGGGGGGAAGAATTACCAGATTTGGAAAAAATGGCTTTGAAATAGCAAAACGCTACCTGTACTTATTGCCCCATAATGGGTAGAAAAAAGCAAAAAAACATAAAAACATTGGGTATTTCTAAACTCAGGACAAATAGTAGAATCTATTTAGCAGGTTTTTTCATTACCTTTTATAGATGAGTAAAAGATTTTTCAACTAAAAGTTAGAAACAGTCATTTTTTTCTAAGTTTTTCACCATATTTTATACTTTTTTTAGTAGTAAATAATAAGATACAATCAAAACAATGTCATCTAAAGAAAGCCCTTCTTGTCCTGAAAAAAACAATATCTAATGTGTGTGGGTTCAGTAAACGGGAAAGAAGAAAATTACAGCTAAACACAAGCGGCACAGAAATGTCCATTGTCACGAAGGGTACAAAAAGTAAAATCAGCCTTTGTCACGAAGGGGTTAAAGACCCGCCCTGCCCCTCAAAATCCCTTTGCATTGCAGCGTATGCAGCTTGTTGCTGTGGCTCTGCACCTGGTCCTGGTATCCTGTTCCTGACCCGGCTAGATATATTAACCTCTCTTCTGCTTGTTCCTGGTGTTTCTAAGCACAGCTACTCAGAGAGGGCCCCCCACCAGTTCCTACCTGCCGTCCGCCCTTTGCCAGTGGGCTTACCTGCCGTTTGCCAGTGGGCTTACCTGCCCTGTGTCCTGTCTCTGCCTCGGCTCCCTTCTATTCTGTTTTCCAGTCCTGCTATTCTGTCTGTGTGCCTGTCTGTACCAATCTACCCATCAATATGCATAAAGGGGTACAGACAGAATCCCCAGTATCCCCTGAAGGAGGAAACATTGATGTTTTTGGAATGTGAAGCAGGAAAAAGCGAACAGTGATTAGTCATGTATATCTTTAAGAGCAGATGCAAGAGTGGTGACCGTAACCACAGAGATTTGATTCAGCAACTTTATATATGAGGTAATGCACTTTTTTAGTTGCAACTTGTTGGCTTTGGAAGTCGTTGGGGGATCTCATAGACATGAGATCCTTACCAGACATCACTGTGGCTCATCAGATAATTAAGGGCCTTTATAAATGGATGTTGCTCCCAGCCTTCACTAGTGGGGCAGACTGCCTGCAAGTATTTGCCAATTGTACAGTGTCCATATACAGGAGAGACCTTGCTGCCACAGCATAATGCCCCAGGGATCAGTATGTACAAGACGAGACAGGACTGTTCATCCTAAAAAGGCTGGTTTAATATATATATATTTATTATAACCTGATTTTATGTAAATCTTATATTAGTTGTATTATTATTATATTTTATTAATGTCCCAGTTTATTCTTTTGTGTGATTTAAATGTAATTACTGTTCTGTTGCATATTGCTAATAAAATCTTAGTGTTTGCTTGTGTTATTTGTATTCTGGCTTTTGAACTCCTGGCTCTGGACTTCTTTTTCTGACTTCTGATTTGGCGTTTGGTGTGGATCTATTACTTTTCGGGTAATTGACTGCAGACTGTATTTAGTTTATACCTCAGTCTTCTCTACCGCATTTTTGCCTTATTTTGTATGACATTGGCTAGCCTGACCGTGTTTACATCTACTAGTTCCCAGTCTATTGTTGTTTGCTGATTTCCAGATTTCTGCTGCCTTCCAATTCCAAAACTCCTTCCCGCCTGCCAGTTCCAAGACTTCCTTGCAGCCTACCAGTTCCTGTCAAGGTTCTGTGCCAAGTCCTAGGCTGCAGCAGAACTTGTCCCTGCACAGATACTCTCACCTGGTCCAGTACCAGTCACAGTCATGACAAGTGGAGTTGTGGAGAGATGTGGCTAGGTTAGGACATGGCATGTTCGAGATAGAAGAGAGGAGTAGATCGGTTAAGAATTACTGGAGATTGAGAGCACTAACATCTCTGGTTAGGCAAGATTGTTGGGAGGAATGAAAAGGAGTGGTAGGCAAAGTAGGTGGTAGAGAGGGGAATGAGGAGTTGGAGAAGTTACTAACCCTATTCTACATGCCTATTTATTAGTAAAAAAGGTGGCCTCAAAAATGTAAGAAATAGAAACCTATGTAAGACCAAATATCTTTTACACAGGTAGAGTAGACATTTGCGTGTTTCAGAGCCTGTGTAAACTACACCTTCCCTAGGCAAATGCGTGCATTCCTTTTTTTGTACAGTTAATTTTGGTGAATTGAAAGGGTTAAACACTCATTTTATCAGCCTTGAATTTTGTATGTAAAGTTGAATGAATATTAGGGTGACCACATTTTATTTCTGCCATTTAGGGACACACACACACATGCAAGTGCTGTTTTATGTGTTGTTTATTTGATCTTTAGGGTATTCACATAATTCATTCACATAAGTTTTTATTCTCTCACTCACACAAATCGTTTACACGTATTCATTAATGCATTCTCACAAATTAATTCTTTCCCTCATCCAGACAATTCATCCACACATTTTGGATGCTAATTTATACATAATGCATTTATGCATACATTCTATGTTTTTCTGGTCCGGTTTCCTGTCTGGTAAGCTTCTTTGTGTTCTTCCTTGGTGAATGATTGAATTATCCTTCCAAGCACAAACTGACAATTCAACATTTTATTTTCCCTTTAGATATAATTATCATGTAGTAAGCTACTTGGGCTTCCCAGTGGGCTCCTGATTGAACCCAGAAATTCACGTAGAGGGCTGATTGCAAAGCCACTGGGCCAGCTCGTACATCATTAAAGCTCGATCCTGTCCTGCTGACAGCATCTACTCCTATAGCATTCAACATTATATTTCCAGCAGTTAAGGGGTCAATGCAGACACTGCACTCTGGAGCCTGGATATCATGAAACAGATGAATAATACCTTCTTATTCTTTAAGAAGACTAAATATTTGTCTTTATTATGAGTATCCATAACACTGCTCATCAATAGGGGATAGATCTGCTTGGATGGACTCACAGCAGCATACGAGATTTTTAGATTATACTGAATTCTAGATGCTAAAACAGTATGGAACAATGTGACAGTGGTCTCAATCATAAACATCATTTATCAAGGATCTCTTGTTTTATTTGCTTAATCACATAACCATGCAGAAGCAGTGACTATGCATTCTAGGATATGATGTTCTACCATGTTAATTGCTGTTAATTGTGACATAGGCTTGAATGCCAGTACATGAACATGTGCCCAGTTGTCAAGACTGTTCTGGAAAATTGAGGACTGTTGGCAATTGCTTACCTGCTCAGTCAGTAGACAGAGTACTGGAAATGGACCAGAGAGTTTATTGGTGCAGGCCCTCACCAGGATGAAAGACACATGTTTTAGATCTGCTGTCGCCTTTAGAATTCCAGTCCACCAGTGATTCCTGTTGTTAAAATGCTGTAATGGTCTAAACCAAAGGTGACATAACCAAAAAAAAAAGTCGGGTCATCTTTGTTGAACCTTGTTATAATTCAGTTACAGTCCAGATTGAGCATTAAGAACAGACAAGAAACAGCCAACAGGAGCTATGCCTGTTTATAAAATTGCAGGGATATGCAACATAAAGAGGTTTAAGAAAGCCATAACAGCAGGCAGTGGTGTAGGGTGAAGGTGGTTAAAGCTTGCAATTTATCAATAGACCAATGCACATTCCTCATATCACACATCGGAATCTATGAATCTCACTCTTAGCTTCCAAATATTTTGACACATTGATACATTTGAATGGCTATGTTTATAGGCTCATTAAGTTAGGACATTCTAATAGCACAGGCAGGGCCGGACTGGCCCACCGGGATACCGGGAAATTTCCCGGTGGGCCGGAAGGTCCGTGGGCTGGGCGGCCGGCAGACTTACCATGAAGACAGCCGCTGAGCGGCTGCAAATGGCAATGAACGCCTCCCTCGGTGCCAGGGGCGGGCTGGGCAGGGGGGCAATTGCCCCCAGGCTTCCCGAAATCTAATCAAAGCGGCTGCTGGGTGCTGATGCGGCCGGCCGGCATCAGCACCCAGCAGCCGTGTGCGATGGCCGTCTAGTGATGGGAGCAGTGTGAGGGGTGAAAGCTCCGCCCCCTCGCACTGACCTTTCACCCCTCACGCTGCTCCCATCACTATGCGGCCATCAGACTGCTGGGAATGTAATCTGAACGGCCGATGCGTGCTGATGCCGCCGGCCGCCTCTGCTTTAATACTTTTTTTACTTTATATGGCAAGCCGATCCAGCTTACCATATAAATAAAAAAAAAAAGTGTTAAAGTAGCTCCGGCCTGCGGCATCAGCACGCATCGGCCGTTTAGATTACATTCCCAGCAGTCTGATGGCTGCATAGTGATGGGAGCAGCGTGAGGTGGAAGCTCCGCCCCCTCGCACTCAGACTGCTGCAGCACCGGATGTCAGGTCAGTGGCATCCTGTCAGCATAGAGGAGAACAGTGTGCAGCTACCAGGAAGTCAAGAGAAGTAGAAGGTGAGTAAAATAATGTATTTTTTGTACTGTATAATGTTTTTTGTATTTGTTAAAAACAAAAAAAATCGGCATGTGTGTGTATGTAAGTGTGTCCCCCTATATGCCACTCTGCCTCCAGAAATGCCTTATACCCCCCTATATGCCACTCTGTCCCATGATATGCCTTTTAACCCCCTATATGCCAGAGTTGCATATAGGGGTATAAGGCATTTCTGGATGCAGAGTGACATATAGGGGGTCAAAAGGCATATCTGGAGGCAGAGTGGCATAAAGGGGGTTAAAAGGTATATCATGGGGCAGAGGAGCATATAGGAGGGTATAAAGCATATCGGGGAGGCAGAGTGGCATATAGGGGGCATAAGGCTTTTCTGGAGGCAGAGTGCCCCATGATATGCCTTTTAACCCCCTTCATGCCACTCTGCCTCCAGAAATGCCTTATACCCCCTATATGCCACTCTGTCCCATGATATGCCTTTTAACCCCCTATATGGCAGAGTGGCATATAGGGGGTTAGAAGGCATATCATGGGGCAGAGTGGCATATATTATTTTTTATTTAATATGGCAAGCTGGATCGGCTTGCCATATAAAGTAAACAAAAATGTCCCATGATATGCCTTTTAACCTCCTATATGGCAGAGTGGCATATAGGGGGTTAGAAGGCATATCATGGGACAGAGTGGCATATAGGAGGGTTGAGGCATATCAGGGAGGCAGAGTGGCATATAGGGGGGTATAAGGCTTTTCTGGAGGCAGAGTGCCCCATGATATGCCTTTTAACCCCCTTTATGCCACTCTGCCTCCAGAAATGCCTTATACCCCCCTATATGCCACTCTGTCCCATGATATGCCTTTTAACCCCCTATATGCCAGAGTGGCATATAGGGGTATAAGGCATTTTTGGATGCAGAGTGACATATAGGGGGTCAACGGCATATCTGGAGGCAGAGTGGCATAAAGGGAGTTAAAAGGGATGTCATGGGGCAGAGGGGCATATAGGAGGGTATAAACCATATTGGGGAGGCAGAGTGGCATATAGGGGGCATAAGGCTTTTCTGTAGGCAGAGTGCCCCATGATATGCCTTTTAACCCCCTATATGGCAGAGTGGCATATAGGGGGTTAGAAGGCATATCATGGGACAGAGTGGCATATAGGGGTATAAGGCATTTCTGGATGCAGAGTGAGGGTATAAAGAGAGGGTATAAAGCATATCAGGGAGGCAGAGTGGCATATAGTGGGGCATAAGGCTTTTCTGGAGGCAGAGTGCCCCATGATATGCCTTTTAACCCCCTATATGGCAGAGTGGCATATAGGGGGTTAGAAGGCATATCATGGGACAGAGTGGCATATAGGGGGTATAAGGCATTTCTGGAGGCAGAGTGGCATATAGGGGGTTAGAAGGCATATCAGGGGGGCAGAGTGGCAAGCCTGGGGGCAGAGGTGCATAACTCGGGGGTAGGTTGTCAAATGAAAGGAAATAAAAACCAAACATGTCTCAATCATAGCTTTTATTAAATATGGAAAAAATAGTCTACATGAATTAATAAAGAAATAAAAGTTTCTTACCAGAATATCATGAAGAATAATGTGATCAGTGCTTTGTTCCACTAAATAAAATGGAACTCTTTCATCTAAAAATGTTCGCAGTAGTAAATGTTTTGATCCTATTATGTGTAATGTATTTCATTTATTAGGGCCTTTTAACACTTTTGCTTTCTGGCATTTTAATACAAATAATGAGATAAAAAGAATGGCACATAGTGTGACTCGGGTGTGAATAAATGGTGCGTGTGGGTATAAGAGCTTCACCGTGAGATAAACTATATGGGGCTGGTCTCCAAATTTTTCCAGGGCTGCTTTTCAGTCCCAGTCCGGCCCTGAGCACAGGCAGACTTTCTACTGAGATAGCTACACCTGTATGCTTGTAATTGCTTATTTGCAAGCATGATTTTGATGGCCAAGCATGATTTTGTGTAAAAATCTTAGTGTTAGACCAGAGAATTTCTATTAATTTGATCTAAAACAGCTTTTATACATTTTCACTACTGAATTATTTTTAATGTACTAATTCAGTTACATTACACATATTCACCAGCAGATGTTTAAAGAGAAACAAATATCAGAGACCTACAATTATATTCTATAGCTACAGTTGCTCAGAGGCTTGCATTCTACAAATAACGAATGTCATGTCACTGTTAGTCTTCACTAGTAAAAAAAAAAAGACATGCTTGAAGTATATCAAATGTTGCTAGTACCGTATTTGCTCGATTATAAGACGACCCTGATTATAAGACGACCCCCCAAAATCTGAATATTAACTTAGGAAAAAAGAAAAAGCCTGAATATAAGACGACCCTAAAGGAAAAAAGTTTTACCAGTAAATGTTAATTCATGTAAACTATTTTTTTTAATAAAAGCTATGATTGAGAAAAATATTTTTTTTGTTTTTATTTCTTGTATTTTCCAGCCTGTCCCCCAGTTACGCACATCTGCCCCCAGGCTTGCCACACCAATATGGCACTGTGGCCCATGATATGCCTTTTAACCCTCTATATGCCACTGTGCCCCATGGTATGCCTTTTGACCCCCTATATGCCACTCTGCCTCCAGAAATGCCTTATACCCCTATATCCCATTCTGGCATTTAGGGGGTTAAAATGCATATTATGGGGCAGAGTGGCATATAGGGAGGTATAAGGCATTTCAGGAGGCAGAGTGGCATTAAGGGAGTTAAAAGGCATTGTATAGAGCACTCTGCCTCCAGAAATGCCTTATACCCCTATATGCCACTCTGGCATTTAGGGGGTTAAAAGGCATATTATGGGGCAGAGTGGCATATAGGGAGGTATAAGGCATTTCAGGAGGCAGAGTGCTCTATTAAATGCCCCCTTAACGCCACTCCAGAAATGCCCTATGCCCCCATTTAACTAACACACACACACACACTCTCTCCCCCCCTCCCCTCCCCTCTCCCCTCTCCTCTCTCCTCTCTCCCCTCTCTTACCGGTGCTTCCAGCCGGGGCAGCGGGTTGACGTCGCCTTCTGCTGCAGCCGGAAGGAGGTGGAGTTGGCAGCGGGGGTTTGTATGCGTCCGTCGCGTATACTTTCCCCGGCTGTCAGAGATCAGAGATCTCTGACAGTCGGGGAAGGTCTACGCGACGGACGCAGACAACCCCCGCTGCTAGCCACACCTCCTTCCGGCTGCAGCGGACGTTGTCTACGCGGATCGCGTAGACGTCAACCCGCTGCCCCGGCAATACAGCAGGAAGCACCGGTAAGTGTGTATGATGGGGGGGGGGGGGTGAGACAGGAGGATCCAGGTCCCCTGCAGCGGTGCGGGGGATCTGGATCTTAGTCTCCTAATCAGACTCTATTTGAGGTCTGATTAGAAGACGACCCCGATTAGAAGACGAGGGGTATTTTTCAGAGCATTTGCTCTGAAAAAAACCTCGTCTTATAATCGAGCAAATACGGTAATTAATGTATTCTGTTATGTTTATTCTCTATGGTTTCCTTAGTGTTTGGACTTCACGTCATTAGAAACAGTAACTCAGCAATTCCCTTTATCTCCTTACACCAGTGCATTCACACATTTGTCTTTATTGTGACTATAATGGGAGTTCTTTTTAGAATTATTGCTGTATTTATATGCACTGAGGGAATATTAATTCTTTCAGAAAGTCGACAGTTTGCTGTATCTGGGGCAGTTTGTGTTCAACCACAAATCATTAACAACTCTTGGGAAGGCCTTGTAGATAGCATTAATCAATAAAACTTCCTTTGGTAAGTTCATAGACTTTTTTTATTATGTCATTTTTGTGGCAGTCATATTTGGATCATGAAGGAATGGTTGAGGGAAATCCAGGTACAGATGTTACATGCATATTTTCTGCCATACATGCCAAAAGGTGTTGGTAATTTTTTTTATTCATGCCTAAAGGTTTGCCATCATTATGTTTTGACTTTAAAGTGATCCATTTTTACATAAGATAGAATGTTCATGAAAAAGCTATTGTGTGTATGTGTATTTATATATCTATATCTATCTATCTATCTCTATATATTTATATAAATGCAATGCTGTTCCTTAGCAATGGGAAATGAGCCAAATGGATGACTATAAGGAATGCACAGTGAATTAAAAGTGAATATAGCCATCTGTTGTGTTCATGAATTTTACAGGCTTGGGTTCATCAAAAGTGTTGGGGTTTTCAGATTTGTAATTTATACTTCGGCATTCATCAACATGTTAAGCTACGGATCTGCTTTAGTGAAATTCCACAGACTTGGGGGCAATGAATTAGAGGTCATGCATTTTTCCCAGGATATGGTGGCTGCATCATGAGAGTGACAGGTCATCTGGTAGGTTAAGCTTTTGAAAAAAAGCATGGCAAATTAGGGGAAACTTTGTGATTGATATGTTCTGTTATAAGAGGAAAGTGCACAAAGACTGATTAGTTTATCCTCACAATGCAACTAGACTTGTACATTTGGATTTGTAGGAAATTAAATGTTAATAAAATTTGCCAACTTCATTAATTCATATGAATGTAGTAATCGATCAAGTTACCTGCTGCTCCAGAATCAATTAGAATCGTAGTAGATGTTACTTTCCGCCTAAAGGTGTGGGATATAGGAATACCAACGTCTATTCTTTCGAGGGAAACACCCTATCCTCTCTAGGTGCTGGAGTTCCCTGCTTCTGAGGGCTGAGAAATGCCTTTCGCCATGATTGTTTATCCTCCTCGCAGAGACAGGTTGTACGGATCTTCTCCTCCAGAGAAGAAGAAAAAGAGAACTCAGGATGTGAAAAACTGGAAGCAAGACAAAATAAGGGTCTCCTTTTAAATCCACACTTGGTTAGATATTCCCATCCACCCATGTCAGGGGGACCACCTACCTGCATCCTGAAAAGAGAAGGCTCCGGGTAGCTGGAGCCTTGATGTTCTCAGGCATGTTGACTGCATTGCACAAGAAAGGCCTCCAATCTGTCCTACTCATGATACAGAGGAAGGAGAAGTGAAAGAAGAAATGGATCATCCCTGTACCCGACCACAATGGAGTTAAGTCGAGACAGGTTTGATTCTAGGCAATCCTCCTCCGAGGGTGTTACGTCCAGTAGTCTAGATATATATTTAACCCCTTTGCATCCTTATAACAAGTGAACTCATCATTAGTGCCGCATTGATTGCGACCTCTTGTTGTCCAAGTCACTGCTTCGCAACTGAGGCAGAGTTCCTGAACCCAATCGGTGATCTTGGGGTCAGCTGATGCATTGTACTGCTCAGATTTTTTTTTCTCTGTTTTGTGGGAATCTTGTTATTTAAAAAAATGTATTAGGTGGGCAATTGGGTGGCATAAGTGGGTTAGTATTAGGTTAGCAGTAGTTCTGTGTTCAAAATGCCCCTAACGTGTAGTGTGGAGGAGGCTTACACCATTCTGGTATCCAGTTCAGACACCACAACAGCCTCAGATATTGAGTTGATTATTGATTCCCTAAGTGACTATTTAGGGGGCTTGACTGCCAGCCTGGAACCTCCAAAAAGAAGGCATACAGAGTCTATGCCAATGCTTGCTCAAAATCCATGGGTGCAGCCTAATTTTGTGCAACCGTGCATACCTCATTTCACGTGAACCACTGGCATAAAAAAATATAACAGTGAGCCTCATCAATTTGAGCACCTGTTACTTATTAATTATTTGAGACAAAACACAATCTCTCATATGACAGGCTCTATCAGCTAAGGCCCATTCTAACTGATCATTCACAAAATTTTCAGAAATAAATGCCTGACCAAAAAAAAAAATTGCATTTACTTTTTTGCGATTTAAAGGAAGATTGCTTTCAAGTTCGGTCAAAAAGATCTAGGTATGGTATAAAATTCTAGGAATGTTGCACAGTAACAAGTAGCACAGGTTATACTTTTGTATTTATAAGGGGAAAGACTCCTATCTAGATCCTCCAGGGGGGCCCTAATTTACTTGAAACAAGTAGCAAGATAGTGTGGGATCTCCGCCTGTCATTACTTAAAAGAAAAAAATGGTTACCACATATATGTTATTATACCACCATTGATTTATCTAAAATTATGTATTGCCTGGATACACTTGCCCCTGGGACTGTCAGAAATAATAGGAAAGCAGGATAAATTACTGACTTTTAGGTGCAAAGACAAAAAGGACATGGATTTAACTATCCATGATGAAAGCACAATGACAGTATAAAGGCTTCCAACAAGAAAGTTAAAAAGAAAACATTGTATACCACAATTTGAAATATATGGTTTGGTGAATTGGTCACCTTCAAAGATGTCTCAAAAAGGACACTGGAACATGGGCTCAGGATGACCAGATGTCTAAATTCCATATTGAAAAACTATAATGAGCATGTCACAAATGTGGCCTATGCATGGGTGGTATCACTTTACTCTGCAGATTTTGAACAAAAATTGGGGTATTTCACACAGCAAATGAAATGAATGGGAAAATAGTATATTTGTATTCTTAATAATAAAATGCAGATATGTATATATATATTGTCAGGGCACAGGTAAGCAGGTCAGGTAGGAGCCCAGTTGCAGGGGATATCAGAGGCTCAGTTTGTACTCCACGATGCATCATTACTAGGAGGTACAGACAGGCAAAATGAAACACACAACAGGCTGGATCTTAATAAGAGATGGTCTGTATTGAAGAAGCTGGCAAGACAGACAAGTACAGGCTGTAGACACGGTCGGAAGCCCTCAGACAGGGCACACTGCTGGGAGCCCTCAGACAGGGCACATGGCTGGGCAGACGTAGTGAGGCAGGCCAGGTCAGAACCAGAAGGACAAAATCAATGCCAAATCAGAATCCAGGAGAAGAGTCAGAACAAGTCGGGTCAACACGGGCAAAGGAAGAGCCAAAGCAGGAACCAAAGAACGAAGTCAGAAGCAAGCCAGGTCACAACACTTAATCCTAGTCAGAACGCTGCCAGCAGGAGAACAAGGGCAGGCAGAAGTCAGATACACCACAATGCAAAGGCCCAGAATGGAGGAATCAGTCGGTACTTAAGGGGGAGGGCGGCACCCAGATAAGGAGATACAGATGGCCAGGTCGTTAGTCCCCAGAGTGCTGTGATCACACATGCAGCCTCTAGAAGTTGCCACAGATATGACAGCTATAACTAAATACAGAGTCCGGGCTACAGGGTGGAATCCTGACATACCATGTGTCCTCCCCACCTTTAAGATCTCCATGCCGCTGACTTTTCTAAATTATGCTAGGTACAATGAAATTATCCTCACCCAAGCAGCCCCTTTTCTTCTGTCTCAAACTCCTAGATAGATTGCAAGCTTGCAAGAGTCGGGCCCTTCTGTGCCAGTGTGTGTTAATGTGCGTCGCATTGTTTATTGTCATTTTTTATACCGTATTTGCTCGATTATAAGACGACCCTGATTATAAGACGACCCCCCAAAATCTGAATATTAACTTAGGAAAAAAAGAAAAAGCCTGAATATAAGACGACCCTAAAGGAAAAAAGTTTTACCAGTAAATGTTAATTCATGTAAACTATTTTTTTTAATAAAAGCTATGATTGAGAAAAATATTTTTTTTGTTTTTATTTCTTGTATTTTCCAACCTGTCCCCCAGTTACGCACATCTGCCCCCAGGCTTGCCACTCCAATATGGCACTGTGGCCCATGATATGCCTTTTAACCCTCTATATGCCACTGTGCCCCATGGTATGCCTTTTGACCCCCTATGTGCCACTCTGCCTCCAGAAATGCCTTATACCCCTATATGCCACTCTGCCTCCAGAAATGCCTTATACCCCTATATCCCATTCTGGCATTTAGGGGGTTAAAATGCATATTATGGGGCAGAGTGGCATATAGGGAGGTATAAGGCATTTCAGGAGGCAGAGTGGCATTAAGGGAGTTAAAAGGCATTGTATAGAGCACTCTGCCTCCAGAAATGCCTTATACCCCTATATGCCACTCTGGCATTTAGGGGGTTAAAATGCATATTATGGGGCAGAGTGGCATATAGGTGTATAAGGCATTTCAGGAGGCAGAGTGCTCTATTAAATGCCCCCTTAACGCCACTCCAGAAATGCCCTATGCCCCCATTTAACACACACACACACACACACACACACACACACACACCCTATACCCCCATTTAACTAACACACACACACACACACACTCTCCCCTCCCCTCTCAGCCCTCTCTTACCGGTGCTTCCAGCCGGGGCAGCGGGTTGACGTCGCCTTCTGCTGCAGCCGGAAGGAGGTGGAGTTGGCAGCGGGGGTTTGTATCCGTCCGTCGCGTATACTTTCCCCGGCTGTCAGAGATCAGAGTTCCCCGCACCGGTGCGGGGAACTCTGATCTCTGACAGTCGGGGAAGGTTTGCGCGACGGACGCAGACAACCCCCGCTGCTAGCCACACCTCCTTCCGGCTGCAGCGGACGTTGTCTACGCGGATCGCGTAGACGTCAACCCGCTGCCCCGGCAATACAGCAGGAAGCACCGGTAAGTGTGTGTATGATGGGGGGGGGGGGGTGAGACAGGAGGATCCAGGTCCCCTGCAGCGGTGCGGGGGATCTGGATCTTAGTCTCCTAATCAGACTCTATTTGAGGTCTGATTAGAAGACGACCCCGATTAGAAGACGAGGGGTATTTTTCAGAGCATTTGCTCTGAAAAAAACCTCGTCTTATAATCGAGCAAATACGGTATTATTGTTAACTTTTACTAAACACATGTTATAATAGCACTACAAAATCTAATGGCACTCCATCAATTAATATAATATATCTGATGGATTCATGGAAGGGATCAAGCATAGAGGAGAGAACAGTTTAGGGGTTCCTTAATACCAGCTTCAGATCAGATTGCATCATATATAACATGCCCACATTGAACTTCTCGTTCTATTGAGAGTTGATATCTATCATAGACATGAAAAGTCATGTAAAGGGTAACAAACTGTGATTTGCTACTTAAATCGGGGTGTCCAACCTGCGGCCCTCCAGCTGCCGCAGGACTACATTTCCCATAATGCTCTTTCAGCTAAGGGGCTGGCTGATGAGTATGGGAAATGTAGTCCTGCAGCAGCTGGATGGCCGCAGGTTGGACACCCCTGACTTAAGTGCTTCTGTGAGTTAATCCTTTTATCTTTTGTATATATCAGCTTTTGTATTGTTGTAATCACCTATTATTCTTTCCCAGCACCGAATGTTTATTTAAGACAAATTAAATGTTACATTTTTTTCCATCTTTTGTATCAAAATTGAACTCATACTTCACGACTGGAGAGGTGTTTGTTTGCATAAGTAGCAATGATTATCTCTATTTTAAAATAAATATATCAACACAGGTCCACCTTCTATGAACAAGCGAGCCACGGTTCCAGCAAGGCTAGTGGAGCAATCTCCCAATTATACAACCACATCTTGGGGATCAAGTTTTCAGCCCCGCCGTCCTTCGAACGGAGTTGGGAGGCTGACCTGGGACACACCCTCAAATCCTCTGACTGGGGGGAGATATATGAAAACGTCTGAAAGGTCACTGCTTGTACCCTTGTGCAGGAGAATTGTTTTATCTCGCTGGCACCTCACAACCTCATACGTTCCCGACGCACTCTCCTCTGTTTTAGGGGCTGTGAGGATGAAGGGACTCCTCTGCATATCTGGTGGACACGTCCCAAGCTCGTGCCAATTTGGTCCCATTTCTTTCCCATGCTGAGTGAGGCGCTTGGGGAGCCCCTGCAGCCGGAAACCTGGTCTGCTCTTCTCTGTAGATGTCACCCCTCGGAAGCTTTGACGAAACCAGCTCACCATCCCATTTTCCAAGTCTGCACAGTCTGGAAATCTGGTACATCCTCGGTTCCAAACATTGAAGCCAAGATATGGAATATGTTAAAATTGGAAAAAATCACGGCGTACCTACGTGACACATCGCATCTGTTCCTCAATACATTTTGATTGAGACCAGTCTGCAGTCTTTTTGCTTAGGCCCTTAAAGCCACTGAACAAATTACAATTTTACAGCAAAGCAAACTATATTAATCTGGCCCAGTTTACCCACTTTTCATAAAGCTGATACTGTGTTCCTAGGTATTAGGGTGGCTGTTTTATTGAGTCAACATGCTACCTTAAGATGACTGTATCTGAATTTGGCCATTTAAAGCCATGCATAATTAAAAAAATGCTCTAAATACTCCCACTGAATCTATTCATGTATTAATTTTCATACAGATAAAATGCAATGGAATCCATGCAAAAATACAAAAAAGCACAGAATCAGTAAGAGGATTTGGTTGTATGGAAAAGGATAGTAAGTGGAAACTTGTGTTATTCTCTGCAGATGTGAAAAGACTAAAATAACTTTTTGATGCCTTACAAGGTCCATTGTGACAGTTTCCCACAGTAAAATTCTAACATTTAACTCCATTGCTTCAAGTTGACTTTACAAATGTCCTGCTTGACACCACATAAACCAAAAAATACTGTACTTTTGCTGTGGGCTTTAAAGCTTTCAAACTGATGTAATCTAGCACATCCTTATCGTTTAGGCCCCTTAGTCTTAAACACCCCACCCAATTATAGACCACACCTTTATTGTATGGAGCTATTTTAAAGAAAAATTTATTTTTAAAGAACAGAAATACATGTATTTTAACAGTTTTGATATATATTATGCAGTTAGTCCTGCTTTTAACAGCATATGTTATATACAAACAGAAATTGGAAAACCATTTAGTAGTTATAAATTAAGAAGGGGAAAATAATGGACAGGTAGAAAGTAGAGATGGGGAGAAGAAAAGGGAACAGATATCAGAACCAGATTTTAGAAATACAACCCTTCCTTTTTAAACAAATTAGGAGAGTGTAAATCAAAAGGAGGCTGCTGGGAGCATACCTCATCCTCTCCCCTGTGCAACAATCAACAACATTAGCATATGTTCTGAAGTCATCTCTGTGTTGACAAATTTTAGTCGCTTTCAGTGCCTGTCTCAGCACCAATACGGGTATTTCTGCTCAGGTTTTCATCGCTACTTCCAATGCTTTCTACAGCGCTACTGCTATTTTCTTCATCATTGTCCTGAATCACTTCTGTCTGATCTCCCCACAATACATCATCTTCAGTGCCATCCAATGTATTTGACAGGCAACATTTTTTGAATCCTTTTATGATTGATTCTGAAGATATCATTGCCCACACAGAAATAATCCACTGATACCGCAAAGCCGCTGATGGTTTCTTAATTTTGCCGCTTGGTGTGAGGGCATGATTTCCAGACAAGCACGTCAAGTACCTGGAGTTGGGATTACGACCAGATCTGATTTCAGGGATGCAATCTTACTTTCTATTTCAGGTGTCAAATGTCCATTTAATGCATCTAATACCAGCATTGCTTTTTTTGCATGCAGAGCATCAGGCCTGGTCTTCCATACAACTGTATCAGTCATCAGCTCCCTGCTCATCCATCCCTTCTCTTGGCATCTGACAATTAGGCCTCTTGGAAGAATCACATTTGGCATCATTTTCCTTTTAAGAGTGACATAAGGTGTCAGCTTTTGACCATCAGCTGTAACAGCTAACATTACTGTCATATGTTATTTTTAATTGTCTGTGTTCCTCACAAGAATGGATTTTGCTCCTTTTTGATCCACTGTTGTACACTAGGCATGTCAAAGAATACTGGAGTTTTATCTGCATTTCCAATTTGGCTCAATGGATAGTTGTGCTATCTCCTGAGCTCTATGACAGACCCCTGGAATGCAAGCAGCTTTTCATTGAAGTCAACAGGTAGTCTTTGTATAAGTGTTGTTCTGCGTCTTAGAGTAAGGCCATTTCAGAGCATAAATCTAAGGCACCATCCAAGGCTTGCTTTAAATTCATCCCTGGGGATATTTAATGCACTGACAATTTATAATACTTTCAATTGTATGATTTTCTGGGTGACAGGCATTCCATTTTTCCTTTGCTCTTGAACAAAGGGAACCACTGCTGCATCTACCTCATAATGTCTGCCTTGCTTAGGCCCTCTAAATGATTTCCTTGTACAAACAGGAGTTTCTAGTTTCTTCTGCATCAGCTATCATCGTTGTTACTCTTTAATCTTAAAATTTAAATCATAACTTCACCCCTTTCCCTTGGCTGGTTGAAGGTTGAATTTCCACATGATCAGCCATATTGGTATTGTGTTAGCTCCTGTACAAACATTTTATTTTTTATTTTTGACGGACCACTGTACCGGAAGTGCTCTGCATCATCGCGCTCAGACTGAGAGCATTAATGTAGTCATCTGATCTCGCACCAGACAGTCTAGAAAAGTTAGAAATGCACCGCTGTAGTTGCTGATTATAAGCTGCACTCCCACTTTAAAGACTTAAATTAGTGCGGGGGAGTGCAGCCTATAATCGGGCCAATACGGTATTTGTGGGTAAGGGCGTCAACCAAAGCTTGATTATACACCATCAGCCAATGCAACAATGAACAAAAACTGCCAGAGTCCTTGTTTTGGGTACCTCAGAACTCATCTCCCAAAGCCTTTCCAGGCACTGGATCTTCCAATGAGAAGGGGCTGGCTTTGCATATCCGCCACAGCTGCTGCCCCTTCCCCCAGCTCAGGCAAGCTTGAGGGTGAGGCTGCACCCCCAACAAAGCCAGCGCCTTCTTGCTGCCACTCTGGATGCCAAGATTAAAGATGTTGAGACTGATATTATTTAAATATACCTCATCACTTCTAACCAAGTCTAAATTGTCAGCTTCTAGGTCCTTATGCCAGATCATAAACGCACCTAAAATTGTAACTGTGTTCTACAAGAATGAAAGATAATATAAAAACCGGGGTACTTAGCTTTTATACCCTCCTATTCATTTATCGGAACACATATGTGGTAGCTACGCCAAGGACTCCTCCTTCAAAAAGCCCCTTACAACAGATATATGGAAAAACAGAACAAATTCTGGGGATACAGCTTTAAAAGTACTCTGTAAAAAGAATAAAAACCAAAAATGGTGCAATAACATTTAAAAGCTTTAAAACAGCCCCCACTAGTTGTGCCACACTCACAAGATTGTAGTAGGTACTGCGCCTTTAAGATAACCTGTATCTTAGGAATCCTGGAGATTTGCTGGAACTTTTAAAAGTGGTTTTGGGTTGCAAGGTCTAGGCCTAGACAGTCACGAAATTTACTGTCCGAAAACAAATGAGCCAAAAATGAAACAAATCGATTTTGCTCACAAGTCTAATATAACCTATAATTTAGTAGGAAAATACATGAAAAACGAAGGCATATTTTTCAACAATTTGCTAAGATAAACCCTTTGTAAAGGTTGTGCAAATATAACACATAATTATATGATTTTACTAAAACATGACGTAAAGTCATGATTTTATGAAAGACACGGAGGCGAATATTGTGCATTAACCCTTTCTTTACTCCCAACAGCAGCAAAGAAAAATACAACATTTGGTAGAAAAAATAATGAATAGAGTATACAATAGCTCCTCCCACTCCATCTCCATGGCCATATAAAAGGGATAGCACTGCCCGCAATCTTCCTCTTTCTTTGGCTGTAACGAAGACCAGTCTTACAATGTCGGAAAAACGCGTCGAATTCAACGTGGAAACATCCAAAACAACTGTAGAACATCAAACTCCTGGGCGAAGAGAACGACTCTGCACCATAACTGTAGGCTCCCAAATAAGGTCAGATGAATCAACCTGAAAAAAGACATAGACAGAGAATGTGGAACCAATTAGTCCAATAAATTCTGAATGACAAGAAGACACCATTAGCAGACCCAGAAGAAAAATATAGTCAACCACGGGCCTCCGAAAAAGCAGAAAGTAAGAACCACAAAAGAACTAAATAAAAGCGACAGATAAACAAATAAATAAACAAACAAATACTTTGAAGTAAATCCAGTGTCCATAGGATATGTAAGTGCAATACACTCTTGTCTTGAGCCATAAGGAGCATGTCGTCCAGATATATAATCAGGTGAACACCACAGGAGCGTAGGATCTCTATGACTGGCTTGATTAACTTGGTGAAGCACCAAGGAGCTGAAGAGAGCCCGAAGGCAAGACAGGTGAAACGCCAGGACACATTGCGCCATCGGAAATTAAGAAGATTTCTGGATTCTTCTGCTATCAGAACCGTAAGGTAGGCATCTTTGAGGTATATCTTGGCCATCCAGTCGTTCATCAATAAGATGTCTCTGAGCAGATGAATGCCTTCCATTTTGAAGTGCCTGTAACGAACGTGACAGTTGAGTCGGCGGAGGTTGATCACCGGCCTGAGACCACCTCCCTTTTTTGCACCAGAAAGATATTGCTGGTGAAACCTGGGGTGTCTGGAGGAGCACGTTCTATCGCCCGTTTTTTCCGCCAGGGTGGCTATTTCTAGGTCCACCAGTCTGGCGTCCTGTCGAGAGAAATGGAAAGGTTTGGAAAAGAGGATTAGGGGTGGTAGGCTTACCAATTTGATCGCGTAGCTTCGGACAGTTTGAATTACCCAAGAGTCGGAGGTTTTCGACTGCCAGACCTGTAAAAAATGGGTGAGTCTGCCCCCTACAGGATACAGGGAAGAATGTGTAATGTGAAAAAGGCTTACCAGTGGGTCTGCGGGTAAACTGCGATCCACGCTGTCCTCTTGCCCTCCAAGGGCGTCCGCGCTGCGGGAAGAAAGGTGACCTGCCACTGGATAAGTTCTGGTAGGGTGAGCGTTGGGAAGAGTAATACGAATAGGAGCCTTGGCTCGTGTGAGCTGAGCCTTGGGAGAAACGGCCAGACAGACTGCCCCTGAATCTGCCGCCCCTGGGAGAAACCCGTTGTTGGAAAACCTTGCGCATAGAAGTCTGCGCCTTGTCCAGTGCAGTGAAAGCACCCACAAAACGACTGAGGTCTTTAATGAATGAGTCCCCAAAAAGCATACCTTGAGCCCATCTCAGTCAGGGCGAGTTTGGCCAATTTGGGTTCTATCTTGAATAAAATAGCCTTGCGGCGCTCAATGCAGAGTGAAGTGTTAGTATTACCAGCTATGCATATAGCTCTTTGCATCCACCCTCTAAGCACAATGGGGTCAGGTGGAGAACCTGATTCAAGCCAAGATTCGACAAAGATGTCGAGGTGTTTGTCCTGAATAGCTTTCAAGCCGGACTCCAGCCCTTTACGGGGGTTCCATCCCGATTTATATGGATCCACAACAGGCGTTTGGCATACTTTCCCCGGGACAATAGGCCGGGGACACTCGGCGCGTAATTTAGTGCGCAAATTTTTGCTTAGCGGCTTGCAGACTCTGGCCTGCAAATAGTGGGCCACATGGTCAGAGGGTAGCCACTCGGCTGACTGAGGGTGATGTAACGGCTCCCCGAATAGGTCTAATGACCCTGCGTCTGAGTCGGACGCACTTGAGGATTGTGCCCTAGCACACCTCCAATTTCTCGCCCGTTCTCCCCGGCGAGTAAGGGCTCTTTTGCGTTTTGATATCACGCTTTCTAGAATGGGTTTGTTGCCATCATTCATAGTGGTTCTGGAGGCTGACACATGCGTAAATGCCGCTTTCCTGCCCTCGGGTGGCGGTACTGGAATAGGTATGGACTTATGGATGGCCTGAGCCAGGAACGCTGACAATGCCGAGGTCATGGAATCCATGGCTGAGGCAATAGCCTGAGTCACAGAATGATTCAATTCCTTTAAAGGGTCAAACCCAGTGAAACCAGAATCCAAATCCTCTCTAATAGAGGGGTCTTGATCAGAGAGATCCCCAGAGGGTAAATTATGTCCAGCCATAATAATGTAATGAAGCATATGGATATGCCCCTGTAAGTTTACACAGTGAGAAAAAATACCAAGTCAAGAAAAACACTATACTGAGCAACCTTTTCCCACTAATGAACAGATCAGATCAAAAGAAACCTGCAAAGAGAATAAACAGGGCTAGAAGAGAGTGTGAGAAAAAACGTACAGCTTTAACTCACAGACCGGACAAGAAAAAACCGAACCGATTCTTTCCCAAGGCTCCTGTTCACTCGCGGGGACAGAAAAAATGGCGCTCGCGATAAGGAGAGGGAGGAGCCTGGGGGCAGAAGAACGCACCAACGTCTCGCAAGGAGACGTGACGAACACCAGCCGCGAAGAAACAAAATGGCGCGGCTAGAAACTGAGCCGCGGAGGATAGCAGCAAGCGAGTGAGCACCCGCCGAGATGTGACGCGGTGAATGGCAGCCACGGAGGAAGGTAAGGCAAGACTAAAGCCGGTTGGAAGCCGCGCGTACATAATGGACGCGGGAACCGGGGCCGGCGAACACTGTACAAAGTGCACATTGAACCTGTGGAAGGAAAAAACAAATATGTATATATATACCTGAGGAAAACAAACATACAAACCCCCCAAGCGGGAAAGGGGGGGGGGGACACAATTATAGCAATCTGAAATTTACAATTCAGGGTGAATCAATGTAAAAAAGAGAAAAGTACTTATCTGCTGTCTGGGAGCAGCAAAGAAAGAGGAAGATTGTGGGCAGTGCTATCCCTTTTATATGGCCATGGAGATGAAGTGGGAGGAGCTATTGTATACTCTATTGTTCATTATTTTTTCTACCAAATGTATTTTTCTTTGCTGCTGTTGGGAGTAAAGAAAGGGTTAATGCACAATATGAGCCTCCGTGTCTTGAAATAAAATTAGGTGTTCCTTCACTTTTAAACAGGATACACATCATTTTCTTGTAAATATAATGCAGGATATAAGCGTATGGGGGCACTGCACTTTATATTTTCACCAAAACTTGTAAAGATCTTCTCTTCTGTGCAAGTTATATCGTTTTAATACCCACTATAAGAGATGAGGGATTTTATCAATAAGTGCTGTTAGTCACAGCAGACATTAGGTTCTGATGTATGAATGTATGATAGCTCTTCTCAGAGACAGCAGATTGAACGAGCACTTTGCGGGCAGTGGATAGCTTTAATAAAGAGAATTATTGCTTTTAATCATGTTTTCCTTCTACCTTACCTTGAATCCAAATGTGCTCACACATTCAGCATTGCTGTTTCAACAATATTACTGCTATTTGCTTCTTTATATACAGTATACTGCACCATACACTGAATAAGTACAGACAGGGAAAGATATTAATATGTGCACATGCACTATATGTAAAAAAGTTTAGGGACCACTGACCACTACACCAACAGGGCATTTTATGACATTACATTCAAAATACAAAGAGATTAACATGTAGTTGGTCCTCCTTTGCAACTATAATAGCTTCCACTCCTCTGGGAAGGCTTACCACAATAAATTGGAGTGTTTCTGTGGGAATTCCTGCCCATTTATCCAGTAGAGCATTTGTGGGGTAATGCACTGATGTTGGACTATAAGTCATGGCTCACAATTTTGTTTCCAGTTAATCCCAAAGGTGTTCAATGGGTTTGTGGTCAGGGCTCTGTGCAGCCCAGTCAGTTTCTTCCACATCAAACTCATCCAACCAAGTCTTTATGGATCTTGCTTTGTATACTGGGATTCATGCTGGAATAGAAAAGGGCCTTCACCAAACTGTCCTACAAAGTTGGAAGCATAGCATTGTCCAAAATGTCTTGTTATGTCCCCTTCAACATTCTTTCTTAAATGGACACTCGAGCTATCATATGCACTTTAATGCATTTGATAGGTGCTTGGTCTGTTGTGGTCCGTTTTGCAAATGCATTTGGGGATTCTTCAAAATCCCCCCAAATGCATTTGCCCCATTCCTAACCCCCAGCTGAGTGTCCTGCAGGAGGGGCATCTAGCCAAATGAGCTGAATGCATCTATCTGCATTGATCTGTTAACCTGTAGTCAGATCTAGTGCTGGCTCTGCTGAACACTATGTGACGAGGTCTGTTTAGACCCTGGCGCACATGTATAAAAGCCTTCCCATTGATTTCTATGGGAGCATTTTCCTGCCGCTTGTTGGGCCCCAGAGCACTTATACAAATAAAGGTCCCTCTCTTATTCCAAGTTTTTTTTTCCACATCAACACAAGTAAAACATAATTAATGTAATTTTTTATATACCTGTTGCAATGGGTGTGGCTGAAACACCTAAACTCAATTAGTGGTGTCTACATATTTTTATATATATAGTGTATTTGGGATCATTGCTTGTGCTAGTCTGCAATAATTACACTGCAGTTATGCACTGTTCCATGTGTTCTTACTTTTATCCTCTATTTTTGGCCTGAAAATTTGGCAACATATCTCTCTGGCCTTCCATTACAAAATACAACAAAACACTTTGTCAGTTTGCTGGAAAGATACAGATAATGATACAGCTGCCAGTTACCAGAAATGATTCATTAGTTATCCTTTCAGTAGCAGTAATTATGTAACCCACTATGCCCTTGCAACTCTGGAAAACCAAATTCAGAAATTGGAACATAATGTGGCATGTGGCGTAGTGCAGGTGGGTGTACCAATCCTTACAATAATGCAGTTTTTTGTTTTCTAACTATCAATAGCAGCACTCATTTGGGTTTATTCACTATACTGTGAGTGCTTGTGCTTATGAGTTGGCACTAGCAAATTCACACAAGTTGGACAAAAGTCACTTTTCACTTGCAAAAATAACTTCCAACTTCCATATACACAAGGACAGGAGTGACTACTGTACAGTGGATATAAAAAGTCTACACAGCCCTGTTAAAATGCCAGGTTATTGTGATGTTAAAGAATGAGACAAAGATAAATCATGTCAGAACTTTTTCCACCTTTAATGTGACCTATAACGTGAACAATTAAATTGCAAAACAAACTGAAATCTTTGAGGGGGAAAAAAACTCACAATAACCTGGTTGCATAAGTGTGCACACCCTTATACTAATACTTTGTTGAAGCACCTTTTGATTTTATTACAGCAATCAGTCTTTTTGGGTGGAGTCTATTAGCATGGCACATCTTGACGTGGCCATATTTGCCCACTCTTCTTTGCAAAATCGCTCCAAATCTGTCAGATTGTGAGCCCATCTCCTGTGCACAGCCCTCTTCAGATCACCCCACAGATGTTCAATTGGATTCAGGTCTGGGCTCTGGCTGGACCATTCCAAAATGTTAATTTTCTTCTAGTGAAGCCATGCTTTTGAGGATTTGCATGTGTGCTTTGGGTCATTGTCGTGCTGAAAGGTGAACTTCAGCTTCCTAACGGACGCCTGAAGGTTTTGTGCCAAAATTGCCTGGTATTTGGAACTGTTCATAATTCCCTCCACCCTGACTAAGGCCCCGGTTCCAGCTGAAGAAAAACAGCCCCAAAGCATGATGCTGCCACCACCATGCTTCACTGTGGGTATGGTGTTCTTTGGGTGATCTGCAGTGTTGTTTTTGCGTCAAACATACCTTTTGGAATTATGGCCAGAAAGTTCAACCTTGGTTTCATCAGCTCTTAACACATTTTCCCATGTGCTTTGGGGGGACTTGATGTTTGTTTTTGCAAACTTCAACCGGGCTTGGATGTTTTTCTTTGTAAGAAAAAGCTTCCGTCTTGCTACCCTACCCCATAGCCCATTCATACGAAGAGTACGGGAGATTGTTGTCGCATGTAGCACACACCCAGTACTTGCCAGAAATTCCTACAGTTCCTTTAATGTTGCAGTAGGCCTGTTGTAAGTCTCCCTGACCAGTTTTCTTCTCGTCTTTTCATCAATTTTGGAGGGACGTCTAGTTCTTGGTAATGTCTCTGTTGTGCCATATTTTCTCCACTTGTGTTCCATGGTATATCTAATGCTTTGGAAATTCTTTTGTACCCTTCTCTTGACTGATATCGTTCAACAATGAGATCCCTCTGATGCTTTGGAAGCTCTCTGTGGACCATGGCTTCTGCTCTGAGATGCAACTAAGCAAATGTCAGGTAAACGTTATTTGTGATTAATCAGAGTCACTTTAAATGATGGCAGGTGTGTGATGACTTCTAGTTAACATGAGTTTGAATGTGATTGGTTAATTCTGAACACAGCCCCAGTTATAAGAGGGTGTGCACACCTATGCAACCAGGTTATTGGATTTTTTATTTATTTTTCCCCCTCAAAGATTTCAGTTTGTTTTGCAATTGAATTGTTCATGTTATGGGTCACATTAAAGGTGGAAAAAGTTCTGACATGATTTCTCTTTCTCTCATTCTTTAACATCACAAGAACCTGGCATTTTAACAGGGGTGTGTAGACTTTTTATATCCACTGTATGTGAGTTGAAAAAAGCAGATCCATAAACCTATGAGTTGCAAATGCAAGTTTAAACTAAGTTCCAAGTTGCAAAATTTACCTTGTAACCCCCTGCCTCTGTGGGTCAGGGAGGAATTCAATTAACAGGGGGTATAGTGCCTATATACACTGTATAACCTACCCCACTCCCATTTCCTGTTTAGAGCACAGGGGAGGGGTTAAAACAATAAAAATAACCTGTTACAAGTATATGCAAGATTTGGAGGTCCTCGCAGACAACTCGCATTTTAATGAACCTGAAAAGTTGTTAAGCTGGTAGGAACAAAACGGGAGTACAGGGAATGGTCATGGTGTACTGGGGAACCACAGAAAAGAGGGAGATTATATTGATAGCAATGCTCCTTTTCAAAAAGTTATTTATTGAAAAGTTTTGGTGGTAGACTAGTTATTTTTCTTCATAAAAATACCCATTTTTATAAACAAGAGTGAATGTTGTCATGATGATGCATTCAAGCCTGATTGCATAACCATGTTAAAAGGCTGTTATATTAACAAACTGTCCTCTGGCTCACCTTATTTGTGTGCTGTTATTAATTAATTTGCTGCACATAGAAGCACACCTTTGAGTGGGAGGCAAATGGATTTATATCCTCTTTTGCTACAGGGATAAAACCGGATTACATACAAACCACTTAAATGAGTCTATAACATGGGCAGACCATCCAGCCCCTCTGCAATAAAAAGTCATGGGCTCCCTTTGGCGATGCCCCTCCCTTAGCCATGTCCTATCATGGCCACACCTCTTCCTCATTAAGCACCTTGCTTGTGTTTACATCTCAACATATCTAATTGTATAGATATAAATATAGTTCTTATCAAATTTATATTTAATAATATTGGAAGCAATGGAAAAAAACAACAATACTGCACATGTAATCTAAAAAACATAAATATAAAAATACAAAAACTCACAGCTGCTGTCAGCCTCCTCTATGTATCTCCATGGTAGGGTGTGCAGATGTGTGTCAGGGCTCTTTTACTCTATGCGATGGTCATCCTTGCCACCCAGGTCCTCCATCCCTGCATCCTCGCGGGGAGCTGGTAACATGATGGCACTGATGTCCGCAGAAGGGGCGGAGCTTCAATCCACAAAGCAAGCATCACTTCTTTTATCACCATTGGTAAAGGAATACACAAGAGGCGGGGCATGCAGTCTCATGCGTGATGTCACTACCAACAGCCCATAAAGCTTCTGGAAACTCTAATGCTGGTGCTGAGATATTCTATCTGCCCTAGAGCCTGTGAGTGTGCTCCCTGTTTTACCCTCTCTGAGCCAACCATTTGCCTGGCACCTGCCTTTGTGAACCTGGACTGTATAAGATTAAGCCTTTGCCTGCCATCTTCTTTTGTGAACATAGTGATGGTAGTTATGCTATACCACAATCAGTACCTGGTGATGGAATTTATAGTGTCAAGGGAGTCATGCTCCCTTGACAGTATATAGTAACTACCATTACTATATACTGAGCCAGACAGACATACAGCATAACTCCCATCACTATATATACTGAGCCAGATACACCCAGTGGTACCGCATAACTCCTATTGCTATATACTGAGTCAGACATTGACGGTGATACAGCATAACTCCTATCATTTTATACTGAGCCAGACAATGATTGTGGAATACCTTCACTCCCATCACTATATCCTGAGAAAGATATTGGCAGTGGTATAGCATACCTTCTATCTCTTTCTACTGAGCCACATATTGATGGTGGTACAGCATAACTTCCATCACTTTATACTGAGCCCCATATCGATGGTGGTACAGCATAACTCCCGTAACTATATATGGAGCCAGACATAGTGGTACACTATAACGCCCATCGCCTTATACTGAGCCAGTCACTGATGGTCATACAAATCGCACCCTCGCTCACACACCTACTCATACTTTCTCACATTCTCACATTGTCTTCGTACCTTTTCCGCATTCCTGTCTCTATTCCTGTAGCTCTTCTTCTTCCTCCTCCTTCTGCCCTCATTTGTCTTCTTCTTCTGCCTTCCAGTCAGTGGGCGTGGATTCAGTCCTGAGACATCATATTTTGTCGCTCAGCATCATTAGTCAGCATGCATCGCAAGGGAGCAGGATACTGAGGTTTATATGGACAGAATCCCCCATTCTTACAAGGGGTATTGTATACTGTATAGAAATGTATAGAGAAGGGTTGTCGAGTTTCGGAAAAGTAGGAGGAATAAAAGAGAGCAATGAAAGATTATTCATAAGAAAAGGCAGCTCTAAGTCTTGGGGGCTCTAAGCAAAAATACTTTTTTGACCCTGATATTTAAAACAAGTAATACGAGTATTAGGCATACAATGAAAGATGTATTTTTAGGGTAATTCAAAAGATCAAATTTTTATTATAATTTTCAAAATAGTGCAGGGAGGGGTATAAAAAGAAAAAAAGGGAGAGGGGGGGGCAGGTAATATCAAAGTAGGCGATGTCCAGTACGCCAACGCGTTACAAAGGAAAAGCAATAATAAAGTGCAATGACAATATCACACAGAAAAACACATGCAGCACCGATAGATCCAAGGATCTACATTTTGTAAATACGGTTTGTGTTGGTTATAGTTTGCACAAGTCAGGGTAAATCAGAGTTGCGGTATTCGTGGACAATTGAGAAGGGTACAATTGAAAAATCGAAGCGTACAACGAGAAGAGACAGTCGTTACAATAGTACCCAGCAAAGCCCAAGTCAAAGGCCCAGATGCTGTAGAAAGGCGCAGGGCAAACCAGAAGGAAGAGGCGGACGAGGGAAAAAGGTATCAAGGAGTAAGAAGGGGGACAGGGTAGGAATGAGGATAAGGGAGAGGAAACGAAGAGGGGGCAGGAAGAGAGAGAGGAAGAAAAAAAAAACATGGGGGAGAAGGTAGAGAGTAAAGGGTGAACATAAAGACAGAAATTTAATACAGAGAAAGACGGAGGAACAAAGAGGTGGGAGGGAGACAACAGAAACACACATAACCCAGATCACTCCAGCAAGGAACGGATATCAGGGTAGCTCACAAAAGACAGCCAATAGAACGACGTGGCCTGGTACCGCTCCATGCTCCCAGAAGCTATGTGATTCAGTTCTTCCAGGACACGAATCTGCTCCACCCTCAGCACCCATTCGGCAAATGTGGGGGGAGCGGGACAACCCCAGTGCAAAGGGATTAAGGCCTTAGCAGCCACCAGCAGATGGCAAAGTACCGATTTCCGAAAGTGCTTGATGGATTGGGGTACATGGAAAAGGAGGAAACACTCCGGGGTAAGAGGGGTGACCGAGTCCGTGAAGCGGTGTAGCGTAGAATGGATAGCTGTCCAGAAAGTGACAATACCCGGACACTCCCACCAGATGTGGAGAAGGGAACCCGGAGTGGCGTCACACCGCCAACAAGGGTTAGGAACATCTGGGCGGTAGGTAGAGAGTAGCGCAGGAGGGCGGTACCAGTGGGCCAACAACTTATACCCAACGACCCATAAACGGCGGGGGCTCGGGGTTACAAGCGTCAAGAAGAAGGCTGTATAATCGGGAAACGCCATGGGCCAATAAGGAGGGCGCCACACAAAGATCCTCAAACACAGTGAGGGCACGAGAGAGATTGTGCTGCCAAGGTAAAGAGCAACAGAAACTGCGAAGCTGAGCGTATCTGAAAACATCAGAGAAAGAAGGAGGCGAGAGAGGGGAGAGCTGATTTAAGTGCTTAAGGCCCGCAGGTGACCAGTAGGAACGGATACTGCCAGTCCGATCAGAGGGAAGGGCAGGGAAAAGGAGCTGCCCCTGTCCAGGCGGGAAGTCAGGGTTATCTCTGACAGCGGTCAGAGGGGAGGGGATGGTGAAAAGTCGGGTATTCCGGACCACTGAATGCCAGGCGTCCAACGTTGCCCGTATGAATGGGTGAGGCATGGCCAGGGCAGCACTCCAGCAGGAGACCCCAAGAGGCCAGACTCAACAGCTACCCACTGCTTATAACTAGGGCCATGGGACCACTCCATGACCCGGAGAAGATGACACACTCTGTAATAAGTGCGGGGGCAGGGCAACGCCAGGCCCCCCTAGATTTGGGCATAATCAGAGTGGAGAATCGGACACACGGGGCCCGAGAGCCCCAAATGAACCGCAAGAGAGCCTGCCGCAAGGACACAAAGAATGACGGAGGGATAGATATTGGGAGGGTCTGGAAAAGGTACAGCACGCGGGGCATGATGGATACTTTAACAACATTGATCCGGCCCACCCAGGAAATCGTCAGACGGCGCCACCGCAACAAATCTGCTTGGACCCCAGCTAGGAGAGGTAAAAAATTGTAGCGAAAGAGCTGTGAGAAGTAAGGGGATAGCCACGTCCCCAGATACTTAATTTTGTCGGTGCTCCATCTGAAAGAGAAGCATGACTGAATGGAGCTAACTTCAGCGCAAGGCAAGGTAACGTTGAGGATTTCAGATTTAGATGGGTTAATCTTGAAATTCGAGAGGGCACCATAGGCCGAGAGTTCCCGTAAGACATTGGGGAGAGACAGCCTTGGTTGAGAGACAGTGAAGAGGAGGTCATCCGCATACGCCAAGGCCTTGTGATGCGTGCGCCCAATTGAAAGACCGCTAATGTCCGGGTTACTCCTGATAAACTGTAACAGGGGTTCTAAAGATAAAACAAATAAAAGAGGGGATAACGGGCAACCCTGGCGCGTGCCATTTCTAATACGGAAGGGGGCAGAGTAAGCACCCTTTATGCGAACACGGGCCGCCGGAGTAGAGTATAGAGCGTGGATCCAAGCGAGTAGACCGGGGCCGAAGCCCATGCGTGATAGGGTGGCAAACAGAAAAGACCAGTCAACTCTATCAAACTCTGCGTCAGTAGACAGCAGGGCAGCCGAGGCTCGGGTATGTTTAGCAAGATGCATCAGGGACAAAGCCCTGATAGTGCTGTCCCGTGCTTCACGACCAGGGACGAAGCCAGTCTGATCAGGATGGATCAAGGAGGTCAAGAATGGTTTAACGCGATTGGCAAGGACCTTGGCAAACAGTTTAAGGTCAGAGTTGAGTAAGGAAATTGGGCCACATTGGTCCGGATCCTTGCCCTCTTTGGAGATGAGTGTGATAGAGGCCATCAACGTGTGATCATGAATACGACCACCCTCCAGGATGGAATTGAAGGCGGCTACAAAATGGGGGCCTAGGAGATCCTTGAACGTAGAATAATACCGCAGCGGGAGCCCATCTGGGCCCGGGCATTTACCAGAGGGGGAGGACTTGAGGGCCGACAAAAGTTCAGGGAGCGTAATCGGGGAATCAAGAGAGGCAGACTCCTCTGCAGTGAGCGTCTTACGTATAGTCCGCTCAAGATAATGTCGGACCTCGTCCACCCCAACATGAGGTGCCGAGGTCGATCCAGCATGACGCACATTATACAGCTTCTCATAGTATGCCTTAAAACAGTTAGCAATGTCTGAAGGAAGCGAACAGATTTGGCCGTCAGGGGAGCGGATTCTGGAGAGATATACCGACTTCTGACTCGCCCTCAGGGCCCTAGCAAGAAATCTGCCCGGTTTATTCCTGTGTTCATAGAACAGAGCCCTAGAGCGCGCAAAGGATCGCTGCATCTTACAGTTAAGAATAGTGGCCAACTCATCCCGCAGAGTAAGCAAGAGCTGCAGGTCAGACCCCGAACCGGAGGACTTATGAGCCCGTTCTGCCACGGCGATCCTACCATAAAGTTCATCAATCTTAGACGCCGCCTGACGCTTATGGTGGGAGCAGACACTGACAAAGTGACCCCTGATCACACACTTATGAGCCTCCCAGACAGTCAGTATCGGGGTTTCAGGGAGCGAATTCTCTGCAAAATAACGACGGAGAATCTCCTAAGCCTCTGCACCAATAGCAGCATCGGAGAGAATCGCCTCATTGAGGCGCCAGGAGCGTTCATGAGGGCGGGCCAGCGGGGAGAGCAACGAAAGCAGGACCGGGGCATGATCAGACCAGGTAGTAACACCAATAGCGGATTTACATAAGAGAGAGGCGTGCTGACAGGGAAAAAAGAAGTAGTCAATGCGGGAGTAGGAGTGATGAGACATAGAGTAGAAAGTATAGTCCCGGTGTGCAGGGTGCAAGGCCCTCCAGCAGTCCAGCAACCGATGTTCCAAGAGCATGCCCGAAATCTTACGAAGAACATGGCGAGGAGTTCCAGCCGTGCCGGCAGAGGTATCTAGGGCTGGGTGTAAAGGCACATTGAAATCGCCCCCGTATCAAGCAAGTGAAATGGAATCCGGTTAGAAAAAAGCACCGGCACCCCCTTGGTCTTCGCACAAGGATTGTCGCTAAAAAACCCAGTGGGAAAGAGCCTGGTAGTCAGTCTGGGGGCCTTAGATTTCAAGAAGTGCGTCTCCTGCATGAAAGCAACATCAATCCTCCCACGCCTAAGGTCCCGTATAAGGGAGGAGAGTTTTTCAGGGGTATTCAGACCACGTGCATTGATAGAGAGTAGATTCAGACCAGCAGCCATGACTGACACCACACGGAAACGGAAACCAAAAATGACAACAACAGCGACAACGACGACAGCGACGGAAAAAAAAAAAAAGGGGGGGTGAAGACGGGTAAAAGGTGGGGGGAGTACGGGTCAAAGAGGAGGAGTGAGGATCGGGAGACACAGGGAAGGGGAGGGTTGAGGAGAGGAAAAAAGAAAGGGGGAAGAGAGGGGAAAGACACCAACTACGCCCACCGGGAAAACCAAACCCAGTAACTGAAGGGCGACACCGTGTAGGGGGAGGAACCACCCGACGAGAAGAGAAGGCCAGAGACGAAGGAAGAGAAAAAGAAGAGAAAAAAGAAAAGAAAATGAGCCCAATAAGGGCCGCCGCTCGCAAGTATGCAGGACAGAGAGAGCGAAAGAACCGCAAAGGAAGATAGGCAGATACTAACAGTCAGGCCTTGGTGCCTGGACAGTGAGCAACAGGGGAACCGTCCCGTAGATAAATCATTTGGCATACCGCGGTAAGCAAGAATTGACATCCACGGAATTAGAAAAGAACAAACAATGCAACAGCAAAAAGAAACATATGTGAGTATCATAAACCAGGTCAAATCACCACTTGTAGACATAGGTGCTGGAGGGAAACGAAGCGGGACATCGGCACGAAACTAAGTGACAGTGTGAGAGCAACCCCACAGAACATATGGTGATGAGTAGAACACACCAGATAGGAGCAGCCCTGGGATGCACCCAGGGAAGAAGCGGCCAGGCACATAGCCCGGTCACCCATATAACCAGCTCAAAAAAACAAACAAACAAACCAAAAAAAAAACCACCAACATATACAGGTACACGGCCGATAAGATCCACATCAGTGGAAGAGACGCGACATGGTGTGTATAGGGTGCCAGGGGCCGTTAGGTAAGTAGGCTGAATCACCCACGGTTGCAGCAGAGGGCAAATGTAAATATTGGGGATAGTGTGCAACGACCCTGTCCGCAGGGAGTGTAGAGAGGAGACATATGTGCATCAAGAATATGTCGTGAGAGTAAGCGGCTAGGCACAATCTGACACTCATGGAAAAAAGTAAACAGTACAACCCGGAAAAGTAAATAAACATGTACATTGCAGATATGAGCCATGTCAGTGGGAGAGATGCAGCGGAGGCTAACACAACATGTGAAACATAACGTAGCCGGCAAAACAAAAACAAAAAAAAAAGGGATTAAAGAATAAAAGCCCCATAGTGGAAAATGTGTGTGCACAGCGTGGGTATGTAAGCCGAAAATGAGGCATATGTCAGCAAGAGAGTCCCAATAAGAGTCTAGTGAGTGCGGCGAGTAAACGATAAATGAGAGAAGGTTTATGCCTGCGACTACGCATGGACTCACAACCAGCTACTCCTCAATGTCACCCAGACGGCGAGAAGCCAGGGCGTGCTGCGTATGGGAGACCCGGCGGCGCGGAGATCCCCTGCGTGGTAGGTCCAGACGACTACGGCTCTGAGGTGGTAGAACTGGGGTGCAAAGAGAGCCGAGAACCGCGTCCGCAGACGACCAGTCCGAGATGCGTAGATCCGGAAAGCCCAGGAACTGCAGAGCGTCACCGACGTCCTGATAGTGCTTAATGACAAGAAACCTATTGTCGTAACGTATGATCAGGGCGAAAGGGTGCCCCCAACGGTATGGCACACCAAGTCTCTGCAACTCAGCCGTCAGCGCCCGCAGGGCCCTCCTAGCCTGCAGAGTCAGGTCGGAGAGGTCGTTGTAGAAGGACACCTGGTGCCCTTCAAACGGCCATGTGCCCACCTCTCGTGCTTGAAGCATGATGGCTTCCTTCACCGTGAAGTCTGCAAGGTGGCAGATAAAGTCTCTGGGGGGAGTCCCGGGTCCCCCTCTAGGGCGAAGGGCCCTATGAGCTCTATCCAGGGGCATCTCGGATTCAGCTGAGCAGCCCAAGAGACCGTTGGAGATTCTAGTAAGGAGCGCCTTCACATCTTCCGGCCGTCCGACTCCGGGATCCCACGGATGCAAATATTGTGTCTACGGCCCCTGTTATCGAGGTCCTCAATCCTGCGGCGGAGTTCTTGCAGGTAACGAGAATGTTGCGTCGCCGTCTGTTGGGACTGAGTGTTTGCCAGTTGGTGTTGCGTTGTGGAGTCCTCGAGGGCCTGCACACGTTTTTCCAACGTGGCTAGGTCGGAGCGTACAGCAGAGACCTCGTCGCGTACCACCTGCTTAAGCTCTGCGATTAGCAGCGAGAAGTCGGATTTCCACGGCGCGGAGGAAAAGAGACTCACCACCCCCGGAGGCTGGGACGCAGGCGGTAAGTGCAGTGCAGTGCAGTACTCGCGAAAGGACGGATTGGAGGAGCGCGAATGGTCCCCCGGTGTAGGGGGATCAGTGGCCGGTTTTTTGGAACGACCCATGATGGCTGAGTACGTAGTTTAGCGCTATAGAGTTGCGAGCGGCGGCGGAGATATCGGCTCAAGCGGCCATCCTGCTCGGCGGTCGGACACGCCCCCCAAAGATGTATTTTTTAACAGAATTTTTTTCAAGAAAAATACATTTCAGTGATGAAACCTTATGAGTGCTCTTTATCACACTTGTATAGGTATGTTCTCTTTATGCTCTTAGGGGGCCAAAAGACTAATTGGAGCCCTAAACAGCTGCTTTATCTGTTTTTGCCATTTTCAGCAGAAAAAATCTAGTATTGGTTATTATTTATATAATCTATAAATAAAGTACACTACAAACTGCCTGGCTGATAATTTTATTTGTTGAATTGAAGGTCTCACAATTTGAATTTACCAAATCGAAGGGTGGGGGTGGCATCTGCTTCCCGCTGCGCCACTCCTGAACGGTCAAACAACAAAGGAGATCTCTGATCTCCCTGGCTGGACTATTTATACGATGGAGAATTTTGCCTTAGAGACACAACCACGGTGTGCTTTACCTTTTGAGAGAGGAGGGAATGAGTAATTCACAAGATTATTGCGACAAAGTACTTGGAAGAGACCTACGCAAACAGGAGCAAGTTTCACAGATGGGACTTTGAGTTTGATATTTTTGGTGGAGAGCCAAACTCTGTCATCCCTGGAGTATAGGGAGCCAGTCTTTGGTGATGATTCTCCTGCTGTTCATGTTGCACTGAAGCCTTAGACAACGCCTGGTGAACCACAGCCCAGAGAGCTGGCAACTGGACAACATAATGGTCCACTGCAATTGAATGGTGAAGGCAAACAAAGGGTGGTATGCAAAACGAGGAAACTTTAGAGGCTTTGTGAGAGATGTTGTTCTTGGCAAATTCTACCCATGGAAGAATTTCTTGTCCCCTGTAGCAGATCCCACCACTGATTTGATTCAGTAGAAGAGAACTACTCAACCACAAAGGATCTAGAGACATCAAGATATATTCAAACTGGAGCTGAAGAAAAGGGCTGTTTGATCATCAGTAAGGCTTGGACTACTTCTTCTAACCAGTGCTTACAGTCTGTTCCTTTGTCATGGCAACGGGACAGGGGCAACAGTCTTGGAGCAGATCTTTCTAAACTTCCTGTAATTATTTGTGAAACCTAGAATTGTTGGAAAGGCTTGAGAGCCAGAGTTTGGGTAGCTCAGAAATGGCTGATAACATCACCGGGTTCATTTCAAAGCCAGATGCAGAAATAATATATCCCAGGAAGGATATTCGAGACACTTAGAACGGCACACCTCCAGCTTGGAATAGAGCGTTTCTGGCAGAGATGTCGGGGGACAAAATGAACATGTTTTCAGTGTGTACCCAGATCAGGTGAAAGTATCAGGATATCATCAAGGTACACAAAAAAAGGAGGGCAATGTCACGGCAGGTGATACATTCTTGAAACACGTCATGTGCAGGCCAAAAGACATCACTGTATATTCATAGTGGCCTATGTGTGTATTAAAGACTGTCTTCCCCTGATCGCCCTTTCCGATGGGAATTATATGACCAGTTTGACGCCCAGCTTAGTAAAAAAAAAATGCTAATGGAAGATAGTTCCAATACTTGCACGGTAACTATAGCCAAGAACTTCCCAGGCTAGGCCACTCATGGTTCTCCCTTTTCTAAGTACCACTCTGGCTTTGTGTGGGATGGGGCTAGCCATATGTAAAGGCAGCAGTGGGAGAAAATGCACAAGGAGTTGGTGTGGCCAAATACCATTAATTTGCCTGGAGAAGGAAGATGGTAACCCTGACTGTTCACCAGGTATAAAGGTAACATGAGGCTGTCAAGTGGGTTTAAGGATGGCCATGACTGCATGACATGCTATTCAACATCAAGTCCTAAAGAACCCTCAGTGATATTATATTTTGAGAGATTTATGCAATCAACTGGACATTTCTTTTTGTTATACACATAATACCTTATATGGTTTCCATAAACTAGCATAGATATTAATATGTAATGTGCTCATTACAGGTTTATATATTAGAGACTAGTAATGCTGATCAAAGTGTGGTAGCACATTCAGCTTGGTAGCAGAAATAGAAAACAGAAAGTTATGTGTGCAACGTTAGTACTACATAATGCATCAGAGTTCTTCACGGTTCCGTTCCAAAAGGATGGCAGAGTTTACAAATCCATAGTATCCAAATTAATTAAATTGCTGCATCTCATATACACAGCTTCACCTAATTACTGGCACAGACTGCTTCTCGTGGGTTTTAATTACCATTCTGTAACAGCCGGCACTGCTCACTAAATGCCATTTATAAAGCAAAGTGCATCGGCTCCTAGACAGACCCACTGACCTTTACCTATTGCTAAATAGATATGTACAAAGCTTTTCTCCAATGTCTAAATCAATTAACACGTTGTTTCATTATCAGTCATTGAAATGATGGTATGCAATTTATTATAGCTGGGGAGAGATGTTCAAATAGAATTACCTGTCATGAAATACCAATATTATCTGAGTGTACAAGAAAATTATGAGATTGGATTTTTTTAGTTGATTAAGAATTATGACCGTCATCTGGAGTAGAGATGGAACATATTTTACACAAAAGGAAAGTGCTGTTTAGTAACACAGACATATGTGTGTGTGTATATATATATAACATTTATGTAATCTATGTATGTATTTATGTACAGTATTTTCCAAGAACAAAATAATCTAGGTGATTGTGTCCCTTTTTGAAGGCCCCCATTTCATTAGTTCTCCTTTCAATTTCATCATTATTCAAATCAAATAATTCACTAAATCTTGCAGATACTCCAAAATCATATTCTTTAATAGTTTCACTCTAAATCTCAACTCAGTGGGGAAGGAGACTTTTGACTAATTCATGGCCCTTCGACCACAGCCCCTTCTCACTAAAGACTAAACACTGGATATTTTGTGACTGTCAGGATTTTAAAATCTAAGACAAAGTACCTAAGGACATGGCAAATATCTAAATTGACTAGCCAAGAAGTACATGGGTAATATAATTTTTATTCTAATACTAAACACATGCAGAGTAATGATATTTTACACAATGAACAGACAAGGGTAAATTGATATTTTAAAAACAATATACTGAAGGCTGCATCATAATTAACACAAAATATGTAAGTACTAGACTTGGGCACCAGGGAGCTCTTCGTGTTCGTCTTTGTGCTCGTCTTCGGGGAAAAAAAAAACTTCGTATTCCGCGAATATTCGCCTGGTCCTGTCTTCTCTTCGGGCGAAAATTCGTGGACATTCTTCGTGTTGGTTTTTTCTTCGTTTTCCCCTGTTAAGGGTTAATACGGGGTTAAAGCCGCTCTGGCGCCAGGAGTTTAAATGTCCGTATGAGCAACTCTATTGGTCGTCAGCAGGGGGCTCGTCTGCCATTGGTTGGCAGACGAGCCCCCTGCTGGCGACCAATAGGGTCGCTCATACAGACTGCTAAACTCCTGGCGCCGTAACTTTTCCGGCAGATCCCACTGGTCTCCCTGAACAGGGAGACCAGTGGGATCTGCCGGGTAAATTGCAGCATTGGGATTTTAAAAGTCTGTACGAGCGACTCTGTTGGTGAACCAATAAAGTCGCTCGTACGGACATTTAACTAATTGAACAGGGAGGGAGACCCGTGGCATCTGCAGGGTAAGTTGCAGCATTGGGGTTTTAAAACCCCAATGCTGCAACTTACCCTGCCGATGCCACTGGTCTCCCTCCCTGTTCAATTAGTTAGTGTGTGCCGGGTAAAATGTCCGTACGAGCGACCAATAAAGTCGCTCGTACGGACATTTAACTAATTGAACAGGAAGGGAGACCAGTGGGATGTGCCGGGTAAGTTGCAGCATTGAGGTTTTAAAACCCCAATGCTGCAACTTACCCTGCAGATGCCACTGGTCTCCCTCCCTGTTCAATTAGTTAGTGTGTGCCGGGTAAAATGTCCGTACGAGCGACCAATAAAGTCGCTCGTACGGACATTTAACTAATTGAACAGGAAGGGAGACCAGTGGGATGTGCCGGGTAAGTTGCAGCATTGAGGTTTTAAAACCCCAATGCTGCAACTTACCCTGCAGATGCCACTGGTCTCCCTCCCTGTTCAATTAGTTAAAGACCAATGGCATCTGCAGGGTAAGTTGCAGCATTGGGGTTTTAAAACCTCAATGCTGCAACTTACCCGGCACATCCCACTGGTCTCCCTCCCTGTTCAATTAGTTAGTCTGTGCTGGGTTAAATGTCCGTACGAGCGACCAATAAAGTCGCTCGTACGGACATTTAACTAATTGAACAGGGAGGGAGACCAGTGGAATGTGCCGGGTAAGTTGCAGCATTGGGGTTTTAAAACCCCAATGCTGCAACTTACCCTGCAGATGCCACTGGAAATCCATAGGTTCGCTGTCAGGGGTTAACTTACAAAGACCGTGCGAGTGAGCCTATTGGTCACCTGCAGGGTCTTCCTCTGGCATCAACCAATTGGTTGATGCCAGAGGAGGTCCCTGTAGGCGACCAATAGGCTCATTCGCACTGCCCTGTAACCTGTGACGGCGAACCTGCGGATTTCCACTTCCGGGAACTGCTGCGATGCCGCGAAGACAAGGTAAGTTAGAAGGGGGGGGGGGAATGGTAGACGAAGACAATCACGAAGATCTTCGTGGTGTGTGTCTTCGTCTTCGCCTACGTTTTACCGCCACCGTCTTCTCTTCGGTGTGTCTTCGGAACGAACACGAAAACACACTCTTCGTGTTCGTTTTCATGTTCGCCCGAAGACGAATGCACAAGTCTAGTAAGTACCAACTGCCAGCCAAGCCTTCTCGTCCAATATCAGTGCCTGACCTTACAAATGCTCTTTTGGCTCAATGTGCAAAAATTCCCCAGGCATACTTTAAAATCTTGTGGAAAGGTTACGCAGAAGAGTAGAGGCTTTTATAGCTTCGTACTGGGGGACACAACTCCATAATAATGCCCATGATTTTGGATTGAGATGCCCAGTAAGCTTATATAGGTGTAATGGTCAGGTGTCTGCATACTTTGGGTCATATAGTGTAGCTGTTCCCATGGTATACATGTAAGATGGGTTTTTAATAGCTATGGATAATTTTATCTCTAATTAACATTAGACAATTCTATTTAATGTATTGAACTTTTAAATATAGAATTTGTGAAAAGCAACAGATCGGCTTTATTTGTTGGTGTAAAATCGCAGTTCAATGACTATATTGTCTATGTAGGAAAGTACAATAAGGTTTTCACCATTTGAGCATTAAGTGCCTATTCACAAATGGTTTAGAGCAGTCTAATTTGCAGAGACAAAATCAGTTAATTTCCATATGATATGAATATTCTAGTATGAGAACAACACAAGGTGAATAGAAAACACAATAACCTGCATATTCATAAGCTGTCAAGCTGTTTTGCAACTAGAAAAAGTAACTCACTGTGTGTGTTTCAACTCACTTCCTCATCAGAAATCCATTAAACCCATTAATCAGACAAACTTGGCAACCATCTTGTAAGACCACTATAGATTCAACTGCCAAAGAGACACAACTGCTGTCTTATACAACCAGCCAGACCAAGAGACTTTGCAATCAATTCAACAGCACTCAAGTCAACACAACAGCGTTGTCTCCTTTCATAAGTAGGTGAGTTGCTGTTTGAGTTTGCTTAGTTGCTTTCTGTTGAGTGGTTTCAAGTTACGCCAGTCAAGCTACCTCTGCAACAATTTGAATTTAATAAATATAGTTTATTCTCCCATTTTACTGAAATATTTAGTTTCTAGAACTATGAATAATTGTTATATTGCCACTGGCCTCTGTACTTGCCCATATGGATGCCTTTAGTTGGGCACATTTCTATGATCACATCATAGCTTGCTAATATATTACATACTTAAGCAAGATACCCATAAAAGCATTGGGAAACACACCATACAGAATACAGTGGCTCATTCCTTTTATGAATGTTTTACTGCCACATAAAATCACTTGGAAATGTGTATGAAGAAGAAGAAGCAGCAGTAGAATATAAACAAGTAACTGCAGCAGCCATTCACCCTGTCTTCTCATCCAATGTTCACGTCACAAAGGTACCTATGTGTTTTAATGGACTAAAAGCTTGATTTGCTAAGGGTTAAACTGTCGCATTACTGTCTACATGAACTTCTTGCAACAGTTTAACACTACTAGCCAAACTCATAAATATCAAGTCTTACCTTAAAATCTAGCAAGGTGAAGTATTCAAGGGAAGTGCTGAAATGGCACCTCTGTGGAGAGATTGAAGGGTAAGATCTTATATCATCTAGTGGCTGACCATTTTCCATGGTGCTGGGATAAGACACAATTTCCATTTTGCTTCCGAGTGTGGGCTCATGTCAACTGATGTTCATCATGACTTTGTTCATCAACCGCATAGAGAGAGAAAGGGATGCCCTGGAGCATGTAGGGGGCATGACCTGACCTGAAAGATAAGAAATAAAGGGGCAGGCTAGTCTGGTGAAAAATATTGGGCCATACTTGGAGGGGTACTTCTCTTTATATTTGTTAACAATCAATATTGAATCCCAAATTGATAGGATTATTTTTTATTTCTCTACTACTTCTTCCTTACTTCCAGCTTTACAACGTCTAAAGATATGGAAGGGGATCAAGACTTGCAAAAAAAAAGTAACAAGACTTACCATATCTAATGCAATGTTGGAGTCCATGCTAGCGGAGTTCCAGGCGCAGCAGTGTCTCATGGTCCCATCTGGCTTCGGAAGCAGTTGTCTTCCATCAGGAGGACAACTGCAGGGTCAGCCCCTCAATCCAGTTTCAGGCCCAGCCTTCCTCCATCATGCCTCAGTCCACATCCTGCGAGTCCACCTGGATGTGCTTCTTCAGCCAGTTGGCTGGCCTACCTCCCAGGTCGCGCACCCATTAGAAGATGGAGGCAGGACCAATTCTCCCACTATTCTTCCCACATCACAGCTCTCCTCCAAACCGGCTGGCACTCCAGAAAACATCCGGCTAACTCATCTGGCCAGGCCACTCCATGAGGGCAGAAGTGTGCACTGCCCGAAGTACGCACAACTGGAAGCGTTCTCCCTCCATACAGAGAAACAGTGGGCCTGGATCTTCCAATGGTTCTGCCGGTCCAGTGGTATCCCCTGGTTGAATACAGTCACAGAGGCCTTCTACCAAGTCCCAGCAGGCAGTGTCTCTCACTCAAGACATAGTGGGTGCCTCCAGGAGTGTGGTGAGCCAGCAGGGATCTAGGAGATGTCCAGTACCAGTTTAAGCAGAAGAAGGCATCCAGAAGGCAGCTTCCAGAAGCAGGGGCAGTAGATGAAGATGCACACTGATTCTCATACATCATTATAAGTCATTTGCTCCAAAGAGAGTGTCAGGGGGTCGCCATGGGAGCTAGGACTTTGACATTGTCAGTCAATAAAGGGAAAAAGGATAACAACAAAGGTGTCTGACAGGTGTGTGAAAAGGAAAGTATATGTTTGTTTTGAGGGGCCTTTGGGTTCTCATTTGAAACAAGAGATGAAGCAAAGGATATGGAAGTGGGAGTATGCAGAGATGTTTTTCTTACTCCAAATTGAAAAGTTCAACCTGGACAAAATTTCAAAGGAGGATGAAAAGAAGATGGACGATGAGGAAAAGAAACAGTATTATATGATACCAAGGACTTTTTCTAACAAGTGTCATTGGGGAGAATGTCTATGAAAACCTGTTCAGCATTATTTTGTTTTACATGGACAGTATCATAGGAAGCTCATAGCTTTATGATCAGAGCATCAGATGGGACCAGATAGACATATCTTTCTGGCTTAAGGTCATGGCTCCCGTGGGACCAATTCATCCTTTTCAGTTGGTGTCCGACAGCCCTTAATCCTCTGGCTCACCGGCCAGCACCAGGAGAGGGTTATGTTGGCAATATGGGAAAAACCACTGTATGTGGGGTTTGGCGTGCAGATTTAAGCACAAATGTGTGGGTTGCACTAAATGAGAAAGAAGAAAATGACAGCTAAACAGCAACACCGGAAAAATGTTACAGCCTTTGTCCCAAAGTGTACTAGCAGTAAGAAACAGTCTTGTCATTAAGGAGTTAATAAAAATGTCTTCTTGGATTATAAATTACATTATGGCATTTAGTAAAATATCCCAGGCTTTATAATCCAGTTTGTGTGTCAGTACATTCATTATGTTCCTTAATTATTTCATCTATCATCAGTACAAAGGTCAAGGGAGCCCCTGGAGCCTATATGCAGAAGGTAGACATTACCTCACCTGAGGGAGATGAAATTAAGTTTATAAAAAGTTTATATAGAGTTTTGGGTGGTGTGAGGGCAGCTCAAAAAAACGGGCAGGCTAGCACTGGAGTATTATATAGGGCCATGCTTGGAGGGGTACGTCTCTTTATTTTTGCTAAGGGTGGGGCAACCTTGATCTGAGAAGGAGGATTTTGGTATGTAGTACTATGGATAATTACCCATAGTGTGAGGTAATGAGATGCATTCCAGACCAACTGTGTTTGGTGTATTGGTGCAGCCGATGGTATTTGGTGGGGTACTGATCGAAGAAAATGGCTGGGGGTCACCATCTTTTGAAAAAAAAAAGGTTTAATTGAAAAGCATACGACTATTTAGTTGGGTGAAAAACAGTTTGTAACTGATGTTATTTATTTGGTTTCAATGTTTTAAGAAAAATGTCTCAGCCTTTAGTAAAATGCCGCGGCCTTTATTATCCAGTTTGTGTGTCAGTCCGTTCATTTTGTTTGTTAATTATTTCACCTATCATCAGTATGAAGGTCAATTGTTTATCTTTGTCCAATTCTATTCTTAGTGGCAGGAGATGCATTTTCTCTTGCATCTGTTATTGAGGATGGGGTATGGAGTAATAATCCTCCGGCCAGTATCACCTACTGGTGTAGGAAAATAATAACGAAGGGTGTGGATTCCTGCTTTCTGTGATATCAGCCAGCAGAAATGAATCTCATCATTTTATTATAAACTCTCCTAAAATGACTGGATGGCAACTTCACTCTGCATTATGGGAAAATGCTGTAATGATTTTTTTTTATTTCCAGCTCAATAATTTAGAATATGTAAAATGACCATGTTGGGAATTTGGTAGAGAAAAATGTTAATGTTTCCCTCTTCAGGCCAGTAGTAAGTAAGATATCATGGACATCTGAGGAGACTTTTCCAAAGAGGCTTCTGTGTTCAGAAGCTTCTCAGTGAGGGTTCTTAAGAATCTTAATCGTTAATTGTATGTAAACCATGGGCATGAAGAAAACTAAAAGACCAGATCATTCATGGATTAATGTGAACCTTAATACTGTCAAAATCAATTAATACAGCTCAGTAAGTGTTTCTTTAATTAGAGATGTCGATTCCAAGAGTCAGTATACTCTCTAAGTAACTTCACATTGCATAGACACATATTGACAAGTTTTCCTGCTGGGATCATTGAACCTGTTGCTTTCCCCATAGTTTCCATTCTGCTCATTGGCTATAATATCTGTCCTTGACAAGTTATCTCAGTCTGTTCTGTCTAGTTAGTTTTGTGCTTTTATATCATGTTGGTAGTGTCTCAACATTGACAGAGATCAATACTTTTCTTTTTTAGTTCCTGAAGAACTAAGTGGATATCATACTAAGTGGATATATAGATCTTCAGAACTATTGTTTTCTAAAAAAGTACTTGCATAAAACCACCACATATTTCACAAGAAAAAGTTTGTTTAGCAGATAAATTGCAATCCTATATAGAAATACAGATTCAATGAAATATGAGAGATTACTGTATTACAAGGTATGTCACCACCAGAATGCTTTGCAAAACAGCTATGCTGTTCCATTGGATGCTATAGCTTTATGAGAAAAAAGCCCTATCTTCTTTTTGATTCCAAATACACTCACCTACAAACATTAATAGAATTGTTTGTAATTAGTGATGACAGCATAGCTTAGCTTTCTGGTAAAGCGTAAAATATTAATTATTCTTGATTTTTCTATAAAAATTTTGTACTTGCAGAAATGGAAGGGTTCCCATTTTTTCCACTACACCTTTAATGCATGTCTTTGCTGTGTTCAAGAGAGCTGTAGAGTCCTTAACAGTAAACAGTTCTCTTATACACACTTCCGAGACAGCTGTGATTTGAGATGCAATTCTATGAAAAAATGTAACACATTGAAATGTTGAATGCCCCAGCAGATAAGATGTGATGTGCAGTACCAGTCAGCTTTTTATGTCTATTTTGGAAAATCTTCAGATGCTATTTGATTATTATTGAAGATTTATGGTAAAATTTGCTTGAATAAATTTGTTCCCGAGTTTTTCTCTTGAGACAACTACGTTAATGTTTTAACTTAACTCATTACATCAGTTTAAAGGGAAATGTATAATTTTATATAAATTAACAGGTCTGGACTTGCCTGGCACATCAGGAAAATGCCTGTCAGGCCAGTGCCTGAAAATGTCACCCACGTACCAATAATTGTGGTCCTTGTGGCTGATCCACTGCTCTAGTGTATGGCTGTCTGCAAAACACATGTGGGCGTGAGCGTAGTATGCAGTCTCATGTACCCAGCAGGTGAGCGTAAGCATGTCATTTATCAGAGACTGAGCTTAAAGTGCCAAGGCCAGTTTCTCTAAGTCTCTTATAGACTCTGGGTTATACCCTTACCAGCTGTTATGCTTTATTTGTCTTTAAATGTTATTATGGTTGGCTGTTAGCCAAGATTTTGTAGTCTTGTTTGTAATGGTGACATAATATATTAATGACATATTAATAAATAAGATGTAATGCGTGTGTCACGGTTGGGGAGAGTATTTTAATTGTTGATTGTGGCCAAATTTATCCAAAGTTAAATAAAACAAATTTAATTGTATATTGTTTCTATTGTGTTTTATTGGGGGATGGGGCCGAGGTTGATGATACCAAGGTTAAGATCATTGTTATTATGTCCCTATAAAAAAAATCCTATAGAATTAAAAAAGGGTGTACTTTCTTTTTCACACTGCTGTACATAACAGATTATTCCTCATTTTCATTTTGTACCAGTGACTTAATTCAGTGTCTCTCGATCATAGAGAGTAAGCAGTGTGGTGATTTTGCTGTAGCCTCAAATAATTCTCTAAAATGAGTACAGTATCTTCTTTAACAAATTAAATGTATTAGCAGTAATGTAGATATGCAACTAACATGCTGAGTTTTAGTCATATTTTCTTCCCTTTGGATGTTATTAGGCCATCATGAGAGGTATGCATTAGTCCTTGTTTGTTTGCACTACAAATGTCATTTGAGAACCTTGCTTTTTTTACAAGTTTTCTTTAACTGTTTTTCTACAGTAAAACCTCTTTGACCTGGTTGTTTTAGTTGCAAAATGTTCTCCTCCTTTACATTTTACAACATATTTATAACATAAACATGCTACTCTTCACAGATAAAATCTATTTAATCATTGTGTACCAAACACACATCTCATTAAACATTTAAATCATCACGTGTACCCTTTTCCTGGTGAAATCCAGTCATATGTGGGAGTTCTTGACATAAAACCTAGCAACAAGGAGAGAATTCAGGCTATGGCTCACAGCCTTCAATTACTTGTGAATTTTCTGCAATTGTCAGATGTACTGAATGCACAAAAATAGCAATGGGTAGTATATATATGTGGGTGCATGTATCTATATATACTCATAATTAGCCTCCTTTCTGCTGAGTGTAAAATCCATGGGTGTCCCTCAGGATCTGGCTGCCAAGCCTAAATTCAAGTTACATAGTTTTTGTGCACATCATACCTGTCAGAGAGTAACATCCAATGATAAGTATCTTAGAGGTATAATACTGTCAGCACATGCTGACTAGTTAAAGTTGACAGTGTTTCTTTTTCAGGTGGTATCCAAAAATAAATGGCAGCTGCTAGTATGTGGCACAGCAGAGGAACAACACAGGGGCATATATTTACAGGTGGATGACAAAACATTACCCCGCATAAGCTATTACCTATTCAATTATCACTTGTGAAGAGAAACATTTTTATTCAGCAGGTCTATGGCATTTAACATTTTCTTTAAAGTTATGTTTTGTTTTATATTATCTGCTTCCAATAAGAGACACAGACATTTGGTTTGTGCTCATCTCATCTCACCAGTTTTATCATTACCTTTGTGGGAATCCAGTCAGAAAGTGTACAGAGTTGGGTTTTAGTCAATAAGAATTGCATTGAGTGACCGATTTCTTAGAACTCATTGATTAAGGATTATAGTGAGAATAAACATGATATTTAAATTCTGTGTTAAAATGGTTCAACAGTTTTTTTAAAATACACTTTCTTTATTTAAAAATATCTTGAATGTGTGGAGCTTTTTATACAATGGGTATTTTAGTTATTCATTCACTATTGTCTGTTTTCTGTACCATATAGTACAAATGCTACGCAGACTTAAAAAGTACATAAAAAATGTACAGAAAACATTTAACATTTGGGATTGACACTTTTTTTGCCTGGTCTTGATTGCTTAGGCCTATAGCTAGATAATCCAGCATTAAACCCAAAGTCAAGGACCACACAACAACTGATTGTTGCTAAAGGCATTGGCTATTTTAACCAACCAGACACTTCAACATAATACTGCCAGCTGCCAACATGGCTTCCAGCAGGTAGTTGCTCACATAACAAATGCTAAGAGCTCTCATCCCAAGATGCCATTAGCCTCCAATAATGACTTGACTCCCCAATCTCCCACGCAAGGGATTGGAGATTCCTATTGAGAGTCTTCCAAGCCCTAAATCAGGTTCGGGGTCTTTTCCATCTGGATCTCTTCGCCTCCAGATTGAACAGACAGACAATGTCCTTCTTCAGTTGGCTTCCGGATCCCATCTTGGCAGTAGATGCCTTCCTACAAAAGAGGACAGTGCACGATTACAAATGGATCTGCATAGGTTGGAGGCTTGGGCTGGGATGTGGCAGATGAGGTTCAACACAGATAAATGTAAGGTTATGCACATGGGGAAGAAAAATCCAGGCTGGGAATATGTATTAAATGGGAAAACACTGGGGACGACTGACATGGAAAAGGACTTAGGAGTTTTAGTTAACAGTAAATTTACCTGTAGCGACCAGTGTCAGGCAGCTGCTGCTAAGGCAAATAAAATCATGGGGTGCATCAAAAGGGGCATAGATGCCCACGACAAGGAAATAATTCTACCACTGTACAAGTCACTAGTCAGACCACACATGGAATACTGTGTACAGTACTGGGCACCAGTGTACAAGAAAGATATAGTGGAGCTGGAGAGGGTTCAAAGACGGGCAACCAGAGTAATAAGGGGAATGGGAGGACTACAGTACCCAGAAAGATTATCAGAATTAGGGTTATTTCGTTTGGAAAAAAGACGGCTTAGGGGGGATTTAATAACTATGTATAAATATATAAGGGGACAGTACAGAGATCACTCCCAGGACCTATTTATACCCAGGACTGTATCTATAACAAGGGGACATCCTCTACGGTTGGAGGAAAGAAGGTTTCTACACCAGCACAGACGGGGGTTCTTTACAGTAAGAGCGGTGAGATTATGGAACTCTCTGCCAGAGGAAGTGGTAATGGTAAACTCAATAAAAGAGTTCAAAAGGAGCCTGGACGTGTTTCTTGAAAGCAATAATATTACAAGTTATGGATATTAGATTAATAGGGACAGAACGTTGATCCAGGGATTTATTCTGATTGCCATATTTGGAGTCGGGAAGGAATTTTCCCCCTGGTATGGGGCAATTGGCATCTGCTTCATAAGGGTTTTTTTGCCTTCCACTGGATCAACACAGTAGGGACACAATATGTATATAGGTTGAACTTGATGGACTTTGGTCTTTTTTCAACCTTATGAACTATGTTACTATGTTACAAATTTTCAGTGGGAGCCTCCCCCTGTTTTCGGACATTCTGTTTCAGGCCTCTGTCTCACGCTGTTTTTTCCTTACTTTCAGATCATTAAAAATGCAAATATGAAACCTCTTGTCTTGCTGTAAAATTTGGGATTATAATCGCCTAGGAGGAGTGATAATCAAAATGTTATTAAAGATAGGAGGCAAATATGCTCCCCGTTTTATGTACCATATTGGCTCGAATATAGGCCGCACTTCCCCCCCCCCCACTTTAGGTCTTTAAAGTGGGGGTACAGCCTATATTCGGGGTTTAGCGCAGGGATGCGCAGTTCATATCACCCAACGCCTGGGACATGCAGTTCTGGGTCCCCGGCAGGTTTTTTTTTTTTTTTTCATCCCTGCTGCGGGTAAGCAGCAGGGTTAGGATCCAGATCCCCCGCATCGCTCATATAATCATAATGGCATTGGTTGTAGTTGTCACCAATGGGACCTTCATGAATATCTAAGTTGTTCTCTTATGGGATAGATGCCATCCGATGGAATGATACTTTAGTGGTAGTGAATATGTATTTCCCATATAATACTTTAGTGGGGGTGAACTGGTGTCACTTCATTTGTGTTAGTGCCTTTAAACACGGAAACGATTTATTGACTCCATGCAGCGAGAACAGAAGAAAAAGACTTCAAAGTTATTATTGCCAAGGTCTTAAAGGTAACAAGGCAATGCAACAAAACATTGAAAAAAGCAAGGTTCAGGGTTGTATAACTAGAAACATAAGTAGTGGGAAAGGGTAAATCTCTGGTCAGACATCCTTTAGAGTATTGTGTACAGTACATTATATTTATTTATATAGCGCCAGCAGATTCAGTAGAGCTTTAGAGTCAGTAGGATACATTTAAAATTACATACAATAACAAACTGATATAAATAGAGAAGAAAGCCCTGCTCTTGTGCGCTTACAATGCAGTTGGTTGAGGGGGTTGATTGAGTAGTACAGTGGGGCCAATTGTCAGAGCAAGAATAATGTACCATAGAGGAATCATTCTTGTGCATCTCCCCTCTAAGTACATTCCAAATTAGATGTTAAACACCCTGTTTTAAGAGAGTGCAAATGCTAAATATATATTTATTCTGTGTAATTACCATTTTGTTGTTTGTAATGTAAAGCAATTATCAGTTATTCAATTGTAATGAATTGTTATGCCAAGAAAGACACACTGATTAAAAGGATTAAACTGGCAGACATATATTATTTCTGTTATAATGTATTTCCCATTTACAGCTGGAAAGTCATTGCTTAATGACTGGAATGGCTTTGTTGAGCCCAACTTTTATGATCCATGCTGTAAAGGTGTTGAAATGGCAGTAATGATTTGCATTGTGCATATATGGTATTCATGATAACATATGAGACGGACATACCTAGGAAATCTTTATCTGAGTTTAAAATCTTAACCCTTTAAGAAATCATCCCAAACATTATACATTGTCACTTGCCCACAATGAAAATACGAAATCACAGTGTGCACAATATTTATTAACTTCACAACTTTAATATTTCATTATTATGTGCACACAATACAGTGGGGGGAATAGATCAACAAACCCCTTACATGCTTCAGGCTGACAACTCTAGTTATTGGCACCCCCTGTACTGTGTGCATATAACAACGATTTTCTAAAGCTTTGGCATCAATAAAGATTGCATATGGCAATTTGGGATTTTCATTGTGTGCAGAGTGGAGATCTCCTCCAAGCCTAAAAATGCATCTCTGTAGCAGAAACAATTACCCACTCATCTGCTTAGATAATCCAGATTATATTTTTTAGAAATTACTATTAATAAGGTAGTCATTTTTACATTTATATTGGTTATATCTAGACAGTCTTTTACTTTACATCCTAGTCCTCATGTTCATAGTCGGGTACAGATTTTAAAGTGTCATCATCCCTTTCTAAAATACCAAGACAACGGACCCAGTAACTTGTCAATTTGTTCCGAATTCCTGAAATCAGGGTATAAGTAATTGTAATACTTCTAGCAGTTCTAAACACAAACTAGAATATTGTATTTCAGCCACATAATTTAATTGTCACAGCTTCCTAAATTACTCTTGTCTAAAATTAACATTCAGATAACTTAAAGAGGCAGTCACAATTACCCCTTTAATTTCCAGTCATGTCCCTGTTCACTTTTTCCATTTGTGCTTGTTAGATAATTTATACTTCGCTTAGCACTTACTTTTCACAAAAACTATAAATAAGTTGACTTTATTGCAGATAACAGGCTGAAAATATATTTTGTACATGTTAATATGCCGCTAAAATTAGTTTGGAATATAATTTTAACTACATTTATTTTGTTGTTTTTTGTGAATACCTTCAATTTATTACACATATTACCGCATATTTTTTTATTTTCTTCAAATCTGTAGTTAGTTTAAAAGCAAAATTCTGTATTTTATTGAATAAGGAAACAATGTTTTGCTTTTCTTTCTTTAAGTCATATATAGACAAGTAAACTGGATGCCACAATTCCAAATCACAGTGGCATATCTTGGCTGCTCCTCCCTTGGCTGGTCCCACTTTTGGCACCAAATTATTTGTCCCTCTTTCCTTCCCCAATATACCCCTTTTATCTAGGAGCGCATGTTTGCTGAATATGTACCGTATTGACTTGATTATAGGTCTCACGCCCAAAGTTTGGTGCTATTTTAAAGAAAAATGTATTTTTAAAGAAAAAATACACAAGTGGAATGGTATTTTAAAATGTTTGGTATTTATTATGCAGTTAGTCAGCATATGTTATATACAAACAAAATTTGGAAAATAAGTAGCCATTTTAAGGTCCCCCTTAATTTATAATGCACCTTACTTATAGATATGCCACTTTGCCCTTACATATGCCACTCTGCCCCAGATATGCTTTATACCCCCAGATATGCCTTATTCCCCCAGCTATGCCACTTTGCTCCTCAGATATGCTTTATGCATCCCAGATATGCTACTCTGACCTCCAGATATGCCACTCTGCCCCCCCTTACTTACCAATGCATCCCCAGACTCGCTGGTGTCTAACATGGGCAACCAGCGGACATCTGCTCGATGAGCATAGACAACCTCTGCTGCTGCTCGCCACTTCCGCCGGGGCTTATATGCTGGCACTCCTTCATAGAAGCCCCAACGGAGTGCTGGCAGCGGCAGAGGTTGTCTGCGCGCATCACACAGACGTTCACCGGCAACCAGGGAGGTGCGCTCAGACAACCTCCGCTGCTGGCCGATACTTCTGCCGGGGGTTCTATGGTGGAGCCCCGGAAGGTCATGTAACGCTGGCTCTCATTTATAGAAGCCCCGGCGGAAGCGGGGGTTGTCTGCATCATGGAGACATCCACTGTCTGCCAGAGATGAGGATCCCCTGCAGCTCTGGGATTAATGAAAAAGACAAAAAAAACACCTGCCCGGCACCCGGAACTACATGTCCCGGGCGTTGGGCGATACGGTAGCTGGATAGATAGAAAAGGGCATGTCTCTGTCAACGGCAAGTTGCCTGAGTAATGTGGCCACTTTTTCCAAAATTGCCTGGCATTCCTTTGACTTTATTTGTGCTGAACCAGCAGTCTGGCCAAATAACACATTCTTCATGTGAGAATTATTGATTTGTTGGAGTGTGGCTGATATTTTATGAAACACGGGAGATCCATCAAAAGGCTGAAAACATGACTCTAATATCTATGTTTTTGTAGCATACAAAGTATGCATACCAAGTGTTGTGGGATTTATTAGTCCCAGAGATTTACTTTTATTATGTTCATCTCATAAAAGTAGTTTTATGTCTCTATTCAATGATCCTTGTTGAATGATTGATTGTATATGTTGTATTTTGGATATTTTTTCAGTGTCAAAAAAGTATTAAAACTGCACAGTCTGAAACTGTTGGCCAGTAAGTTTTACAGTAACATTTTTTTAACACTTCAGGTGCCCAATGAAGTGTAAAAAGTATTTAAATATAATTCTCGATTACATCAATCTTGTACACAAAGGGTTAAATGCAACATATATCAAATACACTTTAACCTATAGTACCAGCATGATAAAGCCCTCTCCTTTTTGCTTTGCTTTTTGTTACACACAATGTGTGGCTGCTACCTCAGCTAAAGGAGAACAACTACAGCCAGAGTATGATATATATTCTGACAGTAGTGCTCTTGATTGAGTCAATTTTAAGCTATGTCAAAGACCCACAGGTACCTTTAAGTGAAGCTAGCCAGGGTAAATTATGACATGCCTAAGGGAGAATCTGGATTTGATTTAGTGACCTAAAATCAAATCTTTAGCTAAAAAAAGCAAAAAATATCACAAACCACACTAAAATAATATTCACAAGTAAGCAACTCAAATGCACATACATATTTTGTGATATCTTATAATCATAGTCCACCATGCATAAATTCCACATCTAACACTCTATTAAACTCAAAGGAAGAGTTTTGATTGATGTTAGCACAGATAGTTGCTTGTTTCACCTTGATAAGGGTGTTTGTTCGTGCCGAAACTGGTCGGTGTTTCCAGAAATAAAGAAAAGAACTGCTTTGACTATTATCCTGGTTGATGTTTCTACTTTCTTCTCATTTATGATTGAGGGTGATACATTTGTATCCTACTCCTCTGTTTCCCCTATCTCTCTAATTGAGAGCTTTTTGTATATTCATTGTTGCTACCTACAGAGCGGAGTTCACATTTATAGGCAGCTCCGGTGATCCTTTGATATATAAGCAAAGATAGTTGCCACATCAGAAGTTCATTAGATCCAGTGGTTCTATACTCTAATAGTGTGAGTTATTTTACATTTGCTGATGTGCATCAACCACATGAGAAAAAAATGATTTGCTAAAAAGTAATGAATTTGAAAGTGACTGTGAATGTTGTATGGCAATAAATAAATATATGTTTACCCTTAATTCACTGACATATATGTATCTCAGCAAATGCCTCTCTGGCAGCCGGTGGACATCTGCGCAATGCAGACAACCCCTGGGGCTGCCAGCACTTCCACCAGGGCTTCTATGCAGGCTGTCTCTTCTCCCCAATCGCTATTGCTGTGACCTATCGGCCTCTTTGCCCTACTACCCTATTCTTTGCCACATGGCTCTCCCACTTTCTTTCCTCAACTAATCCTAGGAGACTTTAATATACTGATAGATGACCCATCCTCACCTGCTGCTTCTAAACTCAAAAACTTACTTTTTAGCTTGCAGGGGCTTTTGTACCTGCTTGTTATTGTGTGTGCTTTAAAATAATTTTACTGACTCTTTTGAAGCAGCTCTACGAGATCTGCTGGCACTATATACCATATAGGCCCGATTATAGGCCGCACCCTTATAGTTTGGTGCTATTTTAAAGAAAAAATACACATTAGTGTAATGATAAAACAATATTTTACCTGATGAACAGGAACACATGTATTTTCACATTAATGCAGTTAGTCTGCATATGTTATGTATAACAGAAATTTGAAAAACCATTTTAAGGTCCCCCCCGTTAATTCATAATGCACCTTACTTATTAGACTTGGGCGCTGGAGGGTTACCTTGTCACTGCAAGGGTACAGTAAATTTAATGCAGTTGCTGCAGCTTCCCTCCAGTTTAACGCCAGTATAACTCTTATCTGTCCACTTATGAGGAGTACACTTGGGATGAGGCCACTGAAGTTACATTTCCAAGCAAGCTTGTTTCCAAGTACAAAATATATGTAAATTGATTTCACATACGGGGCCCTTCAATAACACTGTCTTTTTTTAATTTATAATAGTAGAAATTGGAGTAAGAAACCCTTTAATTTAACTCTCTGAAAGTAAAGGGAAACCTTAAGAAGTGATAAATAATACAACTGCTCAAACAGCAAGAGAAGATTTGTGAAATATGAACAGGAATGTGACTAAAACAGAGTTATCAGAAATGTTAAAAGCTCAAGGTTCAAAAAGGAATTGACAAAGCAGTATTCTTGTGTCACTAAAACCTTAGTTTCTATCTTACATTCACCTTGAACCCTCTCTGCTGCCCTTGGATCAAGAAGAAGGTGGGTGCTCAATCATTAGATTTCATGATGCAAGGGACACCACGATCATTTGTATGGTGAGTTCACAGCAACAGCTCTGGCTGTTCCCGGACAACATCAATCCCTCATACCTCTTGACAGCCCAAGTTTAGAGGTCTATCAACGTCATTTCTGCTGGTTCAGGCCATCCGTCTTCTATTCTCTAACTTACATTAGCCCCCACTGCTGCTTCCGCCATTATGGGGGACAGAGTTTACCTCAAGCCATCACAAGGATATTATTAGGTGTAATAGAAGATGCAGACAGGATGGCAAATAGATTCAGTATCCTTCAGAGCAATGGGGGAAGGTCATATTTAACTGCACAATGAGAGACAGAGGGAGAAATGTTGCAATGTGAGAGCTATTAGGAGTTGTAATGACAACGATATCTAGCATGTTGCTTAACATAAATCAGCTTGTCAGAAGTACATGGCTTGTTGAACAAGGTCCTATTGTCCCAAGTCCCAATTTGAGCTGTTCCCTTATGCTTACTTGGCAAGCATGTTATAAGTGAATGATAACCATCTCTATATTTTCTCATTTAAATATAATTTGTCAGAAAATTTAGGAATATTGTTTGCAATACAAACTAAAGAGAATGCTATCCCTGTTGCCTCATTTTGCATAGCTCTAAATGAAAGTTTTAGATATCACACATGTCTAGCACTCACCCTAACTTGTATAATGCAGGGGAAGAGATCATAACTAAACTTCTGCATTTGTATTTGGGAGAACATGAAAACAAACAAGAATGTTGCCTTTTCGTTTGTCAAACCGATTGACGAACAAACAAATATGGTGGCAGATAACTGTACATGAAGAATCTAATAAGCAACCCTATTGTAGGACAAAATTCCTAAATATCTCCTTCCTAATCCCCCTTGCCCCTTCCCCCCATACAAGCCTATTTTAATTCTTCCGTAGTATAGCAGGGGTAAATACAGGAATCCACAAGGAGAAAAACCTAATCGTGTGAGAAAAATAGATCCCTTCCTCTCTAACCCCCAAAAAACTAATAGCGTGAGAAAAATACCGTATTTGCTCAATTATAAGACGACCCCCCAAAATTTTAATATTAATTTAGGAAACAAAGAAAAAGCCCGAATAAAAGATTACCCTATAAGAAAAATGTTTTACTAGTAAATATTAATTCACATGTAAACTATTTTTTCATATTTAATAAAAATTATGATTGAGAAAAATGCATTTTTTGTTTTAGTTTCCTTTTATTTGCCCCCCAGATATGCCTTATACCCCCTATATACCACTCTGCCTCCCTGATATTCATTTTAACCCCCCATATGGCATTCTGCCTGCCAGATATGCCTTTTAACCCCCTATATGCCACTCTGCCTCCCTGATATTCCTCTTAACCCTCTATTTGCCACTCTGCCTCCCTGATATTCATTTTAACCCCCTATATGCCGCTCTGCCTCCCTGATATTTTTTTTAACCCCTATATGCTACTCTGTCTCCAGAAAGCCCTTTAAAGCCCCCCCATATGCCACTCTTACCCACCCCCGAGTTACCAGTGCTTCTTTAGACTTCTCCCCGTGTTCCAGATTCTTTGGTGTCTAGTGGGGCAGCTGGTGGAGGACCTAAGCTGCTGCCTGCACTTCCCCCCAGAGCTTCAATGAATGTGCACCGGAAGGTCATGTGATGTCATAGAAGCCCCGGCAGAAGTGGAGGTTACAGACACCCACGGAGAGGAGGATCCAAGTCCCCTGCTGCGCTGCGGGGGATCTGGATCTTAATCTTGTAGTCAGACCACTATTTGAGGTCTGATTAGTAGACGACCTTGAAAATAAGACAATGGTTATTTTTCAGAGCATTTGCTTATAATCAAGCAAATACGGTAAATCCTTAACACTCTAACCCGACACCCATTTTACGAGATGCACCTCGGCTTCATCAGGGCGAGGAATCACAAGCAGAAAACAAGGCTTTGGAGCCAGGATTTAAAGGTCCGTAAGAGTGGATCTATTGATTGGCAGGGGCTAGTCTGGCATCAACCAGGAAAGAGCAGGTGCCCTTTCCCATTTATTATTTAGCGACCAATAGAGTCGCTCTTACGGACCATTAAATGCCAGCTTTAACGCCAGACGAAGACGAACACAAGCACTTCGCCAGTGCCCAAGTCTAGTCATACTCATTGTCAAGGAACTAAAAGTACATCGCTTCCAGAGCCTCTGTAATTACAGTAGAAGTAGCAAGGGGCTCTGGAGAAGATAGGATAGCCAACTGAGATGCATCAGCCTTTATTCCACTAGTAGGTGCATAAAAATAAGGGGATGGGAGAGAAAGGAGAGCAGTGGAGGAAGCAAAATGCAAAACACGGGACTTCCCACAGCAAGGCTGAGTCATGGGCCAAAGCCTGAACAGGGACATTTCCCAATGGCCAGATTCACTGTGTTCACTTTAAACTACCCATGTTAATAGTTATATCTAGGACACTGTCAGGTCCATTCAGCCGTTTTTGTACAAGCCACTGAATATGCAGCCGAGAATGCCCATATACGCATTAAAGATATATTGACAAGAAAATGAAGACAAGAAGATTTCATTCTAATTTACAGGTAGTAATACTGACATCAGTTGTGCTAAAGGATTTTAAGTATGAAATGTTGTAATAAGCATTTAAGAGTAAAATGTACATAATCAACTGATTTGCTATATCTTCTCTGGTCTTATCCTGAAGGGACTAGCATAGAGGAATGTTTGATAATCTTTTTGCAGCATGAGGGATCCTGTGAATCTCTTCTGTAATCATCAGAGACATTTCTGTTTTTTTTTTCTGTGCTCCTCATTACATTTAGGGAGAAATGCCAATTTTGCTTTGTTCCCAGTTGTATATGTGTACGAGGGCTCTCTTATACTCTTATATAATGGCACATTTCAAACACCCATGAGATTTGCTAGCCTTACAAGCTGAATTTTGCTTTTATTAACACGTACAAAACAATATGACTGATTCTACCCACTGCTTATCAACATGATTTCCAGGTAATGGCGTAACAACAGGAACCTGGTTAAAAAAGGGAATAAAAAAATCTCAGCCCCTTGAATGTAAATGATTTTGAAAAAAGTATTTTGGCTGCTAAAAGAACCATAGACATTGGTCATGTCAACCTTTTTTCTCTCTGAATACAACAGGGAAATAGAATCTTTCTCTTTTAACTCTGACAACCACAATGTGTACAATATGGTACCATTATAGGGAGACTATAAACATTGGAGAGCAAAAAATAAATGGTCTCATTTAACTTTTTTATTTTAGTTTAATCTTATAATTCTGTTAACTAAAACAAAGATTAGCATATAGTGTATGCCAACCCAATATATAAGGTAGAGGTGATTAAAAGTTAAAATTAACGCTTTAGAGGGGGAGAAATAGTGTTATAAGTCAAAAAGAAGAGTCTGTGTAGTATACACTGAACACAACTGGATCTTTTGGATTTGTTCTACCTGTGTTTAAGTCTGTAGGTGCTGGGGTAGAGGAGGGGCAGTGCCGCTCACCCTCTTACTACTGGCACTTGAATGGTTAACAAACGTGCTACATTTGAGCTTAGGTTCTTGGAAATATAGTTCTATAAATGGATGTTGCTAATCTTATCTTTTCAGCCTTCCTAATCAATAAATGTTTATGAAGATTTTCTTTACCAGTCTGGTGAACAGTATCCAACTCTGATAACAATTAGTTTTGCCATTTTGAAACTGCTTATGGAGGCATCAGATAAAGACCATTGAAGGCTGTTACGTAGGGAAAGTATCGCACAAATTGTTACACTCATTTGCAAAAAGAAACTAAAATAAATAAAATCAAGCTGGATTCTAACTTCTGTAAATTCTACATTAATATACACAATATCTTATTGTATACCTCATTTGGACCAAAAACACTTTTTATATTACTAATGCCCATCATTACTTAAAGCTTATAATGGTTGCTGATATAAATGTATCACAGTGTTATACATGCCTGAATCTCACATCAGTGTCTACAGAAACAGTAGAAATGTGTTCATAAATCAGGGGGCTTCTTACTGAATTTTGTATACATGTAAATAAAATGCACTGTATTACTTACTAAGGAATTTAAACCTGTGTGGTATGATGCAAGTTGAAAGATGACTAATCAGTCATTTTTAATAGCTCAAAAGCATACTTTCAATGAATACCACATGCACTGTGATTTTGAATTGAGATCAGCACTATGACCTGCAGGTCCACTGCCTATAGAATTAACATGATGTCAGGTTCTTACAAGGTCTGAATATGAAGTCATCAATACATTCTATTACCTAGCACTGAACACCACAGTAGTACATGACTTGCAGTATCAATGGTCTGGCTCCAGGTCATACTGATTCCTAATCATGCTGCTCTGATGCATGTTACTTTAGGCCTTAATGTGCAAGGTTACTAATTGCACAACTGCAGTCTATCATACCAAGAAAGATACCGTATGTATCTTTTAGGGTCCTATATGAAAATCACTTTGAGTGCTAGATGTCACCAGCGGGTATATGGTATACCTTGTCTATTACAATAAGAAGAAAGGGCAAAGGGGCTGTTTATAAAATATTATTTTCCCATTTAAATTATAATAAATATGGGCAGTTATTTGATGCCCTTGCTTACATTTAAGAAATAAAATTGAAAAATAATCATGCAGAAAACGAAAAATTTCACACTTCATGTGTGTCCCAGTGAACAAAGAAAAAAACAAAATGTATGTATATTATAACAACTAATAAGGAATAAATGATGTATTGATTAACTCTAGTGTCGGGATTAGATCTCAGATTTTCTCATATTACATTAGATAAATGTAGAGTTTGAATTTCAGAGATCTCTTCTGATTTATAAGGAAAGCACTTTTAAAATGTATGCTATAACCTTTGCAGTTTTTGAATGAATCTATAACTGATAAAAATATGCAAAGACTAGTAGTATATTCACTTTCTTCTTAAAGAATATACATTTTAATCACTCGTGCAACAGCTTTAAAGGAGTGTCACCACCGTTACCAACACCTAAAGCATTATCTCAGTTTGTGAATATCAGCAGCTTAGGGGTAGTACATCATTCTGTTGAGGACAATGTACCCTTGATGAGCGTAACTGCTGACTCAGTAGTCATTTGTCCTTTTTTATCCATGTATGCTCCCCACCTGGTACAGAAGACCTTAGTGTATCCTGTATTTAGGGAACCTTCTGTCAACTGTTTAACCTATCACATCTGTAACTTTATTTTCTGGTCCATCTCCTTTCTTCTGCAGTGTTTACCTTCATCATCTGTAAATAACAGAACTTATTTTTCCATTAGTGAAACAAGGTGTGGTAGGTATTTATTTATTTTCTCAGTTTTTATCCTCTTCACTCCTTTATATTAAACTTTTTCTTCCCCAGCTATATCATTAGTTTCAGCTTATTTCCTCTCTTTTTGTATGACTCTTTCCCTCGGTCTTTTTCTCATCTGTGGTATATTTTCACCTGTATGTTCCCTGAACCTGATATTGCTCTTCCCCAAGCCTTTTACTCCCATTCATCTTATTTCTCTCTAGACAAATCTTAATACTCTCTAAACAAATCTTATTGTACTCATGAGGTATACATAGTTAGCACCAAGCTGTCATTCCAGGTTAAAGTATATACAAAAAAATGAGAAATATAAACCCTTATGAGAGGGTTTTCTAAATAAGAGCTGCAACTGGTAAAAGGTTAACCCAACAAAACTCAATACAATATCAAGAGGAATTACCGAGCACACTATTTAAAGGAAAAAAAAATATTTTATATCTCCACCACCGATTTGACCAAAATGGTCTTCATCAAAATATTTCTCTTATCATTACATTAGTCACAATGACATATTTATCAATTAAAAATAAAACATGCATAATGTATAAAATATTAGAATTTCAGGAATTTAAGGGAAAATGAAAGGAGTAAATGTGCCTAGGTAGGCAACGGTTTTAAAAATTTTGGGAAACCCCTGTCTTTTATGTTTACTGAGTGGAGCTAAGGCTAGATTATTTCTTGTTTGTTCCAGAGCCCCGGCGTTCTGACTAGTCCTTACCGCTCACCTGTCCCATGAAGCAGCGATCTGATCAGGTCCCGCAATGTGCAGCAATCATCCTCGATCACTTACACTGCATACCTGGAAATGACATAACTTTTTGGCACTCAGTGTCAGTGAACGTGGATGATTGTCACACGTTATGGGACCCGGCTGCAATGCCACACAGACTCTTCCATACAGGAGGGAAGTGAAAAATGCAGTAAGTACTGTGTGTATGTATGTATATATATATATATATATATATATATATATATATATATATATATATATACACACATTATATATATATATATATATATATATATATATATATGTGTATATATATACATATATATATATATATATAATGTGTGTGTGTGTTACAAACATGAAAAAGTGAGCTGCTAAAGAAATTGCCAAAGAGGGAGGAAAGAATAGAACGGAAGGGCCGCAAGAGGCAGAAAGCGGGAAAAAAGGTTGCTAAAGGCAAGAAATACATAGAAGGGGCCCTTCCCATGTAATTGCTCCAAGGCCTAAAGCTCATTTATCCAGCCTTGTATGTAACATTTGACTTTGAGAAGTTCTGATGGGAAATGCGCAAGGAATGAAAAATTAAACCGTTTATGGATTATTTAAAAAATCATGTCAAAAACAGCTGAACCATTAAAAAAAGGTTATGACAATTTATAGACAGCTTCTCGCACTGAGATTATAAACAACAGGTGAGAAAGACCAAACGTTTACATTACTGTGCAGATCCAAATACATGCAATGGGTAATCTATGCAGCCAATCTATTAGACAAATAACCTTAATTAGCTTTGTTTTTCACTTCTGTCCTTGCTGTCACTCTAAATATCTGCAATATTAAATGTGCTGAAACAATAAAAACCTGCAGTATAAGCATATTTTTAAAATTGGAGAGAGGATTTTAACCTACTTAACATCAAAATCGCATAGCAAGTCAGTTAACTAGTGTTTGATTGACAGGGACAGGAAATTAACTTCATCAGAGACTCAGAGGGCTCTGAGCTTGTGCCCAGTGAGGCTGGCTGCCTGTAGGGAGATTGGAAATGATGCCAGTGTCAGATGTTTTTTTGGAAGAAATGCCTTACGCCCTTGCTGCACGCATGAAATACGAGGTCTTCGCCAAGTCTGCAAGAGCTGCACTTTCCCTCTCTCATGATATACGGGAGGCCAATAATTCAGTAAGCAGGCTAGGCTGTGAAACTGGAATTTTACAACATGAGCCCATTAGCCTTCACTTTTCTTATTAGGAGAAAGCTGGAAAAGCAATGCTAAATTGTACAATATTTAAGGGAACCAATTAAACCTACTTGACCCATAGATCAATGTATGGTAGATAGTTATATATTTTATAGATTATATTTATTTATTTTATATACCGTATTGGCTCGAATATAGGCCGCACTTTTCCCCCCACTTTAAGTCTTTAAAGTGGGGGTGCGGCCTATATTCGGGGTCTAGCGCCCGACGGCCGGGACATGCAGTCCCGGGCGCCAGGCAGGCAGCGGGGTTAGGATACAGATCCCCGCAGCGGTGCAGGGGACCTGCATCCTACTCTCGGATGTGCTCAGACAGCCTCCCCTGCCAGCACTTCCCACGGGGGGAGTGCCGGCACGGGAGATTGTCCAAGCGCATCGCGCAGACGTTCACCGGCAGCGGCGATGAGCGTGAACGACCTCCGCTGCCGGCACGTCTGCTCTATGTGCTTTAACAATCTCCCTTGCCAGGAATTCCCGCGGGGGGAGTCCCGGCAAGGGAGATTTTTAAAGCACATCTTGCAGACGTGCCGGCAGCGGAGGTTGTTTCTGCTCAATCTTCCTTGCCGGCACCGGAAGTTGAAGTGTTATGTGTAGATGTCCCCCGCCGGCCCCGCAAGACCCCGTGGAGTCTGCACCGGTAAGTCTGGGGGGGGGGGACATCTTGGGGAAAGAGTGGCAGCATATCTCGGGGGGGGGTAGAGTGGCAGCATATCTCGGGGGGGATAGAGTGGCAGAATATCTCGGGGGGGGGTACATCTTCGGGACAGAGTGGCAGTATATCTCGGGGGGCAGAAACCTTTTTCATTAAAAAAAGCACCTAACTTTTAGGGTGCGGCCTATATGCGGGTGCGGCCTATATCCGAGCCAATACGGTATTTTATACACTATATGGACATTGCATTCTAGATATATAACCATTAATATGAAGTTGGTCCCTCCTTTGCAGCTATAACAGCCTCCACTCTTCTGGGATCTTTCCACAATATTTTGGAGTGTTTCTGTGGGAATATCATCCAGTAGAGCATTTGGGAGGCTCACAATCTTCATGAGGTCAGGGTTCTGTGTGGGCCAGTCAAGTTCTTTCACACCAAACTCATCCAACCATGTCTTTATGGACCTTGGTTTGTGCACTGGGGCATGCTGGAATATAATAATAATAATATAATATATGCTGTGCCTTCCCCAAACTGCTCCCACAATGTTGGAAGCATTGCATTTTCCAAAATGTTTTGGTATGCTGAAGCATTAAGATTTTCCTTCACTGGGCCAAGCCTAAACTGCAATGCACTGTGTGTTCTGACACCTTTCGAACTAGCATTACCTTTTTCAGCAATTTGAGCTACAGTAGCTTGTCTGTTGTATTTGACCACACAAGCCAGCCCCCCATATGCATCAATGAGCCTTGGCCGCCCATGACCATGTTGCCAGTTCACCACTTTTCCTTGGACCTCTTTTGATGGTAATGACCATTGCAGACCAGGAAAACCCCACAAGAGCTGCCGTTTTACAGATGCTCTGACCCAGTCTTCTAGCCATCACAATTTGGTCCTTGTCAAAGTCACTCAGATCTTTATAACTTGCCTGAAACATTTATCCATGAACTCCTTCAGGCCACAGTTACTATGGTTTGCTGGTAACTTGCTGGATATCACTGTGTAATAGAACTATCCATGTTAACGGGGGCTTGCTGCATACCCTCTGCTAAACTGCTTTGATGTCCATCTCATGACACAGTTCTCTACACAAACTGTTCTTGTTTCGCTCTGTACTTGGGGATCATAACATAGTTCATAAGGTTGAAAAAAGACCAAAGTCCATCAAGTTCAACCTATATACATATTGTGTCCCTACTGTGTTGATCCAGAGGAAGGCAAAAAACCCTTATGAAGCAGATGCCAATTGCCCCATACCAGGGGGAAAATTCCTTCCCGACTCCAAATATGGCAATCATAATAAATCCCTGGATCAACGTTCTGTCCCTATTAATCTAATATCCATAACTTGTAATATTATTGCTTTCAAGAAACACGTCCAGGCTCCTTTTGAACTCTTTTATTGAGTTTACCATCACCACTTCCTCTGGCAGAGAGTTCCATAATCTCACCGCTCTTACTGTAAAGAACCCCCGTCTGTGCTGGTGTAGAAACCTTCTTTCCTCCAGCCGTAGAGGATGTCCCCTTGTTATAGATACAGTCCTGGGTATAAATAGGTCCTGGGAGTGATCTCTGTACTGTCCCCTTATATATTTATACATAGTTATTAAGTCCCCCCTAAGCCGTCTTTTTTCCAAACTAAATAACCCCAATTCTGATAATCTTTCTGGGTACTGTAGTCCTCCCATTCCCCTTATTACTCTGGTTGCCCGTCTTTGAACCCTCTCCAGCTCCACTATATCTTTCTTGTACACTGGTGCCCAGTACTGTACACAGTATTCCATGTGTGGTCTGACTAGTGACTTGTACAGGGGTAGAATTATTTCCTTGTCGTGGGCATCTATGCCCCTTTTGATGCACCCCATGATTTTATTTGCCTTAGCAGCAGCTGCCTGACACTGGTCGCTACAGGTAAATTTACTGTTAACTAAAACTCCTAAGTCCTTTTCCATGTCAGTCGTCCCCAGTGTTTTCCCATTTAATACATATTCCCAGCCTGGATTTTTCTTCCCCATGTGCATAACCTTACATTTATCTGTGTTGAACCTCATCTGCCACATCCCAGCCCAAGCCTCCAACCTATGCAGATCCATTTGTAATCGTGCGCTGTCCTCTATTGTGTTAACCACGTTACAGAGCTTAGTATCGTCTGCAAAGATTGATACTTTACTATGCAATCCCTCTACAAGGTCATTAATAAATATATTAAAAAGAATAGGACCCAAAACTGACCCCTGTGGTACCCCACTAGCAACAGTCACCCACTCAGAGTATGTACCATTAATAACCACCCTCTGTTTCCTATCACTGAGCCAGTTACTTACCCACATACACACATTCTCCCCCAGCCCAAGCATTCTCATTTTATGTACGAGCCTTTTATGTGGCACCGTATCAAATGCTTTGGAAAAATCAAGATATACGACATCCAGCGATTCACCCCGATCCAGTCTTGAGCTCACCTCCTCATAAAAGCTGATCAGGTTAGTTTGACAGGACCGATCCCCTGTAAACCCATGCTGATATGGAGTCATACACTTATTTTCATTGAGATACTCCAAAATAGCATCTCTTAGGAAACCCTCAAACAGTTTACACACAACAGAAGTTAAACTAACAGGCCTATAATTCCCCGGGTCACTTTTTGTCCCCTTTTTGAATATTGGCACAACATTTGCTATGCGCCAGTCCTGGGGAACAGACCCTGTCACTATAGAGTCCTTGAATATTAGAAATAGGGGTGTGTCTATTACATTACTTAACTCCCTTAGAACGCGGGGGTGAATACCATCTGGACCTGGTGATTTGTCTATTTTGATTTTTTTTAGGCGGCACTGCACTTCTTCCTGGGTTAGACAGGCGACATGTACTGGGGCATTTATCTCATCCTGCTGTATATTACCTGGCATTTCATTTTCCTCTGTGAATACAGCAGAGAAGAATATATTTAATAGATTAGCTTTTTCCTGATCCCCGTCTATAACTTCTCCCTCATTACTTTTTAAGGGGCCAACGCTTTCATTGTTAACCTTTTTACTATTTATATAGTTAAGGAACATTTTGGGGTTTGTTTTACTCTCTTTGGCAATGAGTCTTTCTGTCTCCAATTTTGCTGCTTTTATCTGATTTTTACATATTTTATTTTTTTCCCGATAGCTTTTTAGTGCTTCCTCACTGCCTTCCTGTTTTAGTAGCTTAAATGCCTTTTTTTTGCCATTTATTGCCCCCTTTACATTTTTATTTATCCACATTGGTTTTCTCTTGTTCCTGACTCTTATTCCCATACGGTATGTACCTTTCACAGTGAGAATTTAAGATATTCTTAAAAATCTCCCATTGAGTGTCTGTACTCTTGTTTTTGAGGACATTTTCCCAATTTACAGTGTTAAGGGCTTCTCTTAGTTGATCAAACTTTGCCCTCCTAAAGTGCATAGTTCTTGTGGCTCCTCTAAGAGTTCCCTTATTGAAGGACAAGTTATAATGCATCATATTGTGATCACTATTTCCTAGATGTCCCCTGACCTGCACATTAGTTACTCTGTCAGGTCTGTTGGTTAATATTAAGTCCAGTAGGGCGCCCCCTCTGGTCGGGTCCTGTACCATTTGGGACAGATAATTATCCTTACTTATAGTCAGAAACCGGTTTCCTTTATGAGATTCACAGGTCTCGGTTTCCCAGTTTATGTCGGGATAGTTAAAGTCCCCCATAATAACCACCTCATTGTGATTAGCTGCCTTGTTTATTTGCTTTAATAATTGATCTTCTGCTGCTTCCATTATATTTGGTGGCTTATAGCAAACCCCGATCAGTATTTTATTATTTTTCTTTCCATATATTTCTACCCATAATGACTCCACATTATCATTTCCCTCACATATATTCTCCCGCAGTGTGGCCTTTAGGCTGGACTTTACATAAAGGCAAACTCCTCCCCCTTTTCGTTTTTTCCGATCCTTCCTGAATAGACTATACCCCTGTATGTTAACCGCCCAGTCATAGCTATCATCCAACCATGTCTCTGTTATACCCACTATGTCATAATTTTCTTCAGACATTATTAACTCCAGTTCGTCAGTTTTATTGGTCAGACTTCTGGCATTAGTAAGCATACAATTTAGAGGTGTATGGTTTTTTTCCCTATGAAGCCTATCCCTATTAACTATTCTAACCCCTCCCTCTGCTCCACCCCCAGGTACATTTATAAGCCCCAGCTCTCTATCTACACTATCTTCCCCTTCTATATTGTAGTTTCCCTCCCCCCCTTTCCCTAGTTTAAACACTCCTCCACCCTTCTGACCATCTTCTCCCCAAGCACAGCTGCACCCTCCCCATTGAGGTGCAGCCCGTCCCTACCGTAGAGCCTGTATCCGACAGAGAAGTCGGCCCAGTTCTCCATGAACCCAAACCCCTCCTTCCTACACCAGCTTCTGAGCCACTTGTTTAGCTCCCTAATCTCCCGCTGCCTCTCTGGTGTGGCACGTGGTACAGGTAATATTTCAGAAAATACTACCTTGGAGGTCCTTGCCTTAAGCTTGCTACCTAAGTCCCTGAAATCATTTTTAAGGACACTCCGCCTCCCTCTCACTTTGTCATTGGTGCCAATGTGCACCATGACTGCTGGGTCTTCTCCAGCCCCTCCCAGTAATCTGTCAACCCGATCCGCGATGTGCCGAACTCGAGCGCCAGGCAGACAACACACTGTTCGGCGATCCCGGTCTTTGTGACAGATCGCCCTGTCTGTCCCCCTAATAATTGAGTCCCCCACTACCAGCACCTGTCTGGCCTGCCCTGCGCTCCTCCTTCCCTCCTTACTGGAGCAGACACCCCTCTGGTGGTCAGAGGCAGTGACTTGCTGCAGTACTGCTAACTCTGAACTAACATCCCCCTCATCTGCCAACCGGGCAAACTTGTTGGGGTGTGCTAGATCAGGACTAGCCTCCCTGGCGCTTTTCCCCCTACCCCGCCTTCTAACTGTAACCCAGCTAGCTGCCTGACTGTCCTGTACCTCCATCCCACTATCCTCCCCCACCTCTACCTGCGAGAGAGCTTGCTCAGTGAGCAGCAGACTCCTCTCCAAGTTGTCAATAGATCTCAGTGTTGCCAGTTGCTCCTCTAGACTCAGGATTTGTGCTTCCAAATGAGCAACCCGCACACATCTCGCACAGCAATATGCACCCTCGAAGCGCTGCTCAAGGATTGCATACATTGAGCAAGATGTACACCTGACCGCATTGTCAAACATGGAGGACATCTTGGCAATGGGGATAGCTCCAATAACTGGCAAAAACAGACAGTAAGGCGCAAAATATATATAAATATATTATATGCAATCACAAGGATTTATACTTTACCCTCCTTCTTGCTTTTTAACTCCTTTTTGCTTTTTAACTCCTTCTTTGCTTGTAACTCCTCACTTAGAGATGTCACTTAGGAGATTCGCCCCAGCTCAGGATTCGCTTGTGTGTCCAAGCTAAATGCAACTGCAAAAGCCAAGCAGAACTCACAGAGAAGGTTACTTAATTAGCAACACACCTGAAATAGCCCTTACCCTTTTTTTTTTGCTTTTTTCAACAAAACTTTACACTGAACACAACACAAACAAACACAGTGCTCCCCCTTGCAATAGTAATGAATATACTCTCCTTCTTTGCTTGTAACTCCTCACTTAGAGATGTCACTTAGGAGATTCGCCCCAGCTCAGGATTCGCTTGTGTGTCCAAGCTAAATGCAACTGCAAAAGCCAAGCAGAACTCACAGAGAAGGTTACTTAATTAGCAACACACCTGAAATAGCCCTTACCCTTTTTTTTTTGCTTTTTTCAACAAAACTTTACACTGAACACAACACAAACAAACACAGTGCTCCCCCTTGCAATAGTAATGAATATACTCTCCTTCTTTGCTTGTAACTCCTCACTTAGAGATGTCACTTAGGAGATTCGCCCCAGCTCAGGATTCGCTTGTGTGTCCAAGCTAAATGCAACTGCAAAAGCCAAGCAGAACTCACAGAGAAGGTTACTTAATTAGCAACACACCTGAAATAGCCCTTACCCTTTTTTTTTTGCTTTTTTCAACAAAACTTTACACTGAACACAACACAAACAAACACAGTGCTCCCCCTTGCAATAGTAATGAATATACTCTCCTTCTTTGCTTGTAACTCCTCACTTAGAGATGTCACTTAGGAGATTCGCCCCAGCTCAGGATTCGCTTGTGTGTCCAAGCTAAATGCAACTGCAAAAGCCAAGCAGAACTCACAGAGAAGGTTACTTAATTAGCAACACACCTGAAATAGCCCTTACCCTTTTTTTTTTGCTTTTTTCAACAAAACTTTACACTGAACACAACACAAACAAACACAGTGCTCCCCCTTGCAATAGTAATGAATATACTCTCCTTCTTTGCTTGTAACTCCTCACTTAGAGATGTCACTTAGGAGATTCGCTTGTGTGTCCAAGCTAAATGCAACTGCAAAAGCCAAGCAGAACTCACAGAGAAGGTTACTTAATTAGCAACACACCTGAAATAGCCCTTACCCTTTTTTTTTTTGCTTTTTTTCAACAAAACTTTACACTGAACACAACACAAACAAACACAGTGCTCCCCCTTGCAATAGTAATGAATATACTCTCCTTCTTTGCTTGTAACTCCTCACTTAGAGATGTCACTTAGGAGATTCGCCCCAGCTCAGGATTCGCTTGTGTGTCCAAGCTAAATGCAACTGCAAAAGCCAAGCAGAACTCACAGAGAAGGTTACTTAATTAGCAACACACCTGAAATAGCCATAAAGGACCCATGCTTCAACATGTAGCTCCCAAATCCCTATCAAACTACCCCCATGCTATTATGTTTACCCCAAAGAAAGACAAGTGACAGTTCTTCCTGGCAGCATTCCTGATAGCATAAATGTGTATTTATTTGGATGGGAATGGCCACAATGTTAATTACAATTAACTATTTTACAAAAGATCTCAATTATGTATTCCAAAACAAAAACCAACATGCTTACCGATAAGTCCTTGAAAATCCCTTAATCTTCTCCCAGAAGACAAACACTACACCACCAGCCGCAGTTCACCAGCTTCGCATAACAAAATAAATCTTACGGACTGCTCACCCCCACACTCTTTACTCTCTTAGGCCCCTTGTCCAGAGTGTCAATATGAACACACTCCAAGGATCGTGTGCCTGGGACCCACAGCGCCTCTTCCAACGCTCACACAGGAACAGCACAAAGAAAAACACAGTTCCCAGAATGAAAGATATATGAAATATATATTAAATAAACTGCCAAGGAATCCAGACTAATTGCTCAATGCGTTCCACGTTAAACTTAGTGCTTACTCCCCATGTGACCCTTATTTCACAACTCACAACAGAACTAAATAGTAAGAAAACAAGCTCCCATTAAACTCACCTTTTTACCAACTACCCCCACATAAAAACAGGAGATTCCCAAGAACCCCCAGCAAAAAATCAGCTGTGGGAGATAAAAACTCACGCATCAAATATGTCAGGGCTGGTGGGGGGGAGTTTGCTAATTCGGTTTGAAAATAGGAATGAAACCAACCTGCCTGCTTGTACCCTGTAAATAACCCAAACCCTTCCTTTGTCCTAACAATGCTTCAAACGCGACCCTGTGTCCTTCCTGACACCTATAATGCTGCCACTCTACTCAGGATGTGCTTTCTTTAATTGCAGGGCTGCTCTTTCGTTTACTTCCTGCCAACTGCGAAGTGTTTTCTATTATTCCTGCTGGATATTTACAGGACTTTTCAGTCCTGTTCCATATCTTCATAAAAAGCAGTATTTCCTGATTCACATATTGCTTGATCATCATTTGCATTATCTTCATATGTTTTACTTGCTTTTTACCAGACTTCTGCATAGCAGGTCAGTCACCAATACACCCTAACAATTCTATTCCTGTGTTACAGGGGTTCTACATAGCGAAAGCATAGAGTATGTAAAAAAGCAGAGCAAGTACAAAAAACAGCAAGTGCAAAAAAACAGAGCAAGAATAACTGGGCACAACATTATTATCAAGAGTCATTCCAGAAGACACGGTCCTAAGTTTTCTCAGGTTTAAACAGGGCAGATACTGATGGGAAAAGAAAATGGATTATAGAACAGACAGATCTCCAATCAAAGAAATATAATTGCTATTACTCCACCAGACTCACTCCCACTCTTTCCTGTGATGAATGTCCTAGGTCATTGAGAGAAATATTTGTGGAGATACAGGTAGTTTCTGTGGACACACTACATATAATTTTGTTTTCCAATAAAAGGTGGGAGCACAAAGGTGACTTTCAGTGGAAGATTCAACAGTTTTATCTTACTTCATGTTCAGTTTTAAAAATGGCAAAATGTATGCATAAATTACATTGTTCACATTAAGGTACTTGTCATTAAAATAGCAGCATACATTTCCAGCTGAAGTAAAGCAGCTTGTTTCTAAAGTAAAATGAAAATTAGATTCCCAAGAGGATTTAAGGGTAATAAATCATGCCATAACTCACAATTAGGTCAATCAAAAAACTGGATGGGTCGAGGTGCTTGGTGAGGGTTTGAGAATAGTGAAGTAGGCACCTTCAGCAGCCCGCTTGGTTGCACAGGTGACTGGCACAGCACGGCATTTTAAAGGTCTGCTAGACATATCATACAATCTCTATTTAGTTCTCCTACATGAAAAACGTGATGCTTGTTTTTAAGGACTGTCATATTGAAGTATTATTCAAACACACATTCAGAGTCAACTTGGAAGCTAAACTACTGCAACCCATCACAATGCTGGGCACTAATGAATTCGGTGCAAATACAACTATCTCCAACACAGCTGTTAGGGAGAAATCCACCACCAAATTACAATTAATTTGCCATTAATAAAGATCAACTGATATACAATGAAAAACTGTGTTTTTTATATATTGCTCTTATATGCTTATGTATAACCAGATATTCATCATGATTCAACATTGTATTTCCCTATATTTACTCCCTTCAAAATATGGACATTCTTGACATTTTTATCCACTAATAATATTTGTAAAATTCAGTGGTTGATTTCATATTATGATGCTGTCTGATTCGTCACTGCTCTGACTATCTTACTTGTTTTTGATTATGGGTGGGGGAATAGTTCCCATCCCATGCCTGCAGGCTACAGAAGAAGATTTACATGACTTTAAAGCTTTGACTGTGAGAATAAAGAGAGGAGGAATTAATGTGATGAGTAATAATTTATTGCCGAATATAATATATCCACCTGGTATGGCTAAAGGTCAGCATTCTCACACTCTTCTCCTTTCCTCTTGCCTTCTTACTAACTTCCTTATCCTTTGATCTGCTACCCACCTCAACTATCCTACACACTTATTTTTTTCTTGATAACTAGCTAATGGCCTATGTCTATACTGATTTTTGTTTCTAGTCTTTTTTCCTTTATCCCTCTGTTCCTTATAATATATCTTACCCTGCTCTTTTTCTATTTTTCTAGCTTACTTACTTTATCTTTGTTAACAATAGAGATGAATCAGTTTTTTTGAGCCATGAACAAAAATTAATATTATAATAAATCTTTTGTCACTGTGTGTAAAGGAAGGCTGGGAAGGGGTAGTTGGTTAAATTGTATATTTTCCAAGTGTCCCTTTTTAGGACAACCTTTTGGACCTCAATCACTCTCCTTTCCTGCGATGGCGTTCCTTCTTTTCTGTTATATCAAAATGATTGGTGGATATGGGTGTATCTCAATGTTCTACAGTCTTAAATATTACAATAATGTGTATAGAAACAGCAGAACGTGTTTATAAATTAAATTGTATAAATAAAATACATTATCTAGAGGACACAGTGATATAAAAGTCTTGGTATTGCCAACTAGCCACACCACTAACCACCTCCCCTAAAACAATGTTTTCTTAAATGTTAGAAATACCATTACACAAGCCTTCTGGCTTGTCTGGTGTCTGTAGATGAGTGTTTAATAATGCTTCTACAACGCCTTAAATGTTTGGAGGTATATAATTGCCTCCCAAGCCTCTCAGAATTCCAAATATTACCACAAGGCTGTCTAGAGTAAATTTTAAGCAAATTAAAGAATTATTTCATCAGGACAGAGCTTGGTTCCTTTTATGGGATTCCATGTCATGCCTTTTTGTGAATGTGTATGGGGCAATATTGGATACTGCACCTTGTATGTACTGAATGCCAAATATCCATTAAATCATTATTTTACTAGGCTGATGGGGCCACATAGATCAAGTGAGCCCCCAGTGCAGGTGTTTATGTGCTTATACCACCTACAGATGACATAATTAATGCTTATCTTTGAATATATTATTTGTACCAATCTGCTCTATGTTTCTACTTCCATAATCCAATGTGCTTTGTGTGCAATCTGCACCCTCCCCCATATTACTGCTAACATAAAATATGCTTTAATAAAAGTGTAATTTGATTTGTTTTTCTCCCTCTCTCAACACTCCCTTTGATTCCCTCCCTGATACCCCCCTCCACTTCTATTCCATTCTATTGTCTTCTCACCTCTCTGTCACGCTGCTTTTCCCTGGCCTCTACAGCCTGTTTCTCAGGCTGATAGTTCAGTGAATAGATGCGTCAGAAGGCCATCACATTTGACAGGCTAGAAATGCAGCCTTTAGACACCAGTCTGGAAGGTGCTTCACTGAAATCTATTAAATTTGGATGCAGTTTCCTCTCCAAACTGTCATAACATGTCAGCCAATGCAGCTGCCATATCCAGCTAGCTGAACACATCACAGTTCTGTACTACCCCCACCTCCCAGTCTGCAGCTCACCCAATTCTTTTCTCTGCCCCTTTTATCAATAATTGCCACTCCGTTTCCATATCTCCCTTTTTCCTCCTTCTTTCCTTTTCCTTTATGCTTCTCTTACAGTTGCCTCACTCAGTGGAGTCACTTTAACATTTGCAGGTGCACTGAATAGTCCTTCCCTTTCCCATTCATTTTACGGAAGAAGCAGAATGCCTTAGTTTTTCGTAAAAATATCAATTGATATCTTTACAGAAAAATGATGGCACACAGCTTCCTCCATAATTATGACCAAACATTGGATAGCATTTCTTACAGACAAAGGATGGGAACAGACTATTAGCCACAGAATAATAAATAATGATAAAATAAATAATTAACAAATAAATTCATGAGTGTAGATATACTATGATAGTTGCCTATAGTGTTAATGCTTATATTTCGGGATACTTTGGATTATCCTGACAATTATATATGCTGCTATTGTATTGGGTTTTGCAATAGATGCAACTTTGCACAGGTGATACATTTGTAGATACCTTTCTGTGTTTTATAAAGAACAGTAGAATTTTATGTAATGAAATTTAATATTACACATTTGCAACATAACATGAGAGTTCTGTGGCAAATAATGGTGTGTGTGTGTGTGTGTGTGTGTGTATGGAAGAGCATGACCTGTGTGATTAAGAACAATCTATGTAATCTGACATTGAGTTCTATATGGCATTAAGTGGAATGTGTAGCTGAAAACTGTGTGGTAGAGTGTGATCTATGTGGCTGAGAATGGTGTGTATGGTAGAGTGGGGTTTGTGTGGCTAAGAGTGGTGGGTGTGGCTAAGAAGATTTGTAGAGCTGAGAGTCTTGTGTGTGGCTGGGAGTGGTGTGTGACTGAAAGTGGTTTGTGGTATAGTATAATGTGGGTGAATGAGAGAGGTGTGTATCATAGAGTGTCGTTTGTGTGGCTTAGACTGGATTGTAGGGTAGAGTTTGATCTGTGTGGCTAAGAACATTGTGTATATTATGCCTGAGAGTGCTGTCTGTGGTCAGGTCCAGTCCTAGAGCTAGAAGATTTCTTCTAGGCACTTGATACATTCCCCTAATTTGTATGCAGTGTTTGCCATGTTTGTTTGTTAGTTTGCATGGTGTTCATAATAAAACATAACTAAAGATATCTATTATAGGAAATACCACTATCTATTATAGGAAATAACACTACTATCTGTAAATATGCAAAAAGGCTGGTGCCTATTGCTCAGTGCTAAAATGACACAAAGAAGATACTGAAATTGTAGAGGCTCCAACCTGAAGCAAACATTGTAAAATCTGAAACCAGCTATTTAAAGGTATGAAAGCAGAATCCAAGGATGTTAACATGGTTGGATCAAACAACTAAGCCTACCTCGAAAGAGCCTATTAACTAACACATATACACACACATTTTAAATTTCTTAGGCTCCTGTCAGAGAACACTCTCACACACAGTCAGATTCGGGTGGTTGGCAACTCTACTTGCAAGTTGTAGCAGGTGGTTTGGACAGAGGCAGTTGGGGCATGGAAACAGCCAGGGTACTTGTGACCGGAACAACCTGTACACCCGCTAGGCGATCCTTCCTTCTCCCCATGGCCACCGGGAACACGAAACTTCAACAGTTAGGCAGGAGTAGCGTCGAAGACAGCAGGAAATATAGCTCTTTGGGAACCTCGGCGGCACTGTAGTATACAGAAGCATAGCAATACAGTGCTTTACCACCCCGACAAGAGCAGCATCGAGGCTTACCCCATGAGGTTGTAAGGGACATAAACCACTAAATAAACCTATTAAATAAAGACACACACACTGCATTCTTGGATAAATCAGGCCGTGGCTTTTATTTAGTTCCACCAATATAACAACAACCATCAACTGTAACTTCTTCAACTCTGTAACCAATATAATATAAATAAACACAAGCCCTTGGCACAAGCCCAGAGCACCAGATGAACACTTTAACCTTGCCAACCGCCCTGAAAGCCAGCCAGCATAACAATATTCCAGTTCACCCCAACCGCCTCAAATGAAATTAACCTTCATTTGAGGCCCTACCCCACCAAACCACGGCCTGTTCCACCATACATTGCAGATCCACATTGAAAATATCATTCCCAATTGCAGACAAATGAACCCCATCCTGCCTATATAAACCTACGCTACCACCCTCTAATTCAGTATGCCTAAAAGATAAACCCCCTTCTAACAACATAAACTTCTCCATCGCCCTATTGCATTTACGCCGTACTCTCTCCAATGCTTTCAGTTCTGGCCTCTGAAGCCACAGAAGACGAGGGATTATCTCAGACCATATTAGCAAAACATTATGAAAACATGCTTTCAAACTCAACATCAAACTTTTACAATACATAATCAACTCTAACGACTTCATTGTCCCCATGTCATTACCGCTACAATGTATTATTATGGCATTAGGCCAAGGAAAACACGTAATACATTCATCTAAATATTCTTTAAGTTGTTCAACCCTTAAACCCCGCACACCCAACCAAAATATAACCAATTTATTCTCGTCAAAACCTAAATTCTCGCCATATCTTCGTTCTGCTGCTCTGCGCTGTGCCCAAAACACGAAGGAATGGCCAACAATCCAGACTATAAGAGCCTGGCGACCTGAAAGAAATTCACAGTTAAACATAAAAACAACATATTATTATAAAAGATTAGGACGAACATATATTTTAAAACGATCCGATTGCCATCTACCTAAACGTTTAATTACCGAAACATCCAAACCCAATAAAGCTGCCTCTGTCGCAGCACCAATCCTAAAGGAATGGGACGTATACCTCTCTTTAGCCAAACCTAACTCCTTCAAACCTAAACTTAAAACCTTTCTAAACTGAAACCTAGTTAATGGTAACCCTGATTGATGCACCAACCAATTACCCCTGACTTCAGGTCTAACTGCATTAAATGATTGGGCAGATATCAATATCATTTATCCTATTTAAAGACACCCAACAACCTTTCAGATTCTTATCCGTTTTAGAAGTTTCGACAAACAACCTTAACTGCTCAGAACAAATAACATTACCAAACTGTAAACCAGAACCACTATCTTTATTCTTGGCCACTAACTCACTAATCCGAAATGCCCCGAAAAAAGCTACAACAAAAGCAGCCCTAAACAATTTATATTCAAAACTATTCCAACAAACTTTATGCAACACTCTAACCAAATCTCTTAACACAGCTGACGATAACGGCTTTCTATTATCTAAAACCCTAGTTTTATGACTATAACCCTTCAACACTTGCTTTACCAAAAAATCCCTAAATGCATATTGTTTACCCGCCAATTTAAAAAAGAAAGTGACCCCAGCTAAATGCAGATCTATAGTAGATCTAGCCATTCCTTTATTAATTAAACTCACTACGAAAGCTAACGCTCCGTCAATACTATTCTCAAAAATATCCCAACTTCCTTGCTCCACAAAACAAGTCCAAGCCTTCCAAGCCTTGGAATATGAGTCCCATGTATTTCTGGATACCGACTTTGCCAAAAGCTCTCTTATCTGGGTGAAGTCAATTCCCATACGTATGCAGGAATTACCATCCCTTCTTTGTCCGCTTGCGGAGCCAAAGATCTGAAAATCTTAAAATTAAAACGAGACAGCGCATCAGCCACATTGTTCCTACAACCTGGGATATGTTTAGCCTTAAGCCAAATATTACATTTCAAACATAAATAAACCAATCTTCGCAATAAATTAATTACAGGGATAGATTTAGCATGCAACGTGTTGATCACCCAGACCACTCCCATATTATCGCAATGAAGTAAAATTATTTTATTCGCCCAATCCTCAGACCAAAGCTCAAAAGCAACTATTACTGGAAACAGTTCCAATAGCACCATATTCTTCACCCATCCAGCTGAAACCCAGGAAGTAGGCCATTCCGCCGCAGCCCATTTTCCTTTCCAGAATAACCCAAAACCCGTCGAACCAGCAGCATCAGTAAACAATTCCATGTCATTACTATATACGAATTCTTCCTGCCAAATAGTTGAACCATTGAAATCACTCAAAAATAAATCCCATATTTTCAAATCCTCTTTCATCTGTCTAGTCACCCTTACCCGATGATGCGGCTGCTTCTTACCTGAAATAGCTCGCGCTATATGCCTAGAGAAAACTCTACCGCAAAATTAAACATGCCTAACAAAGATTGAAATTCCTTAACTCTCAACTTATCACTACCTAAAACCTTTTTAATAAATGACCTTAATTTAACAATTTTATCAACTGGCAACCGAAAACACATGTTATTAGTATCTATCAATATCCCTAAAAACTGGAGCTCAGCAGTCGGAAAAACTGTTTTCTCACTAGCCAACGGAACACCAAAACAACTCGTTAACTGCAAAAATGATTCCAACATAGCCAAACAATCAGGAGTCCCAGCCCTACCTATAAATAAAAAATCATCCAAGTAATGAACTATTGATTCACAACCAGAAACATCCTTTATAACCCATTCCAAAAAAGATGAAAAAGCCTCAAAATAAAAACAAGAAACTGAACAACCCATAGGCAAACATTTGTCAAAATAAAATACATTATCAAATTGAAAACCCAACGATCGAAAGCAATCCGGGTGAATTGGCAGCAATCGAAAAGCTGCCTCAATATCCACTTTGGCTAAAAGCGAATCCTTACCCATGGCGCGAACCCATTTGAGCGCATCATCGAAAGATGCATAATGTACTGAATACTCCTCTTTCACAATCTCATCGTTTAATGAACTACCCCTAGGAAAAGATAAATGGTGAATGAGCCTAAAAGCACCCGGCTCTTTTTTAGGCACCAAACCTAAGGGAGACAGACGAAAGCAAGAAAAAGGAGGTTCAGCGAAAGGCCCTTTAATTCTTCCCAAACTTAACTCTTTCTTAATTTTAGCTCTAACCACCTCTTCCTTATCCATGACCGATTTCAAATTGTCCACCCAAACCATACCTTTTTGATTATAAATGGGAATTTTAAAACCGTCCTTAAAACCTTCATAAATTAACTCAGCCATCCGTCTGTTTGGGTATCGATCTAAAAAGGGGAGCAGATTTATTAACTTCACCGGCGTCACCGCTTTTGGGAACCTCTTTTCCTGCATTGTGCAGGTTCTTTCGAAAACACCGAAATGCCGGGTGACTCCCTGCACATACCGAACATTCGTGCTTAAATTTGCAAGTATTAGGCCACTTGCATTGACTCTCATTAAATGACCAGCAAAACCCTTTCTGCCTATGTTGTTGCTGCACATTACCTCCCATTCTGAAACTAACATTTTTCTGGGGCAACATAATGCTCACCCACGAACCCACATCCTTCATTCCCCATTTCAAGTTTTTGTGCACTGACATTTTTTGTCTAAATGTCTCGTCATAATAAAACCACGCTAGTCCACCAAAATTCTTGTAAGCTTCTAAAACAGCATCCAAATGCTGAAAAAGACCAGCGCTACTTCCTGTATGCTTCTCGCAATAAACACTGGAAAAAATGCAAAACGATTGTAACCAATTATTAAAGGACCTCACTACCGGCCTTCGCCGTTCCTCATCTTTATCATTTTTCATAAGGAACTCCTTAGACGTAGGCAACAGTGATAAAATATCCACATATTCATTATTCCAAATTTTCTCTTTACAAAAAACAAAATACTGTCTGCGCTTCTCACCCTAATAAAGTTGGCAACAAATATATAAACATAATATAAATGAGAGGTTTTGGTTATATGAATTGGCCAAAGCATAATTAAGCTCACCCGCCACGTCAAGGCACACTCTCAATAGGGTGAGATCCTACTCTCACCTCCTACATAGTGGGCACACAAAGCAGTTTATACTGCTACCAAAACCAGATTAATGTGTTGGGGGAGGTGCAATTAAACCTCCTCCCATTTAACCCCTGGACAGCAAGCTGCAACCAGACTGATGAGGAGCCAACAACCTCAAATATGTGCAAACAGGGAAAAGAAAAAATGTCGGTGCGCTAAGCTAGTCTCAGGCTCAAATAATACAAATGTATAATATAAGGCCTACCAAACAGTGTGAGCATGCTGCAAATACAGTGTGTTGGCTGTACAATGTATACAAAAAACAAAATACTGTCTGCGCTTCTCACCCTAATAAAGTTGGCAACAAATATATAAACATAATATAAATGAGAGGTTTTGGTTATATGAATTGGCCAAAGCATAATTAAGCTCACCCGCCACGTCAAGGCACACTCTCAATAGGGTGAGATCCTACTCTCACCTCCTACATAGTGGGCACACAAAGCAGTTTATACTGCTACCAAAACCAGATTAATGTGTTGGGGGAGGTGCAATTAAACCTCCTCCCATTTGACCCCTGGACAGCAAGCTGCAACCAGACTGATGAGGAGCCTTGACGTGGCGGGTGAGCTTAATTATGCTTTGGCCAATTCATATAACCAAAACCTCTCATTTATATTATGTTTATATATTTGTTGCCAACTTTATTAGGGTGAGAAGCGCAGACAGTATTTTGTTTTTTGTATACATTGTACAGCCAACACACTGTATTTGCAGCATGCTCACACTGTTTGGTAGGCCTTATATTATACATTTGTATTATTTGAGCCTGAGACTAGCTTAGCGCACCGACATTTTTTCTTTTCCCTGTTTGCACATATTTGAGGTTGTTGGCTCCTCATCAGTCTGGTTGCAGCTTGCTGTCCAGGGGTTAAATGGGAGGAGGTTTAATTGCACCTCCCCCAACACATTAATCTGGTTTTGGTAGCAGTATAAACTGCTTTGTGTGCCCACTATGTAGGAGGTGAGAGTAGGATCTCACCCTATTGAGAGTGTGCCTTGACGTGGCGGGTGAGCTTAATTATGCTTTGGCCAATTCATATAACCAAAACCTCTCATTTATATTATGTTTATATATTTGTTGCCAACTTTATTAGGGTGAGAAGCGCAGACAGTATTTTGTTTTTTGTATACATTGTACAGCCAACACACTGTATTTGCAGCATGCTCACACTGTTTGGTAGGCCTTATATTATACATTTGTATTATTTGAGCCTGAGACTAGCTTAGCGCACCGACATTTTTTCTTTTCCCTGTTTGCACATATTTGAGGTTGTTGGCTCCTCATCAGTCTGGTTGCAGCTTGCTGTCCAGGGGTTAAATGGGAGGAGGTTTAATTGCACCTCCCCCAACACATTAATCTGGTTTTGGTAGCAGTATAAACTGCTTTGTGTGCCCACTATGTAGGAGGTGAGAGTAGGATCTCACCCTATTGAGAGTGTGCCTTGACGTGGCGGGTGAGCTTAATTATGCTTTGGCCAATTCATATAACCAAAACCTCTCATTTATATTATGTTTATATATTTGTTGCCAACTTTATTAGGGTGAGAAGCGCAGACAGTATTTTGTTTTTTGTATACATTGTACAGCCAACACACTGTATTTGCAGCATGCTCACACTGTTTGGTAGGCCTTATATTATACATTTGTATTATTTGAGCCTGAGACTAGCTTAGCGCACCGACATTTTTTCTTTTCCCTGTTTGCACATATTTGAGGTTGTTGGCTCCTCATCAGTCTGGTTGCAGCTTGCTGTCCAGGGGTTAAATGGGAGGAGGTTTAATTGCACCTCCCCCAACACATTAATCTGGTTTTGGTAGCAGTATAAACTGCTTTGTGTGCCCACTATGTAGGAGGTGAGAGTAGGATCTCACCCTATTGAGAGTGTGCCTTGACGTGGCGGGTGAGCTTAATTATGCTTTGGCCAATTCATATAACCAAAACCTCTCATTTATATTATGTTTATATATTTGTTGCCAACTTTATTAGGGTGAGAAGCGCAGACAGTATTTTGTTTTTTGTATACATTGTACAGCCAACACACTGTATTTGCAGCATGCTCACACTGTTTGGTAGGCCTTATATTATACATTTGTATTATTTGAGCCTGAGACTAGCTTAGCGCACCGACATTTTTTCTTTTCCAAATTTTCTCTTTCACTACTTTACTTAAGTGAAAACCAAGAGGTGACACCTCACAAGGCATAACTTCCTTCATACAGGATTCATTCACCAAATTCGTCTTAACCACAGCATTGTCTTTAACCCAAGCCTGAGCTGGACTTTGCCCTTGAATGTTCTTTAAAACATTCACTAGAGCAGTAACTGCATCATTGAGATTACTCATAGAAACACCAGCAGACTCACCCCTATCATCCCCAGCTCTGCCTCCAGCTCCAACGTCCTTCCGTGCAGCATCTTGTTGCTCCTCAGAAACCGGGACAGCCAGAGATTGACGCCTGCCCTGGTCATCTAGCCACTTGCTACAGCCTTCTCCTGGGTCCTGCAAGCTCCTATGCCGCTTAGCAGACACTTTCACCCGAGAAGCGGGCCTTTTCTTTTTCTGGGCGACGTCCGGGACACTTACTGAAGGTCTGTCACGTACATTTGACGTAACATTGACCCGGTCCCGAAATCTGCCCGAAGCTCTGACATCCCGCGAGACAGCGCCATCTTGCGGGACGTTCGCCGGCCTAATTTCCATGTTCGGCTCCTCCTCCGGCACTTCTTCTTCTGCGCCGCCAGGGTCAAGTTGAAGTAGTTCGTCGGATAATGCAGAAGACTGAAGACATCTCCGAAGCCACTCCTCTCCTCCTCGCTCCGAAACCCGCTCCTGAAGCATCTTCATCAACTCTTCCATGTTGACTCTTCGGCTCACCACTTCGCTACCGCTCACCAGACTCTAAGGTCAGTGCGGTAATCGCTCAGCGGATCGCCAGGTAAGTGAAAGCTCCCCTCAGAATGCACCTATTTATAGGTGCAATTCCCGCCCTTTAGCGCAGCGCGAGGCCCCCGCGCGGGCACCAAAAAAGCAGCACGAGCCACTCAAAAAGAGCGGCAAGGTGCTAGCGCAGGCGCAGATTAGATTAAAGTTATATAACCTATTTTGTATTTTATTTTTTTATATAACAAATGACCTGACCTTTCCCTGACCTATCTGCCTAACCTGTACATGCCCTAAATTAACCCTAACTTGTCCCCACAACCTCATGTCAGCCTGCCCTATTTGTTCAGGCTTTATCATTATCAAGACAGGACTTGTATTGAGGTAAAACAGGAACTCACTTTATTGAGGAAGCAATCACCACCAGCCTCCAAGAGCCTTTCAATAGGCTTGCTGTGTGTTACAACCAGCATGCATCACACCATATGTAAAATGTAATATGCAAATCATATGCAAATTAGTTATAACAGAAAACTACAGCTACTTATACAATCCTTCCATCAGAAGCAATAATATTGGTCAGACAGCCAGGAGAAAGGGGGAAACTGGGATCTAGAGAGCTCTGGTTCTCTCACTGTTGCCACCCTGTACCCCTAATCACATACAGGGTGACTTAAACATAAATCCAAGCAAGGGAACCAGATGTTGCACTGCAATTACCGTATTTGCTCGATTATAAGACGAGGTTTTTTTCAGAGCAAATGCTCTGAAAAATACCCCTCGTCTTCTAATCGGGGTCGTCTTCTATCATGCCAAGTCATATTGCTAATTTTGTCCAATTGTGTGTTACCTACTTTTATTAAACATGTGAGTTTTTATTATTATTTTTAAAGGTGGGGGTCGTTTTCGGTTTTGGCTAAGTGAACCCTGAATGTTTTGGTCCAGAATTTTCATTTTAGTTCATCCCTAGAATAAATCTAGGGAATCCTGAATTTGTAGTCGCAAAACTTTCAAGGCCCAGAAATCAGTGAGAGGAAGAGTAAAGGTTTTGTGTCATTTTACTTTATTTTAATCTGCATATTTTATTAAAGGCCATATTTTTTGTCACAGTGAAAAATGAGTGTGGCCCGCGCACGTATACAATTCTGATGAAGTGGCCCACTGCAGAAAAAACTTGGACACCCCTGATTTATTGTCTTCTCCCAGACAGGACAAAGTGACTCGTACATGGGGTACAGTTAGTATCTCACTCACTACAAGAAGCATAATTACTGTATTTGCTTGATTAGAAGACAATGTTTTTTTCAGAGCTAAACCTCTGAAAAATAACCATCGTCTTATGTTCGAGGTCGTCTTCTAATCAGACCTCAAATAGAGGTCTGACTACAAGACTAAGATCAAGATCCCCCGCAGCATTGCTGGGGACCTGGATCCTCCTCTCCGGCAGCCGATGAAGGTCTGTGCGATGCGGCAGACTGGCATATAGGGGGTATAACGAATATCTGGGGGGCGAGTGGCATATATGTAGGTATAAGGCATATTTTATTAAATATGAAAAAATTGTTTACCTGTGAATTAATATTTACTGGTAAAACTTTTTTCTTATAGGGTATTCAGGCTTTTAGTTTTTTCCCCCAAATTAATATTCAGATTTTGGGGAGTTGTCTTAGAATCAGGGTTGTCTTAAATTGAGCAAATACGGTATTAAGGAAATATTGTTCTAAAATTACATCACATTTCCTTACGTACATTTTAGTATGGTTTTAAAGCATTAAGTAATAATCAGGAGAAAAAACATCCCACCAATATTTTAGAAATCAATTGTAGAGGGGAGTCCTAGACTAAACTGGTAAATGCTTTTGTGAATTTTCTGAAATAAATGGGACTTTTGGATCATTACTCATTAGTTTTAATTTGCCGTTTGCTTGTAATGGCCGCTTCTAGGCATGCCTTAGTAAAATATGTCATTTTTAAGCACATGCTAGGCAATATAGGGTTTTATGTTGTTTCTCTGGTCAAAACATTGAGCACATACTGTATACTATCATTACTGCAGTATCCCTTGGCAGTATTGTCAATTACAAGGCTGTCTAAAGTCTAGAGCTCAGCAATCTAAAACTATTTGTGTTTACAAACGATACATATTTAGCTCCAGTGTTATTAATCATAATGGAATGAAATGATTCAATGAAATATTGATGTTTGTAATATATTGAAATATAAAATATTGAAGTAACAAACACCTTCCCTCTTTTTTCATAATATGTAATTTTTGTATTATGATAAATATATCAATAAATATTGAGATTTATTGTCCAGTAGGGTAAATTTAAGAAAAGAAATGAGTATTCTAATGAGTAATGAGTATTCTAATATAAAAGATTTTGGGACTATCATTCCATTTTAAGGATGAGCTTTTGAGGGTATAAAAAGTAGATATGTGTGTCTGTGTGTGTGCTAGTGTGTCTGTCCAGGTGTGTTACTGTCGGTGTGTATGTTAATTTGTCTGATTGTGCTAGTGTGAGTGAATGGGTGGAAATGTGTTAGCGTGAGTGTTTGTGTCTCTGGATATGTTAGTGTGTGGGATTGTGTGTTTGTGTAGGTTATTGTTCATGTGCGTTAGTGTGTGCCTGGGTATGTTAGTGTGTGTGCATGTTATCGTGAGTGTCTGAATGTGTGTGTTAGAGTTGAGTGCCTGGTTGTGTCAGTGTGATCACCTGGGTGTTTTAGTGTGAGTGTCTGGATGTGTGTTTTAGTATGGGTTTTAGTGTCTAGGTGTGTGGGTATGTTAGTATGTGTCTATGTGTGTTAGTGTATGTTTGCATCTGAGTTAGTATGTCTGGTTGTGTTAGTGCCTGGTTGTGTGCATTAGGGTGAGTATCAGTGTGTTAGCATGGATGTCTGGGTGCATGTGTGTTAGTGTGAGTGTCTGTGTATCTGTATATGTTAATGAGTGTGTCTGTGTGCATGTGTGTTAGTGTCTGGGTGTGTGCATTTGGATGAGTGTCTGGATGTGTGTGTTAGCGTAAATGTCTGTGTGCATGTGCCTTGGTGTAAAGCTGTATTTTCTTCATCATGCAGATACTTTCTCATTTAATGAAAGGGGCAGCAAAAAACAAAAAAAAAGTAGCAAACATGCATTCCACTGCAGAAGCAATTTGTATATAAATCAGATAAATTACACAAGGGTGCATGCAAAGCATTTGTTATTTCTAAAGGCCCTGCAGAAAATGTTGGCTATACAAACACATTGTTTAGTGGATTCTGAATGGCCTGCCAGAAAACCATGTGCTATCAGTCGGACTGAAGAAAGATGCACCCAGGCTAATCTGTCTCTGTGATACTAATGTTCTATGATCCTTGGGAACCTAATATTCTGACAGTGACATACACAAATGGCACTTTCTACTGTGTCTCTGTATTATATTGGAAACCTGATGCTTTCATTAATTTCATATAATGCTATAAAGTCTATATTTAATGCATCAAATATCTAATTTAACATTAAGCAATGACTATGTGAATTTACCATGCCTTATTGCTCAGAACTTAAGACCAGTTATCGCCTTATAGAGCAGCAATCCTTTTGAAACCTGACTTTCAGACAACATTTTTAATTTGTGCATTGCACTAGGACTGTGGTACATTTAGACTAAATCTCAAAGTTTCTTCTCATGAGCCTATTGTGATGCTTCAGTCAGGTAATAAAGGTAGGGAGGTGCATAGAGGTGTGACTGCAAATTTCCTTAAGGAAGGACAAGCAAACAATAAACATTCCATTCTATACCTCAAAGTATGTTTATGAGTATGTTTATTCTCATAAACAAATGTCATTACATATCCAACAAGGTATAACAAACAATCCAGAGTATACAGAACTAGGCTTAACACGTGGCACACAAAAAACAGATATAGTTGGTCCAAGAGAAGATGGAATTCTTAGTGGATACATTTTAGTGGATCAACCTAGAAAAAGATATAGACACATCAGAGCAAGGGGGGACTGATCCATCAGGCACGGACTATGCTGCACGCTGCTAAAGGAGCAGGCTCCCTTGAAATGTGCACTGACAACTGATGCTGAGCACCAAAATATAGTGTTTTATCACTCAGCACTGAAGCACACTCAGCACTGAAGTTGCGCCCACCAATCGAAAGCCAGAAGAAGAGGACGAGAGCAGGAGAAAGATAAAAAAGAAAGAGAACGTAGAAGAGGAGCTGGAGGAAAGGAGACAGAGACACAGGACATGTAGGAAGACATTTTGAGGTTGTGAAAAAGCATAAGTGTGTGAGGGGAGTTATGGTGTACCACTATCAGTGATTGTCTCATTATTAAGTGATGAGAGTTAAGATATGCTACAATCATTGCCTGTACCCCATCAATGTCTTCCTTATTATATAGTGATGGTAGGTATGCTTTACCACCATCAATATCTCACTCAGTATATAATGTATGGATCAGTATTTAATCAGAGTTATACTGTACCATTGTCTGTATCTGGCTCAGTATATAGTGATGGGAGTTATGCTGTATCACTATCTGTGTCTGTATATATTGGTGGGAGTTATGCTGTACCACCATCAATATCTGACTCAGTGTATAATAATGGGAGTTATGCTATACTGACGTCAGTGTCTAGCTCAGTATATATAGTGATTGAAGTTATGGTGTACAGCAATCAGTGCCTGGCTTAGTAGATAGTGATGGGAGTTATTCTTTACGACTGTCAATGTCTAGCTCAGTATATAGTGATATGAGTTATGGTGTTCCATTATCTGTTTCTGGCTCTGTATACAGTAATGGGCGTTATGCTTTACTACCACCAATATCTGGCTCAGTACATAGTGGTGGGAGTAGGGCCCCTTTCAATCTTTCAATGAGCCTTTGCATTACCTAGTTTTAGTTTTTGTTTACAGTGATAGTAAATATATTTACTTTATTATTTTTCAGACTGAGTTTCTGTATTTTAAATACCAGTGTGCAATATTGTTATATTTTTCCATTACGTCCCATATTATTTAGTATATATTTAATAAGAGCTCTATTTTTGTGATGTTGTGTGAAAACTACAAATAATTTTTTTTACACTGCTTAAAAGATTTTTTATTATACAGTTACAGAAAAAATCGATATGTGGGGATGTAACCACAAGGGAGGGACTTAACTAGAAGAGGTGTGGTGAGATGACGTGGCTAAGGGAGGGCCATCACCATAGGGGGCTCATGACTTTTTGTTGCCCAAGGCCCTGGATGGTATTAGTCTGCCCTAATCAGAGGAGTCTTCTACATATAGAATCAAAAAGATGGAATTTGAGTCCATTTGAAGGAGGAATCTTTGAGGTCTTGAAAGCTTGGCCAAGTAAAAAGTATCACCTTCAACTGCAGTCTCTACGTAGTGCATAGCACAGAATTAACTGTAGTTATTGTTCATTTGTTTTTATAGCTACATCATGGATGCTAATGAGACATAAAAAGTAGGGTATAGTAGTAGAAACCAAAGGTAAGGAGGGCCCTACTGAAACAGCTTACAATTAACAAGATGGTAAGCATTTTCTCCCCCTCCCAAGCTGTTTTTTAGCAATAAACCATTCCTTCATAGCACAGGGGTATTTGTCAGGTAAATTAATGACTGCATCACAGAAATCACTTCTGGTCATTCTGTCCCTTTTTGTACCCCTTGTTTCTGACTGAAACAAATGATGGAGTGTGACTGAAAGCAGCAACTCCTTTGCTGTATGCCCTCCAAGTATCCTCTAGAGATAGATCCAAAAGAGGGTACACACTAGAAAATGAAAATTGCAGCATTGTTGAAATGAGTCTAATATTTGGAATATGATATTAAAAGAAACTAATATAACTGAATTTCCTTTTGAAATTATATTTCCATTTAAATGTTCTTCTGTTACGTCCTAGGGTTAAAGTAGAAGGGGAATCTAGTTAGCTGCCCATGTCCCCACTGTATGTATTTAATCTGATTCCAGAGGTTGGCAACGTCCATCATTTCTCTGGCATAAAGAACATTCAGACAGAGGAGGGAAGGGATGGCATAACAGAATGAGGTCTGCCAGACTGAAGCTTTAACTATTAGAAACAATGCTTACATGCCTTTAAGGGGTCATCTGGCAGCCATTCTTATATACATAATACATATGTACATAATACATACATACATAATGTTTTCTGTCTACATTATTTGCTAAATTAATCAAAGTGCTGAAAATAAATCTAAAAAATTATTCGATACACACCCAACCACATAGAATCGATTTTGTGTCCCGCCCATCTGTTAACCTGTCCACTGACTGCTGTGCTTCTGACAACTGCAAACCTGATTTTTTTGACATTTTGTGTCCCAATAGATATGTCTGTTATTCATTAATACATTTGCAAAAAATAATTATAATGTATTTTGTTTGCACAATTTCTAAACTCGTTTTCTGCTGTTAATAATGCACACATTTGTGACTATTAGGGTAGTAGAATACCTTGATACATCAATGATATATGAAACACTTTGGACATATATATTTAATCCATGATTTATATGAAATGCATGTACACACATACATGCAAGGTGTAGAGATAAAATATGCTTTGCAAAATTGATACCTTATAGTTGAAAGTGGTATTGAGGTAAAGTTACACCTGTCAAGATGTGTTTATCCAATAGTTTTAAAGATCATCTGTTCTCAAGCAGTGCACTAATTTTTTTAAACAAATCCCTAATTACCGTATTTGCTCGATTATAAGACGAGGTTTTTTTCAGAGCAAATGCTCTGAAAAATACCCCTCGTCTTATAATCGAGGTCGTCTTCTAATCAGACCTCAAAATGTCCGCTGGGGCCAGGCTGCTTACCGATGCTTTGGTCGCGAGCAGCAGAACAGGAAGCTAGAAGAGTGTCACATAACCCCTCCTCCCCCCTCCTTCCTCTGGGGGCGGGGCCAGAGAAGTTGCTCGCACAGCCGGGCCCCTGCAGAAGTCTTGGAGTGAGAGATCTGCAGTTCAGATAAGGGGGTGGGGAGGGTTTTTGTGAATAATGTGTGAAGTATGTGTGATTAATGGAATGAATTAGTATTTAAATGTTTGTGAATGAGTGTGTGTTAGTATGGATGTGTAAGGGGGGTAGTGGTGGTAGCATGGGATAGGGAGGCTGTACTCACACTCCTATCATCCCTAGGTTCCAGCATGTACTGGCTGCCTTGGCTTGATAGGAGTGTGATTGCTGTTAGCAGTTATATATATATATATATATATATACCTCCAGAAATGCCTTTTAACCCCCTATATGCCACTCTGCCCCATGATATGCCTTTTAACCACCTATATGCCACTCTGGCATATAGGGGATTAAAAGGCATATCATGGGGCAGAGTGGCATATAGGAGGGTATAAGGCATTTCTGGGGGCAGAGTGACAACCCTGGGGGCAGATGTGCATAACTGGGTGGGCAGGTTGGCAAATAAAAGGAAATACAAAAATATATATTTTTCTCAATCATAGCTTTTATTAAATATGAAAATATTGTTTACATGAATTAATATTTACTGGTAAAACTTTTTTTCCTATAGGGTCGTCTTATATTCAGGCTTTTTGTTTTTTCCTAAATTAATATTTAGATTTTGGGGGGTCGTCTTATAATCAGGGTCGTCTTATAATCGAGCAAATACGGTAAGTAAAATAAAAGCTTAATCAACAGAACCACTATATAGTTAGAAGGCATCTCACAAAGGTGAATTTGATTATAATATTATTAAAGCATCTTAGTTAATATACAGATACTGAAGGGGTTACAGTTTTTTCATAGGGAACATCATGCGTCATTTCATGTAAGTTACCTGGTCTAAATGCCCTTTTAGCTGAGAGTAATTGAATTTGTTATCGTTTAGAACATATAACAATATAAACACCATGTGAGTAATCACACATAACACAGAAATGACATGAACTACTTTGTAAAGCCATTTGTAAATAAGCCTTAGATCCAATCATGCCATATTTTTGGTCCCATTCACAAAAACTTGTTCGTTGCATGATAACTCTTTAGTTATTACAAAAAAACCAAAGCTCAATCTTATAACTAATTGATGTAATTATGGTGTGATATGAAAAGGAGACAGAGGCTTTAACCCTTCTGTGACCAGTACTCTTCGGACTTGACTCTTTTGTCGTTTGTATTAGATCTGGTTTTCGCCCTCGACATGCTACTGAGACCGCCCTTACTAAATTTACAAATGACCTACTATCTGCCAAATCCAAGGGGCACTAGTTCGTGCTAATCCTACTGGACCTCTCTGCTGCTTTTGACACTGTGGATCATCCTCTTCTTCAAACTCTTCATACTCTTGTTCTCTGTGACACTGCTCTCTGCTGGTTCACTTCCTACCTTCTTATCATACCTTCAGCATCTCTGTGTCCAGTAACACTTCCCTCCCCTCCCCCTCTCAGTGGGGGCACCCCAAGGCTCAGTTCTAGGACCCCTTCTGTTTTCTCTCTACACTTCCTCACTTGGCAAACCGGTCGCATCCTTAGGCTTTCAATACCACATGTATGCTGATGACACGCAGATCTACCTACCCTCTCCTGATATCTCTCCTTCTGTCTTAGATTGTGTAACGCCTCCGTCTCTACCTGGATGTCTGCACTTTTCCTGAAACTCAATCTCTCCAAAACCGAACTTCTCATCTTCCCTCCGACGCTGATTCCTCCATCAGTTTCCCTCAATGTTAATGGTGCTATCATCTCCCCGTCTCCTCATGCCCGCTGTCTTGGTGTTAGCCTTGACTCAGACCTTTTGTTCACCCCCCACATTCAGTCTGTCTCTAAAATCTGCCGTCTCCATCTTAAAAACATTGCCCGCATCTGTCCCTTGCTAACACAGGATGCCCTTATTATCTCCCACCTTGATTACTGTAACTCGGTCTTAGCTGGTCTCCCTCTTAACCCTCTCACACCTCTACAATCCACCATGAATGCTGCTGCCAGACTTATCTTCCTCTCACATCGCTTCACTAACACCTCTCCCCTCTGTCAGTCTCTTCACTGGCTGCCTGTGCGCTTCAGGATTCATTTCAAAATCCTTACTCTTACTTTCAAAGCCTTTCACAGCGGTTCCCCTTCCTACATCTCCTCACTCATCTCTAAATACAATCCTAACCGGTCTCTTCGCTCATCCAGTGATCTCCTTTTATCCTCTCCCTTGATTTCTTCCTCTCATGCAGGCTTACAAGATTTCTCAAGGGCTGCCCCTATCCTCTGGAATGCTCCCCCTGGCCTATCCGCCTTTCTCTGTGCCTTTATTCCTTCAAAAAATCCCTCAAGACTCTTTAAGGACACTTACAACATAGCATATTAACGCCCTCCCATATTCCTTTAGCTCACCTTTCCTAGTCCCTCTCCTGCAATACTTTTACTAGTTTGGCTGGTCTAGCCCTAACAACGGCACCTTTACCTATTGTGTAATACACCCTAAATCCCTCTAGATTGTAAACATTTTCTACTAGAGATCTCTTTAGGTTCATGTCATGGCATGTTGCGGTGACATCACTGGTCCATATAATAATTTATTTTTATTTTTTATTCTTATTTTTAAAATATTTTATTATTCTTTATTTTTTTTATTTTTTTAAGAAAAACAATTATTAAGAAGTGTCCTGCTGGTGCAAAATCATAAGGTGGTACTATTACCTCCTAAAGATATTTTTCCAACTTTTATTAGGACATAATAATAGTATGACCTAAGTTTGTTATAGTTTCAGTTGTTAATTATTTGACTAATATAGGAGTTAGATGTGATTTACCAGAGAACGTATTGAGTATAAAGGTACACAGAATCTTTATGGACAGCAGAATAAATACTACTATAGATACTTCTGCTCGATTGTAGGCTTTAAGCTTTGCTCTTGTGTTGAATCTCTTCAAAATATCCGACTAACATATCGACTTTTATCAAGCACAGTATAGGGAACAAGGTCTTTCCAATGCTTTTCACTTTTCAGTGAAGACTGTAGAGTTGCTATCCACTTCCTTAGTACCAAGAAGGTACAACCTGTACAATACAAAATAAAGCTTTGAAGCTTACCTGTAATATATAAATTAATGCCAACTAGTGATGTAAAAAACTGAAAAGTAAATAGTATAAAAACCATCTGTCCATGGCAGATGGCAACTGGTAAAAAAAAGCCACTGGTTGTGCTGGGGTGTATGAGCTACAGTACCGGAAATCTGTATAGCATTGAATAAGTGAATGAACATCGGAAGCCAGTAGGATGACTTTTACTTGGTCCATGAACCCTCCAGATAAGATCCTGTATCAGTCTGTTATACTGATTTGTTCTGTCTTGTAATTAGTGCCAGTAGCCAAGAGACTTGGCAGAAAAAAAGACATTTAGAGAAGTTGTTTCCACTACCTTAAGCAGCTTCGAGAGAAGTGACTTAATCTGTCCCAAGGTTAAGAAAAACATAGTGTGCGTAAGTAGCTATAAAGAAGACGATGGGCAAGATAAGATGATAAATGAGTAAATGAGGGAGGGAACATGTAAATGAGTAAGAGGTTAAGGGAGTGAGCAGGTATGTGTGTATGTATGTTAGAGTGAGTGTGTACATGTAAGTGTGTGTCTGTTAGTGTACATGTGAGAGGGAGTGTGTGCTAGCAGGAGTGTGTATGTGTAGGTATATGTGTTAGCATGACTGTGTATGTGTTAGCATGAGTGTATATGTGTAAGTGTCAGGACTTGGCTAAACAGGTCGAGTAGGAGTCTAGTTTCAGGGGATGCGAAGGGCTCTGTCTGTACCCCACGATGCATGATACCCGACGGGAAGGTATAGACAGGCTAAGAGAAAACACATACATGGCTGGATGTTTAGGAAATAGTCTATATGGGAGTGTGCTGGCTTGTGGGGTAACAGGACTGGATTACACAGCAGAACGAGTCACAAACAGGATACAGGCTGTAGGTAAAACATGGGTTGAAAAGGTTATTGAAAGGGCGCTGTTGCAGGGAAGACAGCTGAAGTCTTGTGAAGAACGATGTGGCTGAATGGCACCTCGGACTGGATAGGGGACAGGCACCTCAGACTTGGATAGATGACAGGCACCTCAGACTTGGATAGATGACAGGCACCTCAGGCTCTGATAGGGGACTGGCACATCAGACTCTGATAGGGGACTGGCACCTCAGGCTCTGATAAGGGACTGGCACCTCAGACTTGGATCTGTAGCTGGACTGGCAGGGGTACTGGAGATCCTTAGGCAGCCCTCAGACATTAAGGTGTGGTAAAAAACAAGCAAGGTTAGTAACAGAAGGACACAGTCGACAAGCCAAATGAGGTATCCGGTAGAATGGTCACAAACAAGCCAGGTCAGAACCAGAAGATAAGGATGAAGTTGCTAGGAGAAGTAAAGGACCAAGCTACAGAGCCACAGCAGTAAACTGCTTAATATGCAATGCAAAGGACCAGACTGGAGGGAAGAGCAGGTATTAAAGGGCAGGCTGGCACCCAGGTACCATGGCTCAGCTGTCCAGAAAAAATAGTAATGGGTGCTCCAGAGAGGGAAGGGTAGCAACTAATGGCTACAGATATGCAAGACGGTAGTCCAGGCTTGTTATCGTGGCACCAGTCAGTGGGTGGGATATATTATGCAGCAAGTGAACATTTTTTGTACTCAAGGTTGACCTGTTAGAAACAGGAACACTGGGCAAGCATAAAAATCTGAGCGACATTGACAAGGGCCAAATTGTGATGGCTAGACCAAAACTTCAGCTCTTGTGGGGGTGTCCCCAGTCTGCAGTGGTCAGTAGTCAAAAGGTCCAAGGAAGGAAAAGCAGTGAACCAGCGAGAGGGTCATGGGTGGCCAAGATGGAACAATGGAAGAAGGTGGCCTGTTCTGATGAATCATATTTTCTTTTACATCACATGGATGGCCAGGTGGTGCGCTTACATTGAGAACACATGGCACCAGCATGCATCCATGGAGGCCCCACCTTGCAATTTAGATGACTCAAAAGATCTGCTGCTAACGTCTTGATGCCAGATACCACAGCACACCTTCAGAGGTGTGGTGGAGTCTATACCTCGACAGGTCTGGTGAAGGAGTAAGTGTCTATTAGTGTAACTGTGAGAGGAATTGTGTGTTAGCAGGACTGTATATGTGTAAATGTGTGTATGTGTGTTAGTGTGAGTATATGTGTAATTATAATAATAAAATTCCATAAATAAATTAAATGTGTGAAAATGTGAAATGTAGTATGTGTGCTAGTGTAATTATGTGTGTGTAAATGTAAGAATGTAAGAATTTTGCCATTCTTTCAGCAGGGAAAGTGGGGAGGGACTATGCCTAGAAGGGTGCAGAATAACGGATTGACAGATGAAAGTAGCCAAAATGATTGTGGCATAAAGTGGAGGGACAGTCTCGTTGGTTATGGTTGTGATTTACAGCCTATGGGATTTTTTCTTTTTTTTTACTCTGGCAAATCAACTTTTACAGGGTAATGGGCAAGCATATAGGCATATAAGCTTGTTGACACCAGTTTAACCGAGTAGCAGCCAGAAACAGATGAGCGTTAGAAGTGTCAGACAGTCAGTGACAGTGTTCGTGTTAAACTCAACTTAGTGTGCTACCAGTGCAGAAAATTGAGGTGGGGAAGTTCTGCAGCTACTAATAATTCATTTTTATTGTGCTATCGGGACAGCAACAGAATTTTTAATTTAATAATTGTTTGGTTTAGAGCTTTTTTTTTTAACATTAGAAGTCAATTCTTGAAATACTCCTCCTAGGTTGTGTTTCAGTAATACATTCACACTACCAGCAAAGCCTCATATTTTTGTAAAACACAAAATAAATAAATTAATTAGAAAATGTTGTTCACAAATTTGGCAGGTGGGTCATGACAGGGGACTGTTTATGCGCAGTGGGTCATTTCTTGAAACACTACCAACAAAGCATCCCACTTTGGAAGTGCATAACTAAATGTGTGCCATTAACAAGGATTTATAGTTAGCACGTGCAAAGCCCCTTGCTTTTGCCTGCCTGTTTGCCCAAGTGGTTCTTCAGATGTACTTTTATGTCAAGCAAATACGTCAGTTTGTATCATTCCTGGATTGTGTAGACAATCAAAGTTATATACCGTATTTGCTCGATTATAAGACGAGGTTTTTTTCAGAGCAAATGCTCTGAAAAATACCCCTCGTCTTCTAATCGGGGTCGTCTTATAATCAGACCTCAAATAGAGGTCTGACTTTGAGACTAAGATCCAGATCCCCCGCACCGCTGCAGGGGACCTGGATCCTTCTGTCTCCCCCCCATTTAACACTCCCCCCTCCCACACTTACCGGTGCTTCCAATTTCCTGCTGTATACCGGGGCAGCGGGTTGACGTCCACGCGATCCGCGTAGACAACTTTCGCTGCAGCCAAGGAGCTGCAAGGAGGTGTGGCTAGCAGCGGGGGTTGTCTGCGTCCATCGTAGCTTTTATTTAAAAATGTAATAGTTTACATGAATTAACATTTACTGGTAAAACTTTTTTCCTATAGGGTCGTCTTATATTCAGGCTTTTTCTTTTTTTTCTAAATTAATATTCAGATTTTGGGGGGTCGTCTTATAATCAGGGTCGTCTTATAATCGAGCAAATACGGTATTTTTGGATCCTAGACTGGGCTTTTCACACCTTCTCTAACCTTAATATTGGGGTACCCATCCCATAGGGAAGATGGGAATAACTGCGGTGACAGTGAATGGGTGCACAAGGGCAAGAATTCCAAAAATAGTGTAATACAAGGGGATAGGGCAAAAGGCAAAGTCAAAATGAAAGCAGGGGTCCGGACTGGCAGCTAAGGTTATTGTACAGGGTGGAGATCAAAGCACAAAGTATTAATATAACGGCTAACAAGAACTTCAGAAAAAACAACTTAATAACTAAGCAAGGAAGGAAAGCAGGTGTGACTATATATATAGACATCAGGGTAAGTATCTCACACCTGGAAATGGTCTCTTTAATAGATTTGTTGCTGTGCTAATGTTGGAAAGATTGCCCTTTTCAGGCTTAGGAGCCCATCGTGACTCGTGTCTTCCCACTTTTGATGGAAGTAAGGCAGCTGCGGATAAGACAATTTAGCTGGGTGTGTCTGACTGTCTGCTAGTACCTGCTCAGTGGTCTAGTGCTGTTGTTGCTCCGATTTCATCACCTTTCTTACTCTGAGGGATCAATTCACATGTGGTTGGATGTGACTGTGTGACTAGTGCTGCTGCAGCTCAATCACGATCCTTACTCTAAAGGATCAATTCCTCAAAGTAGTCCATGTTCTGGGGAAATGGAGTTCCGTACTTTTGGACATGTCTATCTATTAATCTAGTGCCATTGGTGTAAATCAAAATCTATTGTGAATGTATTCCTAAACCCTGAGATGCTGCTGTTTTAAGTGAAAGGTGAGTACAGAGACCCCCATGTTGAAATATTGCTCTGAATCTCATTTGTGAATATAAAAACATTGTGATGTGAATAAAGACTCAGCAGCCTTCTTATTTTAAAATACTACATCCCAGCTCTCTTCGAAATTCTGTGAGTCTCCCTGACGCCCACAAACTATAACATCCCTTATTGGTCTTTCTTTATGCTAAACTGGTGAGAGACCAATCTGATTTTCACTTATTAGTCTAGTTGGAGATTGAATCAGGATGCACGCTGTGTCATTCACTCTTCTGGTTTCTACAGAGTCCGTCTACCATGAAGGAGGACAAGGGCACAGGTACAGGGGGCCGGAGGACCACTCCGGTGACCTTGTTCATACGTATTTGTTGGCTGGGTGGGGGCGGCACAGTGGCTGGAGAACTTCCCTGAAATGACTTTTTTGCAGGTTGAAATGTCTGAAACTATTCAAAAATTTCTGAAAACTCTCCAGCACCTCTGGTTCTGTTTATACAAAAACACTTCCAAAAAATAATTTCAGAATCACCTTAAAACAATTCATATGCCTAATAGTTTTGTCCTTAAAGATTTTACAATCTTCGAGATGACAGAACACACATATACATCCATTATAAGTATAACTAGGAAATTAATTGTGCTTACATCCAAACAAGGATTATTAATCATCGTCTCACATACCCCCCTAGCTTGTCCTTCCACATTAACCTCTGTTGCTGTATGTCTGTTCCAAAGAGGGACATTCTTATGCTGACTTCCAGGCTTATAAAGCACTATGAACTTATAAGGTAGCAAAGCCAAGTACCATCTGGTTACACAGAATTGCCATTCCACAACGGATGATGATCAGAAATAAAAAAAACTGCCCAGCAAATAAGAGATCAGACTTTCTACAGCTCATTTTATATCTGGACACACTTTTTCAACTGTAGAGTGTTTTATTCTTGCAGAAAGAGTATTCTACTAATATACAGAATTGAATGTTCATTCAATGATATTTTTGTTATTCTTTTTAGTTAAATTTGTCAAGGGGACAGCTAAATCTGCAAATTTGGGAATAAACCTTCTATAATAACCAGCAACTCTAAAAAGACCTCTTTTTTAGATTTTGAAGTGGGTGCACCCTTAATGGCCATAATTACCTTTAAGACCTAAGATCTTACTTTGCCATTCACAAGAATATATCCGAGAAACAAGTTGAGCTAAATCAGTACTCCCTGGTATAATTACAAATTGTTCGTTAGAAACTGATCTGAACACTTTACATGACATCCTTTCCCCCGTTCCTCCAATCAGGGGCGAAAAGATGAGAAGATGCGGAAGTGGAAGCAGAAGTGGTCAGCAGAGAAGGTAGGGAAACATTTAGAGAGCGTGATAGAGTGAATGAGAATGAGAGACAGTGTGAGTGAAAGAGCCTTCAGTTTTTTGCTTTGTTGTCGTCCTCTTCGCTGGGGTTCAGGATTTGTTTTTGTGTAACTTTGCAATTCATACTAAACCGAATACACAAGTCTAAAAGTCAATGTGTTAACAGATATTTTCAGTGAATTAGGTAATGATGTGCAATAGGTTGCATCTGCTGTATCTGTTTCTGAGGTTTTATCTGCGCATAGGAGACAGGAAGGTAAAACATTTTAATTTGAGGCTAGGGAAATGGTGCTAAAAACAAGGTTTTATTTTCCACACTAGTCCTGTTTGGTACAATAAGGAAATGTAATGGATTGCATCTTTCTCACAAGGGAACACTAAGTTATTAGTGAGCAATTCAGCAGTTTTATTAATAGGCATTTAAACTAGGAGAGGGGAGCAATGGAATGCTGACACACAGCCCCCCACACCATTGCATGGATGAAATAGGACAAGCTATACTTGTGCCACATAGGTTGAAAACCAACAAGTTTTGCACAATGTTCACAAATGCCCACAGTTTAGAGAAGATTCACAACCCTACTGCATTGGTAACAAGTGTGAATGTGGATGGTGATTTAGTGTCTTTTTTCTGGATCTGCATAATCTTTTCCCATGAATTTAGTACTATGCTTTGGTTGAAGCTGTCTTGTTCGGGTAGCCCTTTTAAGGATATGATGAAAAGAAGGTTTTACTCAAAATTTTAAGGTCATTAAGCCAATAAGTCCCTTAATCAATAATAATTGCTAGACTTGTCTTGATTTGTTAGACTAGATATATCACAGATACCAGGTCTAATATACTGTATAAATGTGTCATTATTGTGTATTAGTGACAATACGCTCCCACGTCATCTCTCCCAATCTTTACAGCAGTGCTTCCCACAATAAAGTGACACGTATCAGTCAGGATGATTTATTTTCAGGTCTACAGAACACTGTCATGACCTTGCAGGGGATTAGAAGCACCTTTGCTAAATGGAGGTGATGAGCAATAAACTAGGTGTAAGGTGGTTACAGACAGGACTTTAATTGTTCACCCCAGCTGACCTTCACATCACTTTGAGCATCATGTGACCAGCCCCCTTTTCCCTTCAAGTTTCCTCTTAGGTCTATCCTTTCTAATATCATAACTCATCATGAAGTAATGTATATACAGACAATTAAATTGTGAAAAATTAGAAGCTCACGTGATACATTATAAAGTAGGAGAAAAGATGTCTATGGTAACTTTTTTTCTTTCTTTCAAAAATGAAATTCAAACCAAAAGTGAACCACAATATTATGCTCCTTAGCACACAGAAATGGTCGATATCAGCTAAAATTATAGCCCAAGTGGTTCCATTGGATTTGTTAGTGCACTGATACTTATGTGGACCAATGGAGTGCTTTAGTTCCTAATGCAACTAGGGTTAATGTATCTCTGATTTATGCAATATATAAGTCAGAAATAACATCACAAAAAATATATATATACCCCTTTGCCGCAAAAACTGTTTCAAGTAGAAATTTAGTAATGCATTGCTTTTTCCCAGACGCTATTATGCTAATTATTTTTTTAAAAAAACATTAACAAAGCATTAGCTCTTTTCATACTTATTTTCATCACTGTGTGTTCATAATAAATAGTGACAAACTGTTACTTAATAGTAGTGATTCAACTAGACAGACAGTACTCTTAGCTGCAAAGATAAAGAGGAAAACAAATCCTGTTTGTGGTTTTCATAGTAAGTTAGAAATAGTAGAACATTAATGTCTGTGCTAACAAATAGTCAGTAGCGTACCTAGCGGGGGGCGGGGGGGGCGGTCCGCACCGGGTGCCGCTCATCAGGGGGGTGCCAACTTGCCGGCACCCGGCACCCCTCCAGAGACGGACAGTAATGTCCGCCGCTGGAGGAGCAGGCTCGCAAGGGAGCGGTATCGGAGGTCTTTAACAGACCTCCGGCTCCCTTGAGTGATTTTAAGCCGGGTTCAACCCTTGAACCCGGCTTAAAATCACTCAAGGGAGCCGGAGGTCTGTTAAAGACCTCCGATATCGCTCCCTTGCGATCCGCTCGGCAACAGCTGCTGTGCGCCGGGATTTGTTGTCAGATCCCGGCGCACAACACTGAAGCCGCGCCCACCGCTGTCCGTGCCCTCTGACCCGGAAGAAGACAGAAGAACTGAAGAAGAGGAGCGAAGAGGAGGAAAAGAAGCTGTAAGGAGAAAGGAGGAAAGGTAGGAGAGCATTCAGTGAGTATGTGTGGATTGGTATATGTGTGGATTGGTATGTGTGTGGATTGGTATGCGTGTGGATTGGTATGCGTGTGGATTGGTATGCGTGTGGATTGGTATGCGTGTGGATTGGTAAGTGTGTGAGAGTGATGGGTGTTATGCTGTACCATTTCCAATGTATTTTTCATTATATAATTATGCTCTAGTACATCATAACTCCCATCACTCTATACTGTTCCATACAGTGGCAGAGCTGGGAGACAGAGGCCTTGCACCCCCACCGCAGGACTCCTGAAAGGTAAGTGAACTTTAAAGGGGGAGAGGGTAGATGGTTAGGAGGGGGTAGATAGGGAGAAGGGAGTGAGACGGGGGGATAGGGGGTAGATAGGGAGAAGGGAGTGAGAAGGGGTCTGCCTCAGTATATAGTGGTAGGTGTTATGCTGTACCACCGTCATTGTCTGCCTCAGTATATAGTGGTAGGTGTTTTGCTGTACAACCGTCAATGTCTGCCTCAGTATATAGTGATAGGTGTTATGCTGTACCACCGTCAATTTCTGCCTCAGTATATAGTGATAAGTGTTATGCTGTACCACCGTCAATGTCTGCCTCAGTATATAATGATAACAGTAAGTGTTATGCTGTACCACCTTCAGTGTCTGCGCCGGTATATAACGGTAGAAGCTATGCAGTTTTAAAGTGTGTCTGTGAGGGGGGGTGCCACATACAGGATCCGCCCCAGGTGCCAAATACTCTAGGTATTGTAAGAGGAAAAGTAAACCACAAATGCAAAGACACCTCTTGATGTCCCTATGATGGCTTGATTCTTAGATACTGAAATACAAAAAATAAAATATAAAACAAAAAAATATGTATAAAAAAAGATAATAATTAAAAATGAAAAAACCCTTACATCCCATTGCCCTACCCAGTATAACCCTCCTGCCCCCTTTCACAACCCCCAAACCCGTTAAGCCATAAGCATAAAAAGTCTACAAATAATGTACACCTTATAGTTTGTTCCCTATAAGTGTTGGGAAAGTATGGCAAATCTAAATAAATTAGGTATTTTTGAAATCAGGACACCTGAATTGATAAACTTGGAGGGGATTTTCCATCACTTTACCTATTTTTGTGAGGATTCAGAGGGAAAATGTATAAAAAAATTAGGTGTTTTTTTCTAATTTTCACTCATTTTTACTACTTTTGTCACTCAAAATCTCCAGCTAATCATCTAACTATGGTATGAAAAGAAAGCTCTAGCTCTCCTTAAAAAAAAACAACAATATATAGTTTACATGGGTACACTATTCACAGGAAAAGAAAATTATCGCTGAACCGACATAGCGCAAAAATGGAAAAATTGTACCTTGACTTGAGGTACCAAAAACCCCCTGGGATTGAAGGGGTTAAATCTCTTTTTATAAACGGTTAAAAGGTTTTTTATGTATTCATGCTCAAAAAAGAAAAAACACAAAAAATGTTGAAAATAAGAGAAAATATTAAGCTGCTTAAAAGAATCTTCTACATCTTCTGTATGGAAAGATAGGGATAATAGAAGACCCCATACTTTTAATGATTTTAAGAAGTCTTTTTTAGACAGGGAGCAATCCCAAAGAAAAAGACTTATGCAGATAGACCATCCACAGCACCCCACAATCTTAAACAGCGAGAAGAAACTCCCGATGTTCCCATATTCCCATATTCCCCAGTGAAGAAAAAAAACTGAAAAACACCCAGAGGATCTAGAGGACAGCGTAATAAATTAGTTTCTGATATTAAACATCAGAAGAATTAAATTATTAATATATCTAAACATTCATTTAGTCAAGCAGAACTATCCCTTTTAAATAAAGGTCTAAAGTTTGCACCTAATAAAGGACCTAACGGTTTTAATTTATTTATAGATGCCCAGAAATTTTTAAGGACACTTACAGTGAAGCGTTTCTTTTTAAAAAAGGGACCTACTGATAACATGAACCACACAGAGATAGATCATTTTATCCATACAACTTTGAGACCAAAATCATTTATTTTTTCCTGAACAGGACAAAAGTGTGCATTTAGAAGGTTTTACTGATTTGTTACTTAAGGAGTTCAGTCAAATAGAACAAAGTAATAAGAGACAACACAACCTGACTAAGAAAGAACAAGAGAGTCTAAAAAAATTAAAAGAAAATAAGCAAACAGTGATTAGATAGAACACACTATATGGAGGAATCTTTCCATATTTTGAACGATGACAACACATATAAAAAAAACTTCACACTGATCCTACAAAAGAATTCCAGAAAGAATTACGGTCAATGTTACAAGAAGGATATAACAGTTTTAAATAAAAATATTTTCTAGATATTAGTTTTCCACGAACAGCTATTTTTTTTTTTTACCAAAGATACATAAGGATATAACTAACCCCCCAGGACATCCAATCATCAGTGGGATAAACTCACTTACCAATAATTTATTGCAATATGTAGACTTCTTTCTTCAATGATTTGTACCATTAAGCCCTTCACACATAAATGGTACAACACATATTTTACAAATTTTAGACGATATTACATGGTCGGCTGATTACATATGGGCCACAGTCGATGTTTCCTCTCTATACACTGTGAAAAATTATTATATACATTAACCATAATGAATATAATCTTAAATTCACTTCTTGTGTAAATGAACATCAAATTGATTTTTTAGATTTAACCTTTTTTATTAGGGATAACAAGATCAACACTAAAACTTTTTTCAGACCGACGGCTGTCACCATCCAAATTGGTTGAAAAATTTACCTAAAGGACAAGTCACAAGAATTTGTAGAAATTACACAAATGATGATGATTTTGCAGTCCAGAGTCACCATTTGCTGAATAAGTTCAAAGAGAGAAATTATCCCCAAGAACTATTAACCAATAGTTTTTTAGCAGTTCAGAATAAGAAAAGAGAGGAATTTTTCAATAATACTAAACGCAAAAAAAGTGGAGATTTCGATTTCTCCTTCCTAATGCAATACAATGATAAGGCTTTCCACATTAAGAAGGCAATAAATAGATGTTGGCCTATACTAAAAGAAGATGTTGTATTACAACACCATCTTCCGGAGAAACCTAAAATTATTTCGAAAAAACTGGCTAATTTAAAGACCATTCTAGCCCCCAGTGCTCTTCCATCCGAGGAAAGAATAGATGACCACTTTCTATCGAAAAAGACCCCAGGATTCTACCGCTGTGGGAGATGCAAAGTGCGCAAAGTATGTAATATTCAAAAGAAAAAAACAACTTTCAAATGCACAATTACGGGTAAAAAATATTCAATTAGACACTTCATACATTGTAAATCTAAAAACTTGGTCTATCTATTAGAATGTAATTGTGGAATGCAATACATTGGCCATACCTCGAGGAAGCTGAAAATTAGAGCCTTAGAACATCTTGGAGGTATTCGTAACCTCAACACTAAACACAGTGTTCCAAAACACTGCAACAGTTGCCACATGTTCTTTTTTTCTGGTTGCAAAGTCATAGGCATTGATTTAGAATCACCACATTGGAGAGTAGGGCATATGAATTCTGCCCTTTCAAAAAAGGAAACTGAATGGATATACAGATTTCAAACCTTCAGAAAAGGGGGTTTAAATACTGATTTGGACATACTTACTTTTATAGAGTAAATAAACATTATTATTTATATCTACTATTTGAATTATTGTCTCATACAAACTGACTATATTTTAAGGACACCCATTGCGGACTTTTAATATTTTATTTGAAAGAATTCTCCTGAGAAAGCCAGCACGAAGCTGCTGCATTTCAGGACTGTACTGGGGTTTGCCTCCTGTTTTTTCTGGATGGTAATGCATAACAGTGCGATTATGCCTACTACATTGTAAGTGCATTTTGTTGCTTACTACAAATTAAATGAAGATGGTTTTTATCTATTTATAGATTTTACTGAAGAAATAAATAATTATTTTCCATTGATGTTTCAGAAGAGCCTCATATAACAGCATCTTTTCTGAGTGCAGCCACATCACTTTTCACTACCAATTTGAATTGCGGAATTACACTATTGTATTTTTTCCCTATATGTACATGCGCCCCTTTTCTGCTATATTTGTGTGTGAACATTGAGAGGAGTGTTTATTGAGTTGCTGCAGTAAAATTAGGGAAGTATTTATTTATTTAATTGTTTGCACGAGATTAGTGATTTTTTCTTCATTCCCTTTCTCTCCTTCCCCATCTTTTGTAGCTCTCCCAACTCACCTTTTGTTTACTCGCTTGTCATTCTATCTTCTAGTTTTAGCTCTTACTTCTTGTGCTCCCTTGTCAATTGCTTCAATTTTTCAATCTTCCTTGCTTTAAACTTTGACAAAATTGCTACCCAGTTAACTAATAATTAGAACTCTACTTTACACTTACCGTTCATTCTTCCTTTAGTAACTAAGAGTAACTAAATCCTTTGACAAGTGTAAAAAAAATATGTACTTCAATTATAGTGTAACAATGTAATAACACAGAGCCCATCCTAAATTCAATAGTCAAATTTTTTTGGCTACTTCTACCTATCAGTGCTTTATATGTACCCTCCTACACACAGTCCCTTCCCACTTTACCTCATCAAAAAGAGCCATAATCGGGGCTTAAACAGTTCAGAACGGCTGCAAAACCTGCCAAACTAATTAACAAATCTTAATGAAATTTTGCCACTCCTTTTCGTTTTTTTCGTCATGGGCCCTATTCGTTATCAGAGATTCGTAAGACCGCACAAAATTGCCAAAAAATAAAGCTTGTACAAACCTGTCTAGTGTTCATGCATGTGGGATCTTTCCACGAATATAGTTAGATCAATTAATGTTGGTTTTAACATGTTTCATGTCTCCTTTCCTATTGATTCTGATCCAGCTTTTCCACCTTTGCCAAGTGCACTGGAAGCACGTACATTTTACTGCAATACACAATATTTCTTATAGTCAACCTCTTCATTCATACTCTTAATGTCTGCATTTTTCTTCCCATCTATCTTTGCCAGAACTTATGCATAGGCCACTCCTGATGGCTTGTAAAAAAGGCAGAAGATGTGTCGGTTTCATTAGGGTGTAGCTTCTAGCAGCACTTAAATAAAAATTCTAATTTTATGTTTTCTACTTAAGTAAATTGAATAACCTTGATAGATAAAATCTTTATACACATGGAATGTTAGAGTCAATCTTTCTGTCTTAGTACTATGATTTCAGGTAGGAACAGTTATATGACCGTTATACGAGTTAAATTATTTTCCAGGGAAAAAATGAAAACATTGTTATAAAGAACACCAAACCTTGAGGTTAAAAAATTATGAAAAAAAAAATTCCCTATGTACTTAGGCAGGGGCGTAACTAGAAACCACAGGGCCCTGGTGCCAAAATTACCCCGAGGCCCCCCAAATCAGCAAGCAACATGTCCCAAAGTGCCACTTTAATGGTCCAACAAATTTGGGGTTTAATTTGTTTTTAGCTGGCCCAGGAAGTTTTAGATTAGCCATGGACAGCCACACCTTATCCCATATACAGTAGTAGACTTTGAACATTATATTTTTTTAAAAGCAATTTAAGCCTTCTGTATGTTGCTTTGCGGAAGGAGTAAATCCTTGGCAAAGTGAGTGGAGACAATCTGCAGCACAGAGACTGAACCTGTTAAAAGATCATTGGGATAAGAAGAAGGGTGGAAGCCATAATTTGCGAAGAATGGTGACATGGTAATAGATGTATGCTTCTAATTGTTGTATGAAAATTCTGCAGTAGACAATAGAGATATTCAATCATTTTGTAGATATGAAATAAAACTGCGTAGATATTGTTTCAGGCTTTGGTTAGTACGTTGTGTTTGTCCATTAGATTGGATATAATAGGCCAGCTGGTTGATGTGAGGACGTTCATCCGGAAATACATATTGCAGGACAAGGTAGAAAATAAAACATCCTGATGTAACTTTGGCCACCAAAAGGAACCCTGGGCTAAATCAAGTGTCATACAAAAGCTGCCATGGCCAGCCACTGGAGAATCATGCATAGGTGTCTATAGGTGATCTGGAGGGAGAATCTAGAGAAAAACACAGCCCATCTGGCTTCTAGTGGTTGAAGACATTTGGCTTCCATTAAGTGCTCTTGGTTTTGGTGATCTGTCAACACATTCACAGGATGATGAGCTCCTTCTAAGAGATGTCTCCATTCTCCCAAGGCCAGTTCAAAATTTCCCACACTACAGTAAAGATCTGAGGGGGTTAATTTGCGTAAAAATAAGAGACGGGGTGAAGAGCATCTTTATCGCCTCAATGCTGTGAGAGGATGGCACCAACAGCAGATATGTAGAAGAGTTTCTGCAAGTCTCGAAGGATTACGATGGGAGCTTGGATAAAATAAGTCTTGAGTAAATCAAAAGCTTGTTGTGCCTGTGGGTTGCACTGAAATTGTGTCTTCTTGTGTGTTAATGCGGTAATGGGTTCTATGATGGTTGAAAAGTTCTTTATTAAACGAGGATAAAAGTTGGCAAATCCAATGAATCATTATAGCTTTGACAGATGATGGTATAGGCCAGTTTCTTATGGCAGTCACCTTTTTAGGATCCGTAGCAATACTGCATTGTAAAATAACGAACCTGAGAAATTTGACGACTTGTGCTTCGAAAATACATTTTTCTTAGTTAAACACATAAACTCCGACTATATCGGAGTCGGGCGGGGCATAGAGTCTAGCATGTCACGAAACACATCATTAACCCCTAAAGGACCAGGCTATGTTTTACCTTTTCTACCCTTTTTACATTAGATGTAATTTTCTCCTCAATCATTTAGTGTACCCAACATATGTTGTTTTTTTGAGGACAAGAAGGGCTTTCTTCAGATAACATTTTATCATATTATGTAATTTCCCATAAAAAAAAAACAATAAAATATGATGAAAAAGTGAAAAAAAACCCCCACATTTTCTCACTTTTACCTGAAAAATCTTTTACTCATCCAAAAAATCTAATGAAAAAACTTGCTAAATAGATTCTACTATTTGTTCTAAGTTTAGAAATACCCAATGTTTTTATGGTTTTTTTTGCTTTTTTCTGCAAGTTATTGGGCAAAAAGTACAAGCAGCATTTTGGTATTTTAAAGCCATTTTTTTCCAAGGCTGCCACATGTGCTATTTTGGGTATCTTTGAAGCTGACCAATGCAATTCACCCCACCAAACCATATATTTTTGAAAACTAGACACCCCAAGGTATTTCAAACGGTAGTATTCAGAGCATTATTTTCAATAGGTATCTTTCTTGGACTCTCCTTTCACTTACACAAGCAGCACTGTACATTAAATTGTACCAGTTGGAGAAATTTGTAGAGCTTTTCTCAAAACAATATTTTCAATAGGATAGGTATCTTTTACCTCCTGGACTCACTTTTCACTTACAACAGCAGCATTTTAGGGCTTAGGAAGAATTCGGAATGCATTATGCATTGCAGTACCAAAACAGCCAATGCTATGGGACCGAATTTCCCAAGATACTGGATCATTTTGATAAACTGATCCCTCATAGTCAGGAAGGTGATAAAGCAGCCGCAGCAGCAGTAGGGCAGGCCCTGACAGACAGACGCATCTAGCTGCACAGCATGGAACTGGATTTCTCCCAAAATTAGACAATGAGCATCAAAACGGGTTGTAACAGCGCTAAAATGTACAAACCAATTAACAAATCAGAACATTTGGAGGTGTAACATTTGTTTATGTTTGTTCTGCTGGGGTTACCATCATATTTTCAGAGATTTGTGCACAAATTAGGCAAGATTCATATAAATCTGAATGCACAAGTCTATTATAGGCCATTTCAGCAAAAACGTTCAGTATATTATTAAAATATGAGTTAATTCAAATGTTCCTTAAGAAGAGCAAAAAAATATAGAATCCTTAAGGATAGTCTATCTTCATAAATGGCTCAAATGCACAAAAAGACTAGAGTGAACCTGCATTAATTAAGAAAAAATCCTGGGATGCTTTTGATTTTTGCTACAACTATTCCATAGACATGTGAGATAACCATTTTTCCTATTTGCTATGGCAAGGTTTAGTAATGTCATGTTCATGAACATGTTTCTACAAATTTGTTATTTTTTCTGTCTGGTTAACTACTATTCTGTCTTGCTAACTCTCTGATCTCTGTCTGGATCCCCACAAAATCAGATTCCTCTGACTCATTTTCTCTTTGTAGAGGTCTGTCAAGCGCACAGAGACGTTTATCAGACAGTTCCCCCCTTGGGGCTGTTCAAGACTCACATTTGAGTTGGAGGCTTCAGGGCTATTTGTCTTACCATACTTCTTTTGAATGTTTCTGCTCAGTTTCATTGGAACTGATCTGAAAGTGCATCCTGATATTAACCCTTAAGCCCACTGTTGAGAGATTCCAATAGTGTATTACAAAATCCAGAGATAAGAGAAGATGTTTAAAAAAAAAAAAATTAGTCCGAAAGCACTCTGTGCTTGGTATCAACAGTGACATACACATTGGTGCAAGGCTGGGAAACTCCCATGAGGCTAAAACCATAACAACCACATCTAAGCACAGACCCTTCTCCATTACTATGTTATTAAGGATCAGACATGAGTTAGTCAAGTTTAATCTTTCTACACAGGGGCGTACTTGGCACCTGGGGCGGATCCTGTATGTGGCACCCCCCCACACACACACTTTAAAACTGCATAGCTTCTACCGTTATATACCGGCGCAGACACTGAAGGTGGTACAGCACTTCTGTTATCATTATATACTGAGGCAGGCATTGACGGTGGTACAGCATAACACTTATCACTATATACTGAGGCAGAAATTGACGGTGGTACAGCATAACACCTACCACTATATACTGAGGCAGACAATGACGGTGGTACAACATAACACCTATCACTATATACTGAGGCACACATTGATGGTGGTACAGCGTAATCCCTATCGCTATACATTGAGCCAGACATTGACAATAGTGCAGCATAACTCCTATCACTATATACTAAGCCAAACATTGATGTGGTGTAAGCCTACCACTTTATTAGTAGTAGGGATGCACCGAAACGAATTCTGGACTGAAACCGAAAATGCAGCATTTACCTGACCGAAACCAAATATGACCCCCCCCACACCATAAAAAAAAAATCACTTTTATTTAAAGTAAGTAACACACCAAAATAGGACAAAACAATTAAATAACAATATTAATATATATATATATATATATGATTGTTAACAGCAATCACATTCCTATCATGCCCAGGCATACCCAGATTCCAGGATGTACTCGCAGACTTGGCATGATAGGAGTATGATTGCCCTATCTAACCCTTCTCACTCCCTTCTGCCTTATCTACCCCTTCTCACTCCCTTCTCCCTATCTACCCCTCCTAACTATCTACCCTCTCCCTCTTTGAAGTTCACTTACCTTTCAGGAGTCCTGTGGTGGGGGTGCAAGGCCTCTGTCTCCCAGCTCTGCCACTGTATGGAACAGTATAGAGTGATGGGAGTTATGATGTACTTTAGAGCATAATTATATAATGAAAAATACATTGGAAATGGCACAACATAACACCCATCACTCTCACACATTTACCAAGCCACACTTACCAATCCACATACACTAATCCACACATACCAATCCACACATATACTAATCCACACATATACTAATCCACATATTGTCAGGGGACTGGGTCCATACAGACGACTGTAATGACCCAGCACGCCCATAGATGGAGTTCAGGAGGTATTGCGCAGGAGTGGAGTAGGACAGGGCCAAGTGCAGGACGACTGCACTCTCCCAGGTGGGCATCTAGGGTTGAGCAGCCACATACCAGCACCCTGACATAGCAGCTGACGTGGTCCAGAACAGAGCAGAACTAAACTTGGCTGGATGCGGAAAGCCACACTAAACTTGGATCTGACAAAACAAGCAAAACTTGGAGATATCCTGCAGGCACCCTGGAGCAGGCATGAAACATAGCACTGGAATCATGTGTAGGATGCTGCAGGCTGGGAGAGTGGAAGCTAAGAAGATTATATAACGGAAACATAAGCAAGCAAGGAGGACAGAGCAGGGAACAGGGAGACCGAGCAAGGAACATAACCATACAAGACATGCATGATACAGGGCACAACATAGGACGGGGAACAAGGCAAGGAACACAGGGGAAGGAGTGAGGAGCCGGAATCCTCGGATGCTTCTCCTTTAAGCAAGGATAGTACATCTTAACTGGGACATGGGGAGAGGAGAGAGGAACCGAAATCCTCAGATGATTCAGGGAAGGAGGGCAAAGGTACATAAGAGACAGACAAACATGAACTAGCCTAGGACTATGTGATAACAATTGTAGATTCCGTCACATATATGGCCATAGTATGCTTAGCCTACCACTACGCCAAAGTACTCCAATGACGGTGGGTCCTAACGCTAAGCCCTGCTGACAGTGGTACAAAACAAACCAAACATGAAACCCAAACACATAGCAATAAGAGACATACCCATAGACTGCAGACTGAGACAAACAGAACATACAGGTGGGGCACACCTTATAAAGGAAACAGGAGCTGAAGCAAAGAGCAAACTGGATTCAAGGATTTAGAGGTTCAGGACAGCATACGGAAATCCAGGAGTGGACCACAGCAAAACATGGGAACTGAGGCAAGGCAGGGAAAAACAGAGATATGCAGCTCCGCAGCCTGGATGGACCCTGACACATATATACTAATCCACACATATACCAATCCACACATATACCAATCCACACATATACTAATCCACACATATACTAATCCACACATACCAATCCACTCTCACTGTCACTGAATGCTTTCCTACCTTTCCTCTTTTCTCCTTACAGCTCCTTTTCCTCCTCTTCACTCCTCTTCTTCAGTCTTCTTCCGGTTCAGAGGGCACAGACGGCGGTGGGCGCGGCTTCAGTGTTGTGTGCCGGGATCTGATAACAAACCCCGGCGCACAGCAGCTGTTGCCGCGCGGATCGCAAGGGAGCGGTATCGGAGGTCTTTAACAGACCTCCGGCTCCCTTGAGTGATTTTAAGCCGGATTCAAGGGAGATCCTTGAACTGGTTTAAAATCACTCAAGGGAGCCGGAGGTCTGTTAAAGACCTCCGATATCCCTCCCTTGCGAGCCTGCTCCTCCAGCGGCGGACATTACTGTCCGTCTCTGGAGGGGTGCCAGGTGCCGGCAAGATGAGCGGCACCCGGTGCGGACCGCCCCCCCGCCCCCGCTAGGTACGCTATTGTTTCTACAACATCCCAATTTGTGTTGAACCAGATGGAGGCAAAAACAAAAATTCCTTCATGACTCCTTGAGCAGTCAGAACAATTCCAAACCCTACCTTGGTAAAAAAAAAATGTAGTTTAATCCAGAGTATTCTAGAGCATTACAGGTCTTTTGAGAACCTACGGATTTCTGCTTCTGTCAACTCCCATAAAGATAAGGTAGGCTAGATGGGGAAGGGACCGGGGAGATTAGTAGACGAAGACGATCACGAAGATCTTCGTGGTGTGTGTCTTCGTCTTCGTCTACGTTTTACCACCGCTGTCTTCTCTTCTTCGTGTCTTCAGAACGAACACGAAAACGCACTCTTCGTGTTCCTTTTCATGTTCGCCTGACGATGAATGTACCAATCTAGTATACATTATATCTGTGCCCACTTCCAATTTATTGGCCAGCAGCAACAGGAAGGAAGGAACCATAGGTGCATGGTTCCCAGAACTCCCTGGCAACTGTATTACATCATGCAGAGGTAGTAGGGTGGCAGCTCTGCACAGCTGGAGTGAAGACAGAGCTCTGTGTAAGGTAAGAGGGAGGGGAAGGAGAGTTGAAAGAGCTTTAACAAGGATGAAAGAGAGTGATGTGTGTATACATACATATATATATATATATATATATATATATATATATATTGTGACAGAAAGCAGGGGATGATAATGGAGGGAGTGTACTTATCCCCTTATATTTTGCAGGGTGGTTACCCACAATAGTTTCTACTAGCCCCAGGGAGATGTATTGTTAAGAATGTCATTATTGATATTTGTTATTTGTGTATTTTGGGTCCCTGGGGTGGAGCATTTGGAGAGTAGGGTGGGCCAGTGCTCCACTCCACATTTTGTGAGCAGCCGAAGACCAGTAGGTGAGAATCCAGTCCGGAGATTCACAGAAGCTCTCCTACTACTCACCTGGTTCCACTAATTAATGGGAGAGGCAGTTAAGTAGCCTCCTGATCTGAGAGCAAGATAGATCATTTGGCTCCCTGAGTGAGAGGGAGAGAGCTGCTAAGCTACTGAGTGCTGCCAATATTATATACAATTTGTTATTTTGTTTGTTGGGAACGGATAAGCTGTCCAACTGCAGCTAGGCTGGAGAACTGTGTATTAGTTAGTGCTCACGAGAGCAAGGCTTTTTGTTTTGATTTATTTATTTTCTGTAATGCCTGTGATGACAAAATAAAAACAGGCCCAGCCTTTTATTTTACCCTCCTCGTGTCTGAGCCGTCTCTGCAGCCTGGAAGACTGTGTGTAAGTAAAGATTCCCGGACAGAGTACCAAGTGAAGGGGTATTGTGTCACAATATATATATATACATATATATATATATATATATATGTATGTGTGTGTAAAATGTATTTATATATGTAAAATGTAATATATATATATATATATATATATATCAAATGTATGCTATAGTCAGTGAGCCTGTGTTTGTTTATAGGATTGGAGGGTGTGTGAGTATGTGGTACTGTATGGCATTAGGTTTTGCACTTGTGAATAGTGTTTGCATCTGTGTGTGAGAAAATGCTGTGTGCATTTATACCATATGTGCATTGCTGAATGGTGTGTTAGTTTATGGTGTTAGCATGGGTGTGACAACTAGACTTGTGCATTCGTCTTTGGGCGAACATGAAAACGAACACGAAGAGTGCGTTTTCGTGTTCATTCCGAAGACACGCCGAAGAGAAGACAGCGGCGGTAAAACGTAGGCGAAGACGAAGACACACACCACGAAGATCTTCGTGATCCTCTTCGTCTTCGTCTACCACTCTCCCCGGTCCCTTCTCCTTCTAACTTACCTTGGCATCGCGGCAGTTCACGGAAGTGGAAATCCGCAGGTTCGCCGTCACGGGTTACAGGGCAGTGCGAATTAGCCTATTGGTCGCCTACAGGGACCTCCTCTGGCATCAATCAATTGGTTGATGCCAGAGGAAGACCCTGCAGGTGGACCAATAGGCTCACTCACAAGGCCTTTGTAACCCCTGACAGCGAACCTATGGATTTCCGCTCCTGTTAACCCCTTCGATGCTGCGTTAGATAACAGGAGCGGAAATCCATAGGTTAAAGGGCCATGCAAGCGACCAATAGGCTCACTCGCACGGCCCCTTAACCCCTTAAGGTGCAACAAGTGCACCAGGAGCCTAAAAGTCTGTACGAGCGACCAACAGAGTCTTTTAAAACCCCAATGCTGCAACTTACCCGGGAGATCCCACTGGTCTCCCTGTTCTATCAGTTAAATGTCCGTACAAGCAGGGCCGGCCTTAGGGGTGTGCGACCTGTGCGACCGCACAGGGCACCATGGTAGCAGGGGCGCCTGCCCGTGACTTAAATTAAAACATCTTTTTTTTTTGAAACTTTATTTAACATTATTCATGTTAAATAAAGTAAAAAAAACCCCAAAAAACGATGCTTTAATCTAAGTCCCGGGCAGGGGCGCCGAGCGGTTGCTCGTGAAGTTCTCAGCAACCGCTCGACGCCCCTCACTCTCCGTGACTCCGTTGCGGTGCCGGCATCTCATGTTGAGCGCCAGACTATTCCGGCGCTCAACATGAAATGCCGGCACCGCGGCAGAGCGAGAAGACGGATGCCTCCTGCTCTCACCGCAGGACTCCGGCAACAAGGTAAGTGAGGGGGACATTATTGGTCGTTCGTACGGACATTTAACTGATAGAACAGGGAGACCAGTGGGATGTGCCGGGTAAGTTGCAGCGTTGCGGTTTTAAAAGTCTGTACGAGCGACCAACAGAGTCGCTCGTACAGACTTTAAAAAGTTAACCCCTAATGAAGCAACTTGTCCAGCAGATCCCACTGGTCTCCCTGTTCTATCAGTTAATAAATGATAGAACAGGGAGACCAATGGTATCTGCCGGACAAGTTACGGCACCAGGAGTTTAACAGTCTGTACGAGCAACCCTATTGGTCGCCAGCAGGGGGCTCGTCTGCCATCAACCATTGGCAGACGAGCCCCCTGCTGACGACCAATAGAGTTGCTCATACGGACATTTAAACTCCTGGCGCCAGAGCTGCTGCGGTACGTGTTAACCCCGTATTAACCCCTTAACCGGCAAAAACGAAGAAAAACCGAACACGAAGAATGTCCACGAATATTCGTCCGAAGAGAAGACAGGAACAGTCGAATATTCACGGAATATGAAGATTTTTTTTTCCCCGAAGACGAACATGAAGAGCCCCCTGGTGCCCAAGTCTAGTGACAACATGTACATGTAGTGCCGGTGTATGCTTGTGTTTGAGTGTGTGTGTTTGTATGTATGTGGTGTTTGTCAGGGGTGAGCCTAGGGTTAGAGGTGTTAGGGGGAGGATGGAGATAATTTATGTGTATGTATGAGTAAGAGTGTTTGTTTTTTGTGTGGTGTTAGCATGTGTATCTGTCAGCATATGGTGCTACAGTTATGTGTGTGTTAATTTTTGTGTGTGTGTGTGTAAGCATATGGTGCCAGCATGAACCTAGGGTAACTGGTGGGAGGAAGTGTAGAGAGATATATATAAATATATCCTTTATATATATGGGATACATATGGGATATATGAATATATAACAATTAGATTTTGATGTAATAATTACATAGTTTTTTACTATTTAAAATAAATAAAGTTTAGTGTGTATTGATAAACCATTTTTCCCTTGCCATTCCAGGTGGCACATGAGAAGAAGGCTCCGCCTACCAGGTAGGGCAGGAAACACTGTAAAAAAAAGGAGACCTCCCCCTTCCTCCCCAGTGTTGTTTCCTGCCCTACTCAGGTAGCGGTTAGGCTTTAGCTTACCTTTTCTCTTCTTTTTTGTTTTCCTGGAGCCCCGGGGGGGCGTCCTTTCTCTCCGATCCCCGATAGTGATCCCGGGGGATCCAGGGTGATGCGGCAGCCTCGGAGGCTGTAACTCCGCGTCCTCGCGGTTACTCGAGGCTCAGTCCTCGTTATATGCTGCCCACAGCCCAGGGGGCTCACTGGGAGGTGCATCCCCGGGCTCCGGTTCTCTCCGTCCCGGGGAGGAGGAATCCTCAGCGTGAGTCACGGCAGGAGAGCGCTCCGGAGGCGCTGCGAGCGGGACTCTATAGCCGGCTGTGCCGGTTTCACGGCACCCGTTTTTCATTATTTCTCCTATCTGCTTTACTTCCGGCACTGCGTCCGGGGTCACGAGAGGTCAATTGACGGGGAATTTCCGGATGTGACGTTTTCCGGGCCTGGGCGCCTAAATGCCGCTATAAAACCGCCAGAATGGGTAAGATCCTTCCTTGCTCTCGTTCCTGTACTGTATTTTTGCTTTTTCTACTCCTTTTTTGTGCCTGCCTGTGCCTGAGGATTGTATATTGCCTTTTTCAAGTAGGTTTTCCCTCCTGGGTTGAAACCATTGCCTATTTCTATTACTTTCTGTGGTCTCATCCTTGTGTGTTTTCTCCTCAGTCATGTCAGACAAAAATCCAGACATTCCTCCTGAGGCCTCCCCACATAGGAAGTCTGTGGGAAAAACGAAACACAAAGCCTGCTCTTCCTGTAAAAAGACCCTACACGACCCCACGGCCAAAATGTGCAGCTCCTGCTCTCGGCCTAAAGAAGTTTCCGCAACAGAATTTACCTCCTGGTTGAAGGGAGAACTTCAGTCTACCTTTGACTGTTTTCGGGCCATGGCAAGCTCCCCTCAGGCGCCGGTGCCTCAGCATCAACTTTACCAGCAGGGTCCACCAAATGTTCTTCCAGATGCCCTGGAAGATTATTCGGCTCCTTTTTCGGAATATGACTACCAGTCGAATGACCCCCAGTCTTCGGATGAGGAGGGGGAAATTAAAGAGGAAACCTTTTTCTTCCCAATCGAAGAAACAGGGAAGCTCATCTCTGCAGTCAGATCTACTTTGAATCTACAGGATGACATACCAGTCTCAAAACCGGATCCTTTTCAGGGTCACTCTAGGAAACCGCAGACCTTTCCAGTTCACGATTCACTTTCAGCAATAATTACGGAGCAGTGGAGATATCCTGACCGGAGATTCTTCACGTCTTCCAGAATCAAAAAGCTGTTCCCTTTTGATGGTAAGAATTCCGATGCCTGGGAAGTTCCGAAAGTGGACACCGCAGTAGCCAAGGCTACGAAGAAAACAGCCATTCCGATGGAGGACGCGTCCCATTTCAAAGACCCCATGGACCGGCGGGCTGAGAATGCCGCCAAGAGGGCTTTTGAAGCAGCAGCGGCGAACTTTCGTCCAGCCATTGCCATAGCGTCAACTTCTAGAGCCATTAAGATCTGGCTTCAACAAGCGGTGGAAGACCTGGCAGCTATTCCAGGGACTGAGCAGGTTGCAAGAAACCTGTCCGACACCTGCTTAGCAATTGACTTCATCTCCGATGCCTCCATTGAAGCTGTCCGTGCATCTGCTAAAGCTACGGCACTTTCAGCGGTTTCTAGACGAGCGCTTTGGCTTAAGTCATGGTCTGCAGATAATGCCTCAAAACACAAGCTGTGCAGCATTCCGTTCCAGGGGAATCACCTCTTCGGCAGCGACCTCGACACGATTCTAGAATCCACCACGGGCGACAAGCACTGGTTACCTCAGAGGAAAGGACCACCTCGTTTCAGGTCTAATTATTATAGAGCTCCAAGAGACAGGGAGTTCTACAGGCCCTCTACCTCCAATCAAGACTACCAGTCCTTTCGTGGTAAACCCTACGCAAGAGGTAGATTCCAGAGAGGAAGAGGCAGAGGCAGGGACGGTAAATCAGGAAGGTTCTGACGCCAGCAGGCTCCAAGTAGGGGGCAGGTTAACCGGTTTCTTTCATGCCTGGGAAGAGATCACCTCAGACCCCTGGGTCCTTCGCATCATCAATCAAGGCTATGCACTGGAGTTTACTCACCTACCTGCCCAGAAATTCCTGCTGTCCATGCCTCCTGCAGATCCTTGGGAAAGAGCGGGATTTTTTTCCACACTCAACAACTTAATTCACGAAAGGGCTCTAGTCCCGGTGCCTCATCTAGAAATAGGAGAGGGAACCTATTCCCACGTCTTTGTCGTGCCAAAACCGTCCGGGAAATTCAGATTAATAATCAACCTACAGTTGGTAAATGCCTGTATAAGATACAACAGGTTTCGGATGGAATCCCTGAAGTCCGCCACAGAGATTATTTCATCGGGGGACCTCATGGTCACTATAGACCTGCGGGATGCCTATCTACATGTCCTCATCAGGGAAGACCACCAAAGATTCCTCCGTCTGGCCGTTACACTGCCTCAAGGTGTTCGTCATCTTCAGTTTCGGGCCCTTCCTTTTGGAATTGCTTCAGCACCACGGATCTTCACGAAACTCATGTCAGTGGTCGTGGCCTTCCTGAGGCAAAGAGGCATCAAAGTGGTCCCATACCTGGACGATTGGCTACTAATTGCAGCCTCGGCATCATTGCTCCAATCCCATCTAGAGTTTTCCCTCAGGACTCTCCACAACCTGGGATGGTTGGTGAACTCTCTAAAGTCAAAGTTACTTCCAAACAGACGTCAGACCTTTCTGGGAATGATCCTCGATTCAGACGTACAGAAGACGTTTCTCCCGCAGGACAAAATCCTAAGTTTACGGGAATTCACACATGCGGTCCTACAGAGCAAGTCAGTGTCCCTCAGATCCGTCATGTCTTTGCTCGGTCTAATGACCTCCTTCATCTCGGCGGTTCCCTGGGCACTGGCTCACGCAAGACCTCTTCAACAGTTTTTACTGGATCACTGGGATCGCTCCAGGACGTCCCTATACAAGAAGGTCCGGCTTTCTCCCTTCGTTCGGGAGTCACTCCGTTGGTGGCTGTCAGCCAAGAAGCTTTCACAGGGACTCCCTTGGCAAACAAGAGATTGGGTGGTTATCTCCACCGACGCCAGTTTGACAGGCTGGGGTGCTGTCATGGGAAGCCATATTACCCAGGGAACCTGGTCTCCTCAAGAATCAAGCCTGCACATCAATCTTCTAGAACTGCTGGCGGTCTGGAGGGCTCTAAGGTTCTGGTCTCCAATCCTGCGGCACAAATCCATCAGGATCCTTTCGGACAACGTCACCGTGGTGGCCTACCTTTCCAAACAGGGTGGCACCAGAAGCAGACGCCTGCAGACCCTGACTGCTCAGATCTGCCGATGGGCGGAGTTCAGTCACTGTACTCTCTCCGCGGTCCATATCAAGGGTTCACTGAATCAGGAGGCGGATTACCTCAGCAGGAACTCAGTACCTCCGGGAGAATGGTCCTTAAACAAAAAGGTCTTCGCCTTCATCACAAAGAAATGGGGTACTCCCCAGATAGACCTGATGGCCACGCATCTGAACACTCAGGTAAAGGAGTTTTTCTCTCTTTCACCAGTCGGCCGTCCCCGAGGCCTGGAAGCACTCTCGCAGACCTGGGATTTCGATCTCGCATACGTTTTTCCTCCGCTTCCCCTTATCTCCAGAGTGCTCCGGAAAATTCGGGGAAAACCCTCAAAAAGTCATCCTGGTTGTTCCTTTCTGGCCTCGAAGAATTTGGTTCTCGGACCTTACCACCTTGTCCATAGACAAACACATGCTTCTTCCTCAGGTGAAGGATCTTCTCGTTCAAGGTCCTGTTCTCCACCCAGATCCCTTCCGATTCAACCTCTCCGCATGGCTTCTGAAAGGGAGATCCTGACCTCTAAAGGATTAGCTGCACCAGTAGTGCACACCATTCTCTCCAGCCGCAAAAATTCTACGACCGCCAAGTACCAGAAGGTTTGGGAAACATTCATCGCCTGGTGCAATGTGCACGAAGTATCCTCTCCATCTATCCGTGAGGTGCTGCGCTTTTTTCAAGATGGCTTTGATAAAGGATTCCAACCTGCTACTATCAAGGTCCAGATCTCGGCACTGAGCAACTTCTTGGACTTCCATCTGGCTTCCCATCCTTGGATCTCCAGATTTTCTAAGGGAATGTGTAGACTTCGCCCTAGGCTCCGTCCGTCGGTCCCGCCTTGGGACCTTAACCTTGTGTTGCACCAACTCACCACGTCTCCCTTCGAGCCTCTAGAGGATACCTCTCTCAAGCTGCTCACCTACAAGGTTGTCCTCCTAGTAGCCCTCACTTCTGCTAGGAGGGTGAGCGAGCTCCAGGCTCTCTCCAGGGTAGAACCTTTTCTCAGGATTCTGCCGGACTGCATTATCCTTCGTTTGCCTCCGGAGTTTCTCCCTAAAGTAGTCTCTCCCTTCCATTCGGATCAGGAGATCGTTCTGCCTACTCTCTGTCCGGATCCCAAGAATCCCAAAGAACTGGAACTCCACTCGCTAGACCTGCGGAGATGTATCCTGTCTTATCTCTCACGTACGTCTGCCTGGAGGAAATCCGATTCTCTCTTTCTGTCCTTTGCGGGAACCCGCAAGGGCAGATCAGTATCCAGGGCTTCCGTGAGCCGCTGGCTTAAAGACGCTATCACCTTGTGTTACGTCTCTGCGGGAAGAGTACCTCCCTCCGGCCTGAAGGCTCACTCGACCAGATCCGTCTCGACTTCCTGGGCTGAACTCTCCGGGGTGTCTCCGTCTCTCATTTGTAAGGCAGCGACCTGGAGGTTGTGTCCTACAGACTGGAATCCTTCCCTCCCTATCTTGCTAATTCTTCTCATGTGCCACCTGGAATGGCAAGGGAAAGAAATAATTCTTACCTGGGAATTCCTTTTCCTTGTCCATTTCCAAGGTGGCACACTTTTTCTCCCACCCATTAAATTTACTTTGTTTGGTTTTTATTTGTCTGAGTCTTTCTTTTTAACCACACTGGGGAGGAAGGGGGAGGTCTCCTTTTTTTATAGTGTTTCCTGCCCTACCTGGTAGGCGGAGCCTTCTTCTCATGTGCCACCTTGGAAATGGACAAGGAAAAGGAATTCCCAGGTAAGAATTCTTTCTTTGTCATAGTTTATTATACTTACATTTCAAGCATATCTTTCACTTTTATTGTACCTTATGTCAATAAAAATCAGGAAGACCTCTTACAAATGTGCAGGTGTGTCAGCAATTAACTGCACATGAGCAGATAGTGGGTGTTCCACAGTGATCTTGTTGTTTTCTCTCCTGCGTAGAACCTTCTCTCTGCTGTGTTATTAAGAACCTTTTAGTACGTTAAACCACTAAGTACATGAATCCCAGTGGCAGGTCTGATGGGGCGAGCTATACAGCAATTTAAATAACATTTATCTCTCCGACTCGTGCTGGTTGCAGATGCTGTGTGATTTTGTCCTGCCTCGTGCTGGGAACAAGCACCTGAAACACCTAGTAATCTATTCATTTCATGCTTGATTAGCCCTCACTGAGGATGCTTTCATTCCACCAAGATGCGAGAGGATGAAACCTCTGCCGTTCCGGCTCTCGGTGGATCAGGAGAAAGTGAGAGCGGACAAGGAGCTTGGGCAAGATGTCTAATGTCTACAATGCATTGTGTCTTCACAAGTCACATTCCGGTGTTAATAACTTATCTCTATTGTGTCTCCTATAAATGAGAGATACATTTAAAACTGCTTATTACATAGATATGTTCATAAGTAGTGTATTTTCATGTTTGAGCTGTTAACTAGCGGATTTTCTCCTTGTTACAAAGTGTTCTGGTAACAAAAAAGGATCTCTGGTTTGTGATAAGAGAATGTTACCAAATTACACTACAGCACCACAATATTTGTTGAATTATGTAAAAATGATGTGACTTAATGCTCTGTCAAATTTTTAAAAACTAAGGGGTCTATCAGCATAACCTGGGAGTTGTGACCCTAAACATTTTATTTCCTCCCATTAATTGCAAAACAAAGATTAGAGATACCCCTGATGGATAAATCTGGTATTTGAAGACAAACCCATGACTCCAGATTCAGCCTCGTCTGCTATGCCTTCCCTGACAATGTTCACCCAATGTGAAATATTCTGTATTCTTTGTATAGCTATAGCAGTAATAGGAGTTTGGAGTTCCAAGCGGGCAGGTTACCTACTAATTTGAATTTATTTAGAGTGATTATGGCTCTATTAACTTTTTGTTGTATTTTGTAGCAATTTCATCCTATTAACTATACATTCAAGGACCGGTTCCGGTGATTTTGTCCTGAAAGAAGTGTTGATCTGGCCTTGCATAACACATTGTTCATTGTATCTCAATAAGTAATACTTACCAATATAACTCAATTGACAGCTAAAATCTTAGTGAACAAACCCCAGTAATATATAACAAATATTTCAAATAGACATATTGTGTTCAAAAGCATTGATTTAAAAAAATTGGTACCTTGTCCTATAACTTTGCAATGTCCTAGGTGTGCAGCATAAACTGTGTGTATCTGTATGGAGCAGGATTTCCAAACCTTACACTGATCTAGCAGATATGATTACAAATAGCGAATTTAGGGATTCAGACAGCTTCAAATTTTATAAGCAAAGGAATAAAAGGCATGCATTTGGTGTAGCTATGATTGTGAGAGTAATTTCCGCCCTTCGTGACACTCTGTAGAATTCCTGACAGATTGGCAGACGGCGGGGAGAATTAATTTGGGCTCTATTTAACAGGAATGAGCAAGCAGATGTTTGTGTTGACATAACTATTTGTTTTTCAGGTTGTGGCAGCACTAGGGAAACTACGTCATCCTATTCTCTGGATCCTGCATGTTACATTGCTGTTTTCTTAACTCTTTTGATAAGCCCCAAAGCTTATTATTATTTAATGCTTAAGTTGTTTAAGATGAAATACATTTCCTACAAATTTAAAAAAACTCAGGCAGTGATCATGTCTGGCTGTGTGAAATTGAACCCTTTGGTTACTGGTTCATTTAGTAACTATAGGGGCAAATACTTTTTTAGATAGGGGCAGGTAGGTTTGGATAGCTTTTTTCCTTCTTTACATAAAATCATCATTTAAAAATTTAAATTGTTCAGTGTAACTAATATGCAAAATCAGAAAAAATAGGGAAGGGACATATACTTTTTCACAGCACTGTATATGGCTAAATACATGTACAGTATGTCTATGAACAGCTGTGGAGTACAACTAATATAGCTCAGCCTTCCAGCTAACAGGTTCCCTCATATCTTAGCTGCACTTAGCATCTGCTCAATAAAGTTACATTAAAGTGAGTACCTTAATATGCATTCTTCTAAAAGGAGGAAAAATGAAAAATAAAGCACTTACCTGACACAGAGTTTGCAGCCGTGCTGCAAAACCATCCTCTATGATTTGACATTCCTTGCCACTGATTGGGTGCTTAAAGCTGTCAATCAGAAGTAGAGAAATACTTTCCTTACAATCAATGGGAGTACTCTCCTGTCACTGATCAACAACCTAAGCAACCAATCAGTGACAAGAAACTGGCCCATTTTCCCTTTAAAAGAGGGTGTTTCCAGCTGCCGTCAGGGCTTCCCACTGACGTCACGGGACCGCCTGCTGACATCACGGGACCGCCCACTGACGTCAGTGAGCAGTTCTGGTCGCGTCCCACAAGGGAAGGCTCTGGGTAGCCGGAGCACAGAAGTTCCCAGATGTGTATATTACAATAACACATGCCCTGCATTTTAACAAAATGACTGATACATACATGGATAGCTGAGATAATGGCACTAGTGTGGGTATACTGATTACCTTTGCTACTTGGCCCTTTTTTTTGAAAATGTGCCTGAATAACAATGTACCCTTTTAAACAGATTGGAGGATCCAAAGCCGTTTCACATCACTTTTACAATTCTGGTCTGAAACCACAAGGTACCACAAGTGCCACTTACCACTATCCAACAGTTAAATACTGTCCAGTATATCTCGAGGGATAAATATAGGGCATATAAACAATGGTACTGTAAATTTGGATTCATACATAATGATAAATATATAGTGCTGGGTACAAAGTGTTTTAGTCTATTTTAGTTGCCAAATTGCCTTGTTATATGTGCAAAATATAGACATTTGTTTTTAGTGTATAACAGAAGTTTTTAGAACAATGAGGCTGATTAATATTTTTTTCCAGGCACCATTGTCTATGTTTGATAGCTGGGGAGATAAGAATATCGACACCCATGACAAGATGGAGAAGTTGGTTCCAAGAATACATTAGTTACAAATATAGAAGTAGCGTGGAGCACTCTGGGTACAAGATGTACATCTTTTCTATCATTGAATTTCACAAAAAGAAAACTCTCCAAACTTTACTCTACATATCTGGGGGGCAGAGTGGCATATAGGGGGATATAATGCATTTCTGGGGGGCAGAGTGGAAAATCTGGGAGGCATATTGGTGGTCCTATGCAAAACCCTGTTACACTTATAAATACCACTTTTCATGTACCTTAATATTTCTCACGAGCACTTGCATAGCCATAATCCTCTTGTACTCTTGAGCTTACATGGAAGCTGCCTGGAACAATTATGTGACCCCAATGTAGCAAGTGACATAATTGTGTAAATATGGATGCCGCAATTGCCATTTGCCGTCTCTAACACATGCTACAAAACAACTCAAATGTCCTCAGGAATGTGGTATCTGACATCAGCGCTGGTTAGAAGTGCCCCATGAAGTCTGAAGTCCAGCTGGGAAAGACGTGTGAGAGCAGTGAAGACATGATTTATTGCAGAGTGCGCTCACAGAGAAATCCCATAACTGTTCTTCTGTTTAAACTAGTGACTACCTACTAGGCACACATTTCTAAGTACACTATTTACAACCTATGACACAAAAAAGTGTCCTCTAAGACGGCAAAGTATTTTAGGAAGTTTTTCAGCCATGCCGTAATCTTGTTTGACATATGCCCATGTTGAAAGTTGGTGTCCCGTGGCTGCTACAGTAACGACATTAGCAAATTGACAACCTGCCCTAGGTAGAGTCACTCATACTTTCAGTATCAACCCAAAGATGTGAAATTGGAGGGATATATGAGGTTTCACCCAGCAATGTGAAATATATAGCTGGCAGATATAGACAAAATTACACACCAAAAAATAAATACATTCAACATTTATCTTCTTCGGGGAAAAATAGAAACTCCCTTTTCACACTATGCTAATCCATCAGTTTATGTAAACATATAACATATTTTGTAGCCTCACTGGTATATGCAACATTTCTTTCATTGTTCTGATAATATGCAAACATTATGAGGAAGTAATCAATCATTTTTTTAATTCTTTTTTTACGGAAATAGGTCTGCATAAGTATTATAAAGTGCCCAAATAACCCTGTCAATTGACCGTGGGAGGGGGAATTGTCATTTGGGTTCCACCATATAAAGCAGTACAGTAAATGCGCATTGATGCAGATCTTGCTGGAGTAATTATTAGGTGGGTGCCTTAACTTAATTAGTTTCCTAACATTTTCTTCTCCTGTATTCTCTGCTCTCAGAGGAGATAAGTAAAGAGACAGAAGGTGAGAGTTGTTTAAACAATAAAATGCCAGTGTTTCCCTGCGCAGCCCGCTTGTGCCTTTGTGAATTAAGCAAACTATGCAGGCTCCCTGTTGGTTCTTTGACAGAAGAGGAGAATCTCATTGAGAAGGAATAGCAAATGCCCTAGGCTGGCATCCTTTGAAATATGCAAAAAGGATATAATAAAAAACCAAAGGAGGTAAAGAACTAAAGTGCAAGCAGGGTCCAAGGGAGGGAATATATTTCTGCAGAGAAAGCTGGAATTAGCATAGAACAAGGATGGAGCTGGGTGGGCAGGGACCTTATTACTGCAGTTTTACATTAGAAGGGGTTACAATTCTTCTAAAGAGGCTGAACTTAGACTAAAGAGGAATTCATTATATAGGATCTTTCTTACCAAATGTATCACCGATAATGTCCTGATAAATTAAGCAAGCAGAACATTTTTAGTGCACAAGCAGAGACAAATGGAGTTAACCATTTGTTCTTTTTATTCTTGAATTTAGGTGCAACAATTATCTTTAACGTTAGTTTAAATAATATACTACATAGAGGCAATCATCTACCACGCAAAGTTAAAACAAAATCAATAACATTTCACATATATTCTAGCATATGTAATTTATAACCTAGAGTACTGGTACACTAAACTCAACAACAACTGGCAGTAAAGTCTTTATAATGCACCCATTTATTACTTGAAAAGGCAAATAGGCTTCTGTCTACAGGACCTGCCTTTGGTCACAGCCAGCAGAAAACCAGCGCATTCACTATGAACCACCTGCCCTACCACCACCTTCTGTGAATACCGTGTTTGGTTCCTTACCTATAGAACAATGAAATATTAACCTTAAGACCAAATACTGATTGAAGTCAGCCCTTACATAAGCTGAATGGTTCTTATCTGCTGTCAAACATAAATATCATGATTAATAACCTTTATGTGATTTTACTTCTCTTGAAATTGTTAATTTAGATAACTTATTATAACACCATAGTTGTGTTCTTATTGGCTTGTCAGTTCAGTAAATGTAGACAACAGCTGAGAATGTTCCACAATTAAAGTATATTTAAAATTATCCGGCATAATTAATTTAAAATGCATTGGCAGGCAATAGTTATTGGTAGCGGATGCCTTATAGAATTGTAGGTAATTATATATGCAATTTATGTAAATTAACCCATGTAAGCAAATCATAGAAATTGTACTGTTATTTCCTGTATAAAAGTACATTTAGTAAGTAATGGAATAAGGCATAAGAGAGTAAATGCAACAAAGGGCTGCCATTTCTTTAATGTAAACTGTCTCCTTTAGTCAGATTGACCACAGAAGCGTTCTCACTTGTACGCAGGCAGATAATTACTTAAAATATGCTGTTTTGGCATAGATGAGGAGAGAGCTAAAAATAGTTGCTGTAGGGCAGGTAAATCTTATAGTAAGTGGAGCACAGAAATGTTAATTACTGAGTTAACTTGGTATAAGTTCATCAGTAGCTGGTAACACATGCTCTGTCAATATTCATAGAGAAGGTTATTCTGGAACAATAAGGTGTCTGTAGGGCAGTTAAATATGATGCTTACGTGAAATATACCAGATAAACGTAGATATGTTTTACATTGAACACCATTTGCAGGAAGAAGTCAACCCAGGACATTTTTGGACTTCTAAAAAGCCTCTGGTCTTCTCATGAAGGAGAGAATTTAGACCTGATATCCTGTCTACCAAAGAGAAAGTAATTTCCATATTTATTGACAATTTTAATTTACACTTGTAAATCTCTGCCTGAAAAGACGTTTTTCTCTACTTTAAAATGTATCGGCTTTAACAGGCATTGAGACATTAATGGCTACTCTGGTCTTGCAGGTTTCGGCCTCCTCTTCCTGTTGAAATACATTTATACGAAATAATTCCAACATAAGTTCATTTTGCTGCATTCTAAGTTTTGTTTGCTTGGTGAATATGGAAATGGGGGAACATTGGAGCTTGTCAGATCAGAGATGCCAGTCTTATTATCTTTTCTTATTGAAATACATACATACAACAGTAATGCACGTTTTCTGCCCATTTGGTGAAAGTATCTAGTGCTAAATTTACTTTAGAAATGTCTAAAGAGAATCTAGATTTTTCACCACCCACACATTCTAGGACATATGCTTCACACTAAACACTTGAAGGATGGAGATGTTCTTGGAAAAATCTCCAGGCATAAACTGTAAAAATATATCAGTACTGGAATTAAAGTATTTAATTCAGATTACTGACAAAAATAGTCAAACATGAGACAGGACCTACAATTTGCAGCTGACATAACCCCTACTGGTTAACTGACATCACATTTTGTAATATTGACCGGGCTACTATTACATGCAAAGTGTCATTGATTTGTGTCACCCATTTTAATCCAAAATCTTTGTTTCAGCAAAAAATTCTAACAGAAATGCTTATTAGACCCAGCAGGAAAGAGGTTGACATTTCTTGTGGGGCTGATTTAATGAGATATACTGGGACAAGGACATTGATGGGGCAAAAGGAAGGGTCTGGAGTGGTAAGAGACATGCTGTGTTGGAAAGCAGAAAGCTCTCATAAAAATATCTCTTAAAGAGCTTTCTTTTTATGGCTGTAGTTAAACTGGCTTCATAACCTTGGACAGTGCTTGATTCCGAATGATCAGAAAAAGAAAGTGGGCATTATGTTCTCCAGCAGGTGTCTAAGGCTCATAATTCCATATCCTCAGACTTCCCTGCAAATTACATAGTGAGGTTAATATAATGATGTTTAGCAGAGCTGTACCATTGCTCATGTTTCATGAGGAGCAATCTTTCTTTCACTTCAATAACTTCATTAGCATGATTCCCACAATGCACTGCCTTTCCTATCCAGAGTGATTAATATGTCAACTAATTGATGTTTGTTTATAGCTGACACTTGCTGGAAACATTCATTAACCCCTTGTTTGCAAATTCAGGTGCTTTGGGAAAATAGACTAATAGGTTCTGATATTTTTTCCTATACAATTTTGTTCTCTATTTTAATCTGCTGTTTTGGGAAAGATTTTATATATATATATATATATATATATATATATATATATATATATATATACTGTATATGTTGTTCATAATGATAGTTTGTTGTTTTCTCCAAAATCTGAGGAGCTGATTCAGTTATTGAATTTAGGATATTTTCAGCAGTTTGCATGTGCAATATTTGAATAGATTGTTTGGTGATCCCACACAGCTTTTCGGCCTAGAGGGATAACTGATTTACAACAACAAAGTACACACAGAGCATTCAATATTAATCAAAAAGAGTCTTAAGAGCTGGGGCACTAAAACTTTTGATGGATATCAGTTTGAACTGATAAATCTGTTAAACACCACAGTGCAAAATCTCATTAAGATTATGACTGTTTTAAAAAATACAGATTGTCACGCACAGCGTATGGTAGAACCTGTAATCAGGTAGAGCAGCGTGTGCGAGTCCAATAGACAAAACCAGAGTCCAGTATAGAATAGCCAATGAGCAAGCCGAGGTCAGGAAGCCAGAAGTCAGGATCGTAGCAGGGTAAGCCGAGGTCAGGAAGCCAGAAGTCAGGATAAACGTGAGGAAAGCCAGAGTCAAACGCCAGGAGTCAGTATCAGGAACAAGCCGGGTCGGTAACGGGAAATCAACAGGAACGCGTACTGAGCAGACACTATACGAGATAGGTACAACCATCAGAAGGCAAGGCTGGAGTGTTTCTGAGGCTCTTAAATAAGCAGAGGAAGTCCAGGCAACAATTACTGAATTCCCGCCAAAAATTCAAAGTGCCGTTACGTCACTTCCGGTTCGCGGCCATCTTGGGATTGGCAGAACGTAAAAATCTAAAAGGAGCCGTAGTACCGGCTGGCGCCACTAGGTGGCGTGCAGCGGACCGCGTGCACGCAGCAGGACCGGACCTGGCTCCAACACAGGACGACCGACGCGTGGATCCGCGAGGTCTTCCCCTCCCTCGCGGCGGCTGAGGCTGTCTCGGAGAGGCGGGAGGTCTCCCTCTTCTCCGCGGCGGTTGCGGCTCCCGCGGCAAGGCGGGAGGTCTCCCCCTCTTCCGCCGCGGCTGCCGTGTAGAGGCGGGAGGTCTCCCTCTTCTCCGTGGCGGTTGCAGCTGCCGCGATACGGTGGGGGGTCTCCCTCTTCTCCGTGGCGGCTGCGGTTGCCGCGGCACGGTGGGAGGTCTCCCCCTTCTTCTCGGCGGCTGCCGGGCCAGGTATGTGACAGTACCCCCCCTCGAAGGGGCGGCCACCGGACGACCCTTGGCAAGACCAACCCGTCTCCTGGCGAGGAAGACCCGTACCAGACGAGGAGCGTTGAGACGAGCCGCGGGTACCCAGGAACGACTCTCTGGACCAAGACCTCTCCAGTGGATCAAATATTGCACGCTCCCCTGTTGTCTGCGAGTGGCCAGAATCGTCTGAGGACAACGCCGAGGTGGATCTGCACCAGAAGTCCCCGCAACAGTAGGTCTTGTAGCAGTAAATCGATTGCACACCAGAGGCTTCAGGAGCGAAACATGGAAGACTCGAGGAATCCGAAGGGTACGAGGTAAGAGAAGTTCGTAGGCTACTGGATTGATCCGACGAACAATAGGAAAAGGACCAATAAAACGTGGAGCCAACTTCATGGAAGGAACCCTGAGTTTGAGATACCGGGTAGACAACCAGACCCTCTCTCCAGGTAAATACGCAGGAGCACTGGAGCGTCTCTTGTTAGCCTGATGTTCCTGACGCCTGCCCGCCTGTTGCAGCGCCTCTAATACTGAAGACCACGTGGACCGTATGGTAGCCAATCTCTCCTGTAATTCTGGAACCGCCGAGGCGGGGAATGTTCCGGGAAAGGACTGTGGATGCAGACCATACAAACAGAAAAATGACGATACTCCTGTGGACTCCTGTACGGAGTTGTTGCGGGCAAATTCAGCGAAGGGTAGCAGATTAACCCAATTGTCCTGGTGGTTATTGACAAACAGGCGCAAATATTGCTCCAAGTGTTGATTAGCCCTCTCCGCTGCTCCGTTGGACTGTGGATGATACGCGGATGAGAATGCCAGAGTAATACCCAAGGCCTTAGTGAATTCACGCCAAAAGCGTGCTATGAATTGAGAACCTCGGTCGGAGACAATCTCGGTGGGTAATCCGTGGAGACGGACGATCTCGCGTATAAAAACTTCGGCCAACATGGCAGCAGAGGGCAATTTCTTCAACGGGATCATATGAGCCATCTTGGAAAAGCGATCAACCACCATAAGGATAACAGTGTGACCTCTGGAGTTCGGTAAGTCCACAATGAAGTCCATGGCTATGTGCGTCCACGGAGTCGAAGGAAGAGGCAGAGGATGCAACAGGCCAGCAGGTAGTCTCTTGGAAGACTTATTAGCTGCACACTTGGTACAGGACCGGACGAATAGGACAGTGTCCTTGGCCCAATTCGGCCACCAAAAAGTTCTGGACACGAGCTCCTTAGTACGTGTAATTCCCGGATGTCCCGCCGTCCTGGAACCATGAGAAAGACGGAGGACTCGAGACCGGAAACGAACAGGAACGAACAACCTCCCAGCTGGCAGAGATACAGGAGCTTGAGTCTGCATACTAGCAATACGATCCACCAGAGGAGTATGACAGGTAAGTCGGGTAGCAGCCACAACCTTGGTCGCAGGAACGATCGCCTCGGGTTCGTGACACTCCTCTTCAGGAGACGTGTGCATGCGTGAGAGAGCGTCCGCTTTGACATTCTTGGATCCTGGACGGTAGGTCAGTACAAAGGGAAAACGTGACAGGAACAAGGACCATCTCGCTTGCCGAGGATTGAGACATTTTGTGGTCTCGATGTACTGTAAGTTCTTATGATCCGTTAAGATTAATGTAGGAACTTGTACCCCCTCCAGTAGATGTCGCCATTCCTCCAGAGCAAGTATAACCGCCAACAGTTCCTTGTTGCCGATGTCATAATTTCTCTCCGCAGAAGAAAATCTCCTGGAGAAAAATCCACACAGGTGTAGTGGCCCGCTATATGAGGCCCTCTGGGATAGGACAGCCCCCACGCCTGTCTCAGAGGCATCCACTTCCAGGACAAACGGTAAGAGAGGATCCGGATGTCGCAGTACCGGAGCAGTAGTAAACCTCTCCCTTAACTGGTCAAAAGCGGAGACGGCATCGGGTGGCCATTCAATGGTATTGGCCCCTTTCTTGGTCAGGGCTGTCAGAGGAGCAGCAATCTTAGAATAGTCTCTAATAAAACGTCTGTAATAGTTGGCAAACCCCAGAAAGCGTTGTAACGGTTTCAGACCCACGGGCTGTGGCCAGTCCTTGATAGCCCGTACTTTGGAAGGGTCCATCTCAAATCCCTCTGGGGAAATGACATACCCCAAAAACAAGACCTTGCGGACCTCGAACTCGCATTTCTCCAGTTTGGCGTAGAGCCCATGTTGCCGTAGTCGAAGTAGTACTTCAGCTACCTGCGTGCGATGAGTCGGAAGATCCGAAGAGTAAATCAAAATGTCGTCTAGATACACCACGACAAACTGTTGCAGGAAGTCTCTGAGACAGTCATTGATGAACTCCTGGAAAACAGCTGGCGCATTGCATAACCCGAAAGGCATCACTGTATACTCGTAATGTCCCGACCGTGTATTAAAAGCCGTCTTCCACTCATCGTCAGCACGAATTCTAACAAGGTTGTAAGCCCCCCGAAGATCCAGCTTGGTATAGATGGTAGCACCGCGCAAACGGTCAAACAGTTCGGAGATCAATGGAATGGGGTATGTGTTACGTCTCGTGATGCGGTTAAGACCTCTGTAATCGATGCATGGGCGAAGCTCTCCATTCTTTTTCTTAACAAAAAAAAATCCTGCTCCTGCGGGCGACGTAGATCGGCGAATAAAACCCCGACGAAGATTCTCCTCAATGTATGACTCCATAGCTTTGGTTTCGGGAACAGAGAGCGGATAAACCCGACCTCTGGGTGGCATGGTACCAGGAAGCAGATCGATGGGACAGTCATAAGGTCGGTGCGGGGGTAGTTTCTCCGCCTCCTTCTTGTCGAAGACGTCCGCGAAACACCGATACGCCTCAGGCAGAAGTGAAGTCCCGATGGAGTTCAATGTCACCGACGTAGTCCTCAGAGGTACGAGGCAATGATCCTTACAGGAACTGCTCCAAGCCGTAATCTGGTTGGTACACCAGTCAATGGAAGGGTTGTGACTACGCAGCCAAGGATACCCCAATATAATCGGAACAGAAGGGGAACGGATGAGCAACAACTGCAACGGTTCGCTGTGAACCACTCCCACAGAGAGAGTAAGTGGAGTCGTATGAAGAGTTATGTGCTCTTGGAGAAGAGGCCTCCCGTCGATAGCTTCCACAGACAACGGGTTGGGCAGGGGAAGGGTGGGAACCAGAAACCGGGTACAAAACTCAGAGTCAATGAAGTTGCCGGCGGCGCCGGAATCCAGAAAGGCCAAGGTGTTCACGGAACCCCTAGACCAGACGAGTCGAACTGGGACCGTCATGCGGGTAATCTTGGTTTCAGGGGATGGTCTAATCACACCTATAGTAGGTCCCCTCAGCCTACCTAGGTGCGGGCGTTTCCCGGCCTCTTAGAACAGTTCTTGAGAAAATGTCCCGACAGACCACAATACAAGCATAATCCCTCCTTCCTCCTCCTGCTCCTCTCATGCTCCGAGAGTCTAGCTGCCCCCAGCTGCATAGGTTCCTCCGCAGAATCGGACACCATGGGTGAGGACGGAACTTGGGAAAAATGACGTACAGTGTCCCTCACTCCCCTCTCCTGTCGTCTCAGGCTCTCGCGTTGAGCTTGTCTTTCACGAAGACGTAAGTCCACCTGGGCGACGTACTGTATTACCGCATCCAGGTCCGTAGGAAGGTCTCTAGCCGCGATCTCATCCTTGAGGGTTTCAGATAGTCCATTCAGGAATGCGGCGACTAGAGCCTCGTTGGTCCAGTTGACCTCTGCCATCAAGGTGCGGCATTCGATGGAATACTCCTGAAGAGAACGGGAACCTTGGCGGATAGAGAACAGGGATGCTGATGCCGTACTTCTCCTTCCCGGAACGTCAAATACAGAACGCAGACTTGAGACGAATTCCGAATAGGACCGAACAGGAGGAGCATTTCTCTCCCATAGTGGAGAGGCCCAAGCCAGTGCCTTGCCCGTGAGTAACGAAATCACATAGCCCACCTTAGCCCGTTCAGTAGGAAAGGCATAAGGTGAAAGTTCAAAATGAATCTCGCACTGGTTCAGGAACCCTCTGCATGCTGCTGGCTCACCATCATAACGTTGAGGGGGAGGTAGATGAGCGGGCACAGAATGGACAGGTGCAGGTGGTGGTGGGTGAACCGCAATTGCAGGAGGAGCTTGTAGCGCTGGGTCGGTGCGTTGCAACAACGTCTGGAGAGCTTGGGCAAACTGATCCAGACGATGATCCATCCCATCCAAACGATCCTCCGTAGAACTCTGCTGTCCTACCGATGCAGGTCTCATGTTGGCCTTCTGATTCTGTCACGCACAGCGTATGGTAGAACCTGTAATCAGGTAGAGCAGCGTGTGCGAGTCCAATAGACAGAAAACCAGAGTCCAGTATAGAATAGCCAATGAGCAAGCCGAGGTCAGGAAGCCAGAAGTCAGGATCGTAGCAGGGTAAGCCGAGGTCAGGAAGCCAGAAGTCAGGATAAACGTGAGGAAAGCCAGAGTCAAACGCCAGGAGTCAGTATCAGGAACAAGCCGGGTCGGTAACGGGAAATCAACAGGAACGCGTACTGAGCAGACACTATACGAGATAGGTACAACCATCAGAAGGCAAGGCTGGAGTGTTTCTGAGGCTCTTAAATAAGCAGAGGAAGTCCAGGCAACAATTACTGAATTCCCGCCAAAAATTCAAAGTGCCGTTACGTCACTTCCGGTTCGCGGCCATCTTGGGATTGGCAGAACGTAAAAATCTAAAAGGAGCCGTAGTACCGGCTGGCGCCACTAGGTGGCGTGCAGCGGACCGCGTGCACGCAGCAGGACCGGACCTGGCTCCAACACAGGACGACCGACGCGTGGATCCGCGAGGTCTTCCCCTCCCTCGCGGCGGCTGAGGCTGTCTCGGAGAGGCGGGAGGTCTCCCTCTTCTCCGCGGCGGTTGCGGCTCCCGCGGCAAGGCGGGAGGTCTCCCCCTCTTCCGCGGCGGCTGCCGTGTAGAGGCGGGAGGTCTCCCTCTTCTCCGTGGCGGTTGCAGCTGCCGCGGTACGGTGGGGGGTCTCCCTCTTTTCCGTGGCGGCTGCGCTTGCCGCGGCACGGTGGGAGGTCTCCCCCTTCTTCTCGGCGGCTGCCGGGCCAGGTATGTGACACAGATATGATTATTCATTAACTATCTCAATGCCAGCTATCTGTGTTTCGCACCCTTGGCACATTTGATAAATGATCTCTTTGATATATAGTGACATACTTGTGTATCATACCTTCAAAAAATGGACAATCAATGAATGTGTTAGAAATTTGCTTTGGAAAGGAAAAACAATGCTAGGGTTTAAAGACAAATGGGACTTGAACTAGGGGATTTAGTCATTTTCACACCTTACAAATGAACATTTCCAAAAAAGGTTGAACGTGTTTATTTTGGTTTACTTCAGTTAAAAAGAAGCCCTAGAGTCATTGTAGGAATAGGGAGTCCACCACAATGTCTGTGAATAATTTGGATAGAACAAAATGTTTACATTGATGTTAGCTTGGAATAAGACCTCATATTGTTAAACAGACAGAGCTGTTTTTTATTTTTTGTGCCCTTTGTGAAAATGGCTGTTTTAATATTACTCCGGTGCTGTAATTCTTCTCTCTTATTAAGTGAACTCAGGACAAGAAGGGCCTTCTTTTGATACTATTATTTTAATTACATATGGCAAAAAAAATGAAAAAAAGCACTTAAAAAATCTTTTATTCATCTAATAAAAAAACCTCCCAAATAGATTCTAATATTTAAAGTTATATGGCAATAAACACAAGTAGCATATCGGTATTTCAAAAATTTTCTCCAAAACTGGACATTCTACCCCATGTGCTATTTGGGACATATTCAAAGTTGGTCAGTTCAAATGATCATCAAACCATATACCGTATTTGCTCGCAAATGCTCTGAAAAACACCCCTCATCTTATATTCAAGATCATTTTATAATCAGACTACAAGACTAAGATCCAGATCCCCCACACCGCTGCGCAGACAACCTCCGTTACTGCCGGCACTTCTGCTGGGGCTTCTATGACAGAGTGCCGTTGTCACATGACCTTCCAGTGCTCCACCATAGAAGCCCTGGCGGGAGTACCGGCCAGCAGCAGCGGAGGTTGTCTACGCGCATCGCTCAGACATTTACCGGCTGCTAGAGAGGAGGATCTGCTGCAGCGCTGCAGGGGATCTGGATCCTCATCTCTGGTAGCCGGTGGACGTCTGTGCGATGCGCACAGACATCCTCCGCTACTACCCGACCCTTCCGCCGGGGCTTCTATGACGGAGCACTGGCGTGACGTGACCTTCCGGTGCTAGAAGTCCTAGAAGCCCTGGCAGAAGTGTCGGGTACCAGCAGAGGTTGCACGCAGACATACAATGGCTGCCTCCACTCGACACCAGGGAGTCTGGAGCACAGGCACAAGTGCATTTTTCTCATAGTTTTTATTAAATATGAAAAAAGTGTTGAAATGTGAATTAATATTTACTAATAAAACTTTTTTCTTGTAGGGTAGTCTTATATTCAGGCTTTTTCTTTTTTTTCTAAATTAATATTCAAATTTTGGGGGGTCAAGGTCAAAGTCAAGCCGAGGTCAGGGGGCTAGAGGTCAGGAAACAACAATAAACGAGCTGAGGTCAGGAATCCGGAGGTCAGAGTAAGCAGGGTCAAGCCAAGGTCAAACACTGAACACAAAATCAGAACGCGCACTGAGGAGTAGCACTATGAAACATAGTGGCACGACCATCAGAGGCCAAAGTCTTGATGTCCACTGAGGGTTTATAAAGGATGGGAAGTGACTAGGCACCGATTAGAGGTATTGGCGCCAAAATATGAAAAGTCTGACATCACTTCCCTTTTGGTGGATTCCGGTGGCCATCTTGAGTGTGGCAAAACCATAATCTATAACTATGGGCGACTGCAGTTCATGGTCTTACCACCAGACGGCACAAGGAAGTGTATAGAGGTCTCCCTCTCCTCCTTAACGGCTGGTGCGGCTGTTGGCTGAGAACTTTTTTTAACCGCTGGGCGGTTTCAATTTGGTGAATACGACGGGTCATAAGAGCGATCGGGGGCCCTACATCTTTTTTGTTGCTGAATGCCTTGAAGTTACATTATGTAGCATTAAAGCTACATTGACAGATTGGGTGTTGCCATAAAATAAGAGCTTCCGTGTTATTATATAGAAACATTTGACGGCAGATAAGAGTCATTCGGCCCATGTAGTTTGCCTTCCGATATAAACCTCTATCAGTCCTTGGACAGGCTCCACAGTGCGGATAGCTTTATGTCTATCCCATGTCTGGTTAAATTCCCTCACTGTATTAGCCTCCACCACTTGTCCTGGAAGACTGTTCCATTTATTTACTTTCCTGATAATTCTTGCCCTTCAAACTACTGAATATTTTTGTAGGTCTCCTCTTAACTCTCCCCAATGTGTTAATATGCTGCTGGAGATGGGATCTCCAGAACTGTACGCAATATTCTAGGTGAGGCCTGACCATAGAGCTTTAAAGTTGCAGAACCCTCTTCCTGCTACTAATGCCTCTCCCAGGGGCGTACCTAGAGTATTTGGCACCTGGGGCAGATCTTGTATGTGGCACCCCCCCACACACAAACACTTTAAAACTGAATAGCTTCTATCGTTATATACTGGCGCAGACATTGAAGGTGGTACAGCATTACTGTTATCATTATATACTGAGGCAGACATTGACGGTGGTACAGCATTACACCTATCACTATATACTGAGGCAGACATTGATGGGGGTACAGCAAAATAGGACAAAAAAATTCAATAACAATATTAATATATATATATATATATATATATATATATATATATGATTGTTAACAGCAACCGCTCGGCGCCCCTCTCTCTCCTCCGTGTAAAAAAAAAAAAGTGACGATGCTGCCGGGGATCCGGACATGTGGTCACCCTAGCCCGTGGCACCCCCCTGATGAGCGGCACCCGGGGCGGACCGCCCCCCGCTAGGTACGCTACTGGCCTCTCCTTATGCAACCCAGCATCCTGTTTGCCTTTTTACAGAAATGCTATTGGATTGTCTGCTAACTTTTAAGCCATCAGAAACAATTACCCCAAAGCCCTCTCTTCCCTTGTCACTACCAGCACAGTTCATCCAATGCTATTTTCTGTCTTTGGATTTTTATGTCCCAAGTGCATTATTTTACATTTTTCTAACATTCTCTTAATTTATTTAATTATTTGCCATTTTAGTTGTTCAACTGGCTGGTCTGCTCTTGCAGACCTTAGTATCATTTGAAAAAAAGACATACCATACAATTTAGACCTTCTGTAATCTCACTAATAAAAATATTGAAAAGAACACTTTGTATACATAATGGTTATATCACAACAGTACAGTACACATACACACACACACACACACCAATGCCTCTCTACTCAGTGACGTAACAAGAAAATTGGGACCCCCAAGCTCCTCCTAGACACACACTAAGATACTAACATACTTACACACAGACAGTAAAATACTTACACACACAAGTGGGAGCCTCCTTTATGCCAATGTCTCTATTACCCGGGGGTCACATAATGCATGTTGTGTGACCCTGCTGGGCACGACCCTGTACTTTTCTGCTTTGGGCTAACTTGAAATTGAAGGTTACCCCCAAAGTCAAGACTGCATAAGAACCATTAATTTGGTAACCATCAAACCAAGCCACACATAATCTAATTTTACTCTACTAAAGAGTTAATATTTCAAAGACTTTTGAACCTTGCATGATGCCTGTTTGCTACAACGATGGCACACAAGTTTGTGTGACTAATGTCAAGCCACTAACCAGTCCAGGGAGAGCACCATAAATGAAAGGCAAAGGTCAATTATTCCGTTATCACAAGGTTTCTCTTGAGAATAGCAGTACTGTGCTCAACAAGTAGACACTTCCTTATGCATGTTTTTGACCTTTAAATGCAGAACCTTTTTGCAGGCCAATTACTTTACTCCAGATATAAAATAGCATGTTGAATGCTTAATATAGCATTGAGTCAGTGACAGCCAGTAGTCAAAAGCAATACACTAATGTGCCATGTAAAGCTGACAGTAAACTCTCAAGGGTACAATTTATAATTATGCCATTTATTTTATTTACTCAGTAATCGACTGAAATAAGGCATGACTCTGAATCTGCCATTCAAATAAGACCAAGGAGTACTGTTCAAAAATGTCAGTTTTAAGTACAAAGAGGCTGTAACAAAGGTATTCAATAGATGAGAAGTACTGAGGTTGATGACCTCATCCACTGTAGGTTATTAATTAAAATATATAGAAAATAGCCCTAATCAATAAATTACATGTATATCATTTATATAATTGTATATATGTAAAAACATTGTTCAGTTGAATATGCGAGAGAAACAAAAAAAGAAATAGTATAGGCTTTAATATGAATCCACCATATGATAACTTCCTCTGATCTGACCATTACTTCCAGTCATTTTTAATGAGGTTGTTGCATTGGTCCCTGAAAAAGGGAGATCGTAATAGACTTCTTCATGAATCTCTCTATAGTCCTGATTTTTCATTAGAGATATAATTGTTGAGGAAAAACATTTACTGAAGTGATAAATCTAATTGGCAATTAATTACAGTAACTGTAAGTTTAATAAACATTGAAATGCTAATTCTATTCTTATTAATGTGATGAACCTGTTTTAAACTTATATGACTGTGCCAAAATCTGGTCAAGGAAATACTCACCTCAAAAAAAAGCATTGCCTATTACTGGTATAAACACAGTTCTTCTTAAGAGTAATTATTGATGCCAAACAATTTTGATTTAGAGTTCCACTCACATACCTAAAGAAAAAGCTGTCCAATCATTAACACCTTAAATGAATACAACACACTAGCATTTACTCATTACTATGCATATATAAACAGACATCAGCCATTGATTGTTTTCTCATTTATAAATATAGCACTCCAATATTCTTTAGCATGATTTAAAATTTGCCAGCAAAGCCTTAGAAACCTTAGTATGTATATGCTAGAAGAGTGAGGGAAGGGGGATGATATGTCAATGGATTTAATAAAACTCAAGAGGATTACATTTTCGCAAAAAAAAAATATGGGTACCACAGGCCACGATTTAAACCCCAGAGAATGGAGCATTGAGGGATTATGTGAGAAAATTTTACTTAACAGAATGGGTAGTAGATACCTGGAACAGACTTCCAGTGAAAGCAGTACAGGTAAATACAGTAAAGGAATTAAATAAAGCTCAAGGTGTGAACAAAGATATCCTATTAATTTTATGGACAATAAATAAAATATTTACCATCACACAGGGCTCGGCTTCTCTCTGCTGTTTAAGCTTTTGATACTTTGTATTTGCTATATAGTAGGATTGTGGTCTGTATTATTATCCTTTGGTGATTGCATTAACATTTCACTATATTCTTTGCTGTACCGACCCTCTTTTTGCTTATAAACATATTCTAAAAAATTAACAAAAAGTAACTGCAAAAGAGCTGACTAGATAGGCCAAATTGGTTATTTTCTTCATACATTATATATCCATGTAACATTACACATTAGATTTAATAAGATTTCTGCTTGTGGAAAGATATTTGCATTGTGAATTAAGAATATGTTTCCAGCTCAAATACTCTATTTTATGGTCATGAAAGGTGGTCCTTTAATAAAACAGGATTTACTTTGTACAAAGGCTTCACTGGATATGGGAATGTTTTATGTGCTACTAGGTCAGGGGTGTCCAGGTTTTTTCTGCAGTGGGCCACTTCATCAGAAATGTATACGTGCATGGGAAAATATGGCCTTTTAGCTTTATAATGCATATTAACACAGGGTTAATTTGGCAATAATGAAAAAATGACGAACAGTTTTTTGATTAACTTTTATATGTCATTCTATCAATACTAAATTACTTAAACAGTAAAACAAAGTCAGTCCACAAACCATTTAAAACAAGTTTAGCCAAATAAAACTGCACAAGGCTGGAGCACACTGTGGGTACAAACTGGATTTAAAATGGCTGACACACACTGGAGGCAGGGCCGGATTAAGAGCATCATGTACCTGGTGCCGAGGATGTTGGTGGCCATTTTATGGAAACAAATAAAACAGACAGAATTTTATGTCCTTGGCATCAATGTGTACTGAACAAAGATGACATCAGTGCTCTGCAGAAAACACAAGATAGTATCTTATGTGATGGGATTGGGAGTACCTCAGTACACTAAAAAAAGTAATCATACACAGGATGCCTGAAGTCACAATTTAGTGCCACTAATCCTTTCTAATAAAATATGCTGATTGAAATAGAGTGCCACACTCTGCCACACTGACATCCAAACACACACACACACCAGGACAGGCTCTGCAACACCGACACCCAAACACACACCAGGACAGGCTCTGCCACATCAACACCCAAACACACACACCAGGACAGGCTCTGCCACACCGACACCCAAACACACACACCAGGACAGGCTCTGCCACACCTACACCCAAACACACAAACCAGGACAGGCTCTGCACACCGACACCCGTATCAGGATGGATTAAGCTATACAAAGCATAAAAAATGCTTTCCACTCTGCTTTGTTGTTTGTGTGTTTGCCCCCTTGTGTATTGATGCCCCAGCCAGGTCCCCCATTTAGTATTAATGTACTCCCCCACACACTCTTGTGTATTGCCCCATATATATTTGTGCCCCCAGCCAGCTCCCTTTGTGCATTTATGCCCCCCACCCCTGTGTATTGATTTTTATGTAACACTCCCTTGTGTATTGATGCCCCCACCCCCTTTTGTACTCGTTAATGTAATGCCCCCCATACCCATGTGTATTGTAAACAGCCACCCCCCTTTTGTATTAATTTATGTTATGCCCCAACCACCCTGTTGTGTGCTTATAATCCTCAACCGACCCCTTTTTGTATTATTTAATTGTTGACCCAAGGCAGCCCGCTTTTGAATATGGGTTCCCTTCCATCTATCACCCTAAGTATTTTTTTTAAATACTCCCTTCCCCTGCAGACTGCTTTCCTCCGACATATTCTTCTCCCTGTCACGATGAACTCTTCCGTGTGAGCCCACCCCCTTGAGCATCATGTCGCATCTTCAAAGGGACAGGGCAAAGAGCCTTACTAAGGCACTGGGGGGCATGGTGCCTGCACGCCGACTGCTTCAAAATCATTAAGTGGTCGGGAATAGGTAGGACATTGCAAGAGCTATACGTAGAGCTGTACGTAGATTTATCCAATGGAGAATAACTGTTAGTCGGACAGTAATGATACAATCGTTTGATTTCCTGTTCCTTGGGACATTTGTATGTTACCTTCACACCACCACTTATAATACCTTGCTTTACAAAGGTTCATGCGACGGCCTATAACTGCTTCAAAGGGAAGTCCAAGGGAAAAGAATTGTCTTTAAGCGTTACAGTACCATATACACACACATATATATATATATATATATATATAGTTTCCTATAGTTTTATAGATCCTTTTTTTCCTAGAACACAATGTAATTAGCTTGCTGTTTTAATTCAAAATACCATTTCACAGTTTCACAGTTTCACAGTTTAAGCTGCAAAGCCTTGGTTTCTTTTAACAGAAATTGGTGAGGTATTTCTATTATAAATAAAAAAAAAAACTGCCTCAGATAGTTTTAACTCTCTTGGCTGCTAGTCAGCTAGCTTTGTAAGGTCAGATCAATTACTTCCTCACTATTCTGCCAGTGTCAACAAATGGTTAATTTGTCACTTCTGGTGTATAATTGCAGCATATTTCTCCAGTGAAGAATTTCAGACCTAAAACCAGCATTTAATATTGAGCTGCTAATTGCTTCCTTTACAAGTGATATTTCCTAGGGCAATGCATTATCTGTGTGTCAGATACCTACAGACATAAAATTGTTGTGGTTAGTTCTTTTCTCCTTACAGCACCAATGTCTTACTATATTTTCTTTTTGTTGCAGTGTTTTCTTTTTTTCTACGATTGTCACTGTCATTAACTACCTGCTCTGATCTCTAGTGGCAGGTGTCACAAAGGCATTGCACTGCTGGGGCTGTATTCAATTCTGTCTGTTACGTTATGAGACCATGATACCATCACCCATGGAGCACATACTTTATAGTATTTTTAATCTTATGTAACATTACAGGAGAACTCAGTTTTGTTGATGGATTTTTTAAAGGTTGCAAGCATCTTATTATTAATTATTGACATATGAATTAATCCTTTGAAAAATTTATGGTGCTCACCTATATATCTTCTCCACCTACATAACATTTTCAGTGTTGTGTGACAGAGTGAGTTAACATCAAAATATAAAATAAAATGTTAAAAAGTAATGGGGTTACTCTCATGGAAACCAAAGGTTGCTACTTTTCCATGATAGAAGTCAGTAAAAATCTTTAGTAAAATAAATTAAACAGTTTAGATGCAAATTCTTGTTCTTAGATGCACATTCTTGTTCTAGATGCAAATTCTTGTTCTTGGGTAAAACATTGGCTTAGAGATAGAGTACAGATAGTTATTAAAAATGGTACATTTTCAAGCTAGTCAAAAGTGGTAAGTGGTGTCCCTCAGGGTTCTGTTCTGATGAAAGTCAGTAATGACTGAAACGTCGACTTGACTTTGAATAAAATGAAATTGTCTATTTAAAGACCTGGAGTGCTGACCATCTTTTTGAAAGTGTTTTATATATATATATATATATGACCTGGCAATAGGCATTGAAAGTCATGTGTCTGTGTTTGCAGATGACACTAAACTAGGTAAAGTAATACAGTGCAAGCAGGATATTCCTGTGCTGCAGAGGGATCTAGATAGACTGGGGGACTGGGCACACAAATGGCAGATGAAATTCAATGTAGATAAATGTAAAGTTATGCACTTTGGGATAGGGAATGCACAAGCAACCTACACCCTAAACGGTAGTGAATTAGGGATAACGACAAATGAGAAGGATTTGGGAATTGTTATAGACAACAAACTAGGCAACAATGTGCAATGTCAGTCAGCTGTTGCTAAGGCCAGTAAGGTATTGTCGTGTATAAAAAGGGGCATCAATTCGCGGGATACAACTATAAAAAAATATATATTTTGCCTCTGTATAAATCAATGGTAAGGCCGCACCTTGAATATGCTGTGCAATTTTGGGCACCTATTCTAAAGAAGGATATCATAGCACTAGAAAGGGTGCAGAGGCAGCTACAAAATTAATAAAAGGAATGGAGCACTATAGTTATGAAGAAAGGTTAACAAATTTAAATCTGTTTAGTTTAGAAAAACGGCGCCACAGAGGGGATATGATAGCATTATATAAATATATTCGGAGCCAATACAAACCATTGTGTTGAAATCTGTTCATAAACAGGACTATGCATAGGACACGTGGTCATGTGTTTAGACTGGAAGAAAGGAGATTTAGTCTAAAGCAGAGGAAAGGTTTTTTTTACAGTAAGGACAATAAGGATGTGGAATTCTCTTCCTGCAGAGGTAGTTTTATGAGAGTCTGTACAGACGTTTAAACAGCAACTGGATGGATACTTGGAAAAACATAATATTCGGGGATATAATCTTTAATTATGGGGAAACAGCTTATTGATCCAAGGAGAAATCTTACTGCCATTTTGGGGTCAGGAAGGATTTTTTTTTCCCTGGTTAGTGCAAAATTGGAAAGAGCCAAACTGGGGTTTTTGCCTTCTTTTGGATCAACAGTAACAAATTAACAGATATAGGAAAGGCTGAACTTGAAGGAGGCATGTCTTTTTTCAGCTTATATACATATAACTATAACTATGTATAACTATTTACTATCATCCAGTTTTGTCAACCAATGCCATAAAGTCCTCATGTTTGGCTGTCATATTAGATCACACCAAAATTATTTAAGAAGGCTTGCAGCTACTCATCCTAATTTTCACAATACTCACTCTTCTAGACCTTCTAATATGCACCAAGAATAGTAAATGAAAAGTACCTTATGTTCCTTGTATGAGATTGAGAAAGAACACAGTCATATAGCCAAGACATGCAGAAAACTGGTAGTCATTTTTTGTGATCTATTTAATAAAGAAAGTAACTGATGGAAGTCGTATCTCGTATGTAGGCATCAACATAAATTATCAGCATTAATAATACAAACACACCCTCTCTGTGCAAATGAATACGAAAAACTTATCATAGAACAGAGCCCCAAAAGTGTGCCAGCTATTAGAGGATAACTGTTAAGCAGTTATCAAGACTCAATTACAGAAAGTTCAATTTGGATTCCATATGTACAAAGAAATAATAAATATTCATACAGTGAAGGTATTTTGTACAACATGGAGGCTTTTTGCTAAAGACAGGTTGATGAGACGTGGCTGACAAAAATGTTCATATTTGATTAACAATGTAATACTTACTCACCTGAATCAAAGATTAATGTGTCATAAAAAGAAATCTAACTAAATGTCACAGATTAACAACAAGGCCAATGTCCAAATCAAGATTACATAAAAAATACAAATACAAAATACAGAAATTAATCTGCAAAAAGTACCGGTATTAATCTTGCATTCTTGTTCATCATGTTTAGTTTCCAAAAATATATGGTTTGATGGGGTAGATATATTTGGCTGAATTCAAAGATGTCCCCAATAGGACACAAGCCCAGGAAGACCAAAATGGTTTTGAATATGAATATGCTAATTGTACTTATTGCCCTATAACTTGCAAAAAAACATTCAGTATTTCTGAACTCAGGGCAATTGTTATTTGCTAATTTGCCTTAAATGAGAAAAAAATCTATACACAAAAAACTGAGTCATTGGATCAACATTATATGTATGGTAATTGTCACAACTCCTTGCAAACATCTCCTTAATTCATTTTGTAGCGAAACGGATATGTGGGTTCTGCAACCTACATGATTACATGGAGTTCCACAAATGTTCTATGTTATATTTTTCTTATATTGTTCTATGCTTATCCTTATCTGCTATTTTAATGTGCAGTGTTTTTCTTTTTCCATAGCCCTATAAATGAACAAATTGAGAAAAAAAACATACATAATTGTCTGCCATCAGTTAAAAATAAGCTCTTACTTTTTAGGGTTTTCCTCAAGGGAAAATAAATAAATAAGAATAATGAGTCTAAAAGCAATATTGGAAAAGGTATGTCATACAAATTGGCCCTACAATCACATATAGTCAGGGCCTGCACTTCGCCGCCCCAAGCCCCCCTTTTTATTTATTTTTAAAGCGAAAGAGAGAGAAAGGGGCGCCGAGTGGTTTTCGCTTACCAAGCTGTCAGTACCCGCTCGGCGCCCCTCTCTCTCCTCTCTCTCCTCTTTGGTGAGTCTCCCTGTTCGGTCTCGGTGCCGGCTTGTAATGGTGAGTGCCGGAAGATTTCCGGCGCTCAGCATTACAAGCCGGCACCAAGACCGAACAGGGAGACTCGCCGCAGGACTGCTGAAAGGTAAGTACCGGGGGGGGGTAGATAATGGGGGGGGGTGGCAGGGACGGAGGGAGAGGAAGGGTAGATAAGGGGGGGGCGGCGTTTTAAAATTCGCCCCAGGCGGCATTTTCCCTGGGCCGGCCCTGCATATAGTGGCAACAGAAAAGATATACTTTGTTACCGTCTACATTATTTATAAGAAACAGGGAATATCCAAAAGATCCAAAAGCATTAGCTGGTGCATGAATAGAAACTGGCTATTAATCTACAGAATGTAATAATCATTTCTGTCCTGACTTTAACATCTTTTTGCCGAAGTTTCCATGACTGTTCATGTAAATCCCCCACATCTAAACTCTTTAGTCTTTATTTTTCTCTGCAGGCGGCTGATTTGAAGTGAGCGATTTCATTTTTCATTTTCACGCTGAAAACAAAAAACTACCTGTTGATCAGGAGAGGGGGAACGTGATTTCAACAGAAACGTTGCCTAGCTTCAAATGTAACTTAGTAACAAGGTACTAGAGAAATCTGTGTAGTATTTCAAAGGGAAGCTTGGATTCTGCTGAATTGTGTACACAAGCTGCAGATGATCTGTATAATTAGAGATCTTGTTAGTGCAGTAACTTGTGATGCTGTATGCAATCAAATCACTAGCCTTCTTGGTATAGTAAAAACCTAGTATTTTGGTTATGTTTGAAAAATCATGTAGATATAGTGGACATAATGCTCGACATATCGACATATTCATTTAAAAAATACTATTTGTTTGTGTTAACAGCCAGAATCAAGAAAATCTGAGGTTTTAGCATAATATTTTGGTCACAAACACAAACCAAAGCTAGACACCCCTTCTGAGCTGAGAAATGTAAAGTAGCATGAATTGACTGGTAGTAAAAGTTCTTCCATTTTTGGAATGTAATACAATGTTAATATGACAAACATATGTAAAGTGGCAAATAATTTTATATATAAATATTTGTGCATTAATGAGTTAAGGGTGTCAAATGAATATCTGAACATGGCTAGCATAATGGCTGTGAATTGGAACAACACAAATACAACAGAGGAGACAAACTACTAGATTAATTACATTTTTAGTGCTGAAAAATGACACTTGGGTGTTATGCTAATATAATATTTTGTCTGCTTGTTCTAAGAGCTATAATATCATGGTTGAAGTCAGAGCTTTCACAATGAGAATGACAAAAAACAGTTTCTAAATAACACCTCTTGTAGTATTTGCTGTGATTATAATTATATATTTCACGAGAGCAGTTAGAAAACTGAAAATAAACTGGAATTTCTTCATAGTCATAGCCCACTATGCAGATTTTAGAGCCAGAAACCAGATCAGCAAAGGAAGATGCTACAAGCCATTAACATGCATTAAATATTCCTAGTTTATAGCTTTCTTGGTTTTGGAGAGATAAATGCTCTCTTCTGTGTGTGAGGGACACCTCTCCTTATGGAGACATAATATGAAAGTTGAAGTTTAATGGGACTCTTGGAATTATGGGTAATCATCTCTTGCCAGAGCATGGTTGTAAAACGCAAACTTATAAGAGTTGGCTCTCATTTCTTCCCTTTGTGTTCTCAGTCATATTCTTATGTCGAAAGAGAAAGGTCTCTGCCAGCTGTGTCCTCTCTACTTCCTTAACCACTCAGGTGGGGACACTTTGTGTGGTAATGCGATTGTTTACAAGGATTCTAAAGGCCAACAAATTACAGTGGAGAAATCCAGGTCCCCAGTCTTGGCAGCTGTTTGAGTCAATGTCCTTGAGGAGTGATTGCAGAAAGAAATATGAGGATAGTTGGGATATGATATTTTTCTAATAATGAATATTTAACCGTTCAATTTCTACAGTCCTCCGTATTATTTACCAGCAATTTCACTATAGCGTGTAGCAATGCATACTGGGTTATTAGGTACATACACAGGAATGTGTTGAGAGCCATTCCAGAGGTAAGAGATAGCTTTGTTGACATTAAACGTGTTAGGGCTCACAAACTCATCTCTTTTTATGTGTACTAATTATAATGAATTCCCAATGGTGCATTATCGTTTGCATAGGAAACTTCATCTAAAATAGATATAGTCCCAGAATCAGAACACCCCTACATGTTTTTACACATTGCTAGATAAAGATAATAGGATTGTATAATATGCCTCTCCCAGTAGAAACATGTAAAATGTGTCTTATTCAATATTTCTGTGTAGAACACTTAAGGGGAACCCTCTTGTCCTCATCCTGCTGTAACTTTCTTAAAAGCTTTACACCGTCCCATTTCACAACCAGTCTTCAGGCTAAAGGGAGTGATGCTATTCTCGACTGACATCAGAGGTCCCATATCTGAAGCTGGGGATTGGTAAAAATAAAACCCTATTATTGGGGCCTGAATCTTCAAAAGTTGGCATATTATGGCCTAGGTTGACTAGGCCTAGGGCATTAGATTCATGGGGCAGGAACCCCTCTGTCCCATAACAGGGTGCCTGATTGCCCTATTAAGCAATCACTCTCCCTGTCACCACTACTCAATGGGCGAATTATAGAGAGATCACAATCTCCCCTACCAGCCCATTAACAATATAGAGGGCTCCTGTGGCGCACTTCCTTTAAAAGTCGAGCACTTGGATATGACATCATATCCCAATGGCCAGTAGTAGGAAACCGTTGTGCAGGGGTGGCAAACAGCATTAACCTTGGTTAGGCCTAGGGCAGTGACGAAGATTAATACTCCACTGTTTTCGAGGAAAGATAGCAATGACAATCTACTAAGGTTTATGTGTTTAGCGTACTAGACTGCAATCAAGTTTTTTGTTTTTTTAAATCAATCAAAACCTGCAGTTGTTCATAAAGCCCCATTTGGATAACTGAGCAAATCATGCCTTTCATTGAGCTCTAATTGAGTTTAATCCATGTTGAATAGGACTAGTCAGTGTAGAGTGCAAATATTAGGGTCATATGGCTCTATGGGTTGCTAATCCATACTGTCAAACTTGCTCTCTCAGGCTAAAAGGTTTGAGGATCTACCTGTTTTGGAATTTATATCTTTTTATGACACATACAGCTCTCTTTAATATAAAAGGAAGTTTATCAAGAAGGATCTGTGGGACATTCTGGACAGTTTCTCATAAACCACTGTTCAGCATATAGTCATATATTCCCACCTGAGGGAGAACTTGAACACAGAATAGGTGTAAATGATGTTCCATAACAAGCTGTCAGCTTAAGGGCTCTTCTCCCAGTACAACTCAGTCCCCTGTGCAGTCCTGCTCTTTAGGGATTGCTCATTTTCTCCTTTAAAATATGTGATAAATCAACCTGACATATTCACCCAGAATATAATCTGTTTGGCTGTAAAACTCAGACTCTGGGCTCCTACACAGTGGGTTTTTATAAACATGCTCTGTTAGCCTGCACTGCTCAAGTGAATGAGTTTGGGAAAGATGGATGGGTTGGGATCCAAGCACTTTTACAGGCCTTGAGGTTTTTCTCCGAGGTAATGTTAACTCTTTCAGAGCAGACATATTCAGGGATTGTGGTAACAATGATGGAGATATTAGAGAGAGGAAAACCGTAATAGAAAAGAAAGTGAGTGGCCATGACTATTTTAATGGCAAATGCTTCAATGGCTATAATTTTTGCAAATCCTTCTATTATAAAACAGTACATGTTGAAACACCAGCATATATGCTTAGACATAACTGCTAAAAACTAGATGTTACATTTATTTACCGGTGATGGTATTATGGCATCGCTGAGGTCATAACAAAAAACTTTCTATCTTTTCACAATGACTTTAAAATCTGATTAAATTTTGTAGGTACTGCACAGTAATATGAGTAATATATTTATGTATATTTTATTTATTTCACTGTTTTACTTATTTTTAATTAAAATATTGAAACAGCCTCATCAAACACTATGCACTATTCACTAAACCTCTTCCATTTACTGATGCCCGCTGGATTAATAGGACACACCAGCATGATGACTGTCCCTTTCAATTTACGTGATGCCCCCGTTTTTAAATGCTTTGGGGGTTTTACAGAAGTCCCCCGCATGTATTTGCCCCTCTCCCTGCCTGCTGCTTTTTGCCATACAAGAGATGCATTCAACCAAAACTTATCTCCGGACTTGTGAAATACCGTATTTGCTCGATTATAAGACAAGGTTTTTTCATCAAAAAGTGTTCTTATTGATTTCAATAGGAGAGCTTTACTGCCACAAACTGACTGCTGCAAGCAGCCAATTGGTAGAGTGAATTGTCACACCGTGACATGGCAACAAGCTGCAGCTTATTAAAGTAGTCACAAGTACTTTCATTTGCATTTTTATTTGGTGAATGCTAAACTGTCTTTTTAAATACGGTAATAAAAAGCAACAGTGAAGAGCATTTGGTGCACATGTATGCAGACAGAAACACCCAGTGCCCCTGAAAGACTCAGTTCACCATAATGGTGAAACTTGAAGGCACGCTATCAATTGGTACTGAAGCAAACACAATTTACTTTATTGATTTTTCAACAAAATTTTAGGCACAACTGAAACATACAACAGCAGCTGTTCATGTTTTGTGAGGGTCAGTCTGAAAGTTCTATGGCGGTCTCTAATAGCAAAAATAATAAAAATATTTTTAAACACTTCTGTGTGATGACTTAGCACAAGGCAAGCTGGTATCTCTTGTTTTGAGTTATTATTGACTAAGTAGCTTAACCTTTTGCCTTAACAGGGTCCCATGGTGTAGGCCTTCAGTATATTTGGGAGAATCTCTCTGAATTTAGTATTCAATTTGGGGGAGCCTTGTCATGTATGACACTAGTTCAGTTTTGTAAAAAATAATTCTGTTGTATTCATACACAGATAATTATTTGGTATTCATCCAACAATTACTTTAGTGAACAACGTGCTACGTACTAGTGAAAAATAACTATGATTGTATTGCCATCCCCAGGCAATCTTCTGCAGAAAAAATAGCCAAGACCTCAAATACCTTTCTCTTAAAAACCAGTGACTACAACAATGTGGGTGTTACACATGTAATTGATATAGATTACACGACACTGCCAGACACTTAAGTGCACACAAAAAAAACAGAAGCACATTTTTCTTTAAGGTCTTCGCTAAACAGGCAACTCTGTCACTAAGACAGAATGACAGAATGTCACGGCAACAAAACACGTACAGGTAGCTTTTCTCTCTGTGATTCCATTGCAATCAATAAAATGTCTTCTTGCTGAGATTTTTATCAGGTTATTGGTAGGATGCCACAGCTGTGTTTAAAACTGACACTTTTAACCTCTTGCACATGTAGCTTGCCCAATGTCAATGAAAATACAACCCAAATTTTTATACTTACATTATGCCACTGTGTCAATTAAGCATGAAGTTACTAAATTATAATTGTTGTATGTGTATATTGTATATGTGTATAGTTACATATTTGTTGAATAGGCTTGCCTATTAAAATAATTTAAAATCTCCAATAGAATGAGGGTCCTTTATATGATAATAGCTTTATAATATTGCATTTCCTAACTTTCCACTGTCATAGTCAGAGAATACATAATAGAGACATGCCAGTTCATTTGTATCTGTTTCTAAGGAAAAAAGAGAAAGTCAAAGAATAAGACAATGATAAAAATAAAAACTGTGGTTTTTAAAATTAGTGCATTACCAATGGAGGTTTATCAATGGATTCAGCATTGTGGACAATATATCTTAATACCCATGTTCGGTTACCATATTGTACATTGGAAGTCTTAAGTTTACAAAAATAAAAATTTCAAATAATAAAGTCAAGCACTTATTGTCAAGTATCTGTCACGTACAAGTAGTAGGAGACACCGTAGTCAGGTAGGACTCCAGGACAGAACAAGTTCAAACAAGCCGAGGTCAGGATTCCGGAGAGCAGGATAATCGATAAACGTAGCCGAGGTCAGGATCCAGGAGCTCAGGATAAACGATAAACGTAGCCGAAGTCAGGATTCAGGAGATCAACGTATCCAGGAACGCTCCTCGGGACCGAGACCTCTCCACTGTACCAGATACTGTAGGCGTGAAATACCGGAGGAATGCGAAGTGTTCTGGGTAGCGAGAGTTCGTAAGCCACCGGATTAATCCGACGTAGAACCGTAAAGGGCCCAATAAACCGTGGAGCCAACTTCATGGAAGGGACCCGGAGTCTCAGGAACCGTGTAGACAGCCAAACCCTATCGCCATGCCGATACGAGGGGTTGGGAGAACGTTTCTTGTTGGCCTTACGTTGCTGGAGCTGAGCAGCGCGTTCCAGTGCGGAATGAACCGAAGCCCAGGTGGCACGGATGGAAGCAAGCCTCTCCTCTAGATCTGGAACAGGTGACACTGGTAACATCTCTGGGAGAGACTGTGGATGGAGGCCATAAAGACAGAAAAACGGAGAGATCCTAGTGGACTTCTGGAGCGTGTTGTTCCTTGCGAATTCAGCAAACGGCAGTAGATCGACCCAATTATCCTGGTGGTCATTGATGAAGAGACGCAGGTATTGCTCCAGATGTTGATTCGCTCTCTCAACCAGGCCATTCGTCTCAGGGTGATATGCCGAGGAGAAAGCTAAAGTGATGCCCAAGGATTTAGTAAATTCACGCCAGAATGTTGCCACAAATTGGGTACCTCTGTCTGACACAATTTCCAGGATAAAAACGTCTGCCAAGGTGGAGGTGCTGGGTAATTTCCGTAGCGGAATAAAGTGAGCCATCTTAGAGAAACGGTCGACCACCACGAGAATCACGGTATGTCCCCTGGACGGAGGCAACTCAACAATAAAGTTCATGGCCACATGAGTCCAGGGAACCGAGGGACAGGGAAGAGGTCAAATAAGTCCAGCAGGACGAGTGCAAGAGGATTTGTTAGCTGCGCACCTGGTACAAGATTGGACGAAAGCTGTAACATCCCTGCCCCAGTGAGGCCACCAAAAAGTCAGTGGAAGTAACTCCTTGGTGCGCACCACTCCAGAATGTCCCGAGGTTCTGGCACCATGAAGTGTGCGTAGGATAGGTACCCACAAACTGGGAGGGACATACAGTCTCCCTGGAGGCAAGGAGTCCGGAGCTTGACCTTGAGAGCGAGTGATGCGATCCAGAAGGGGAGCATAACCCCGTAACCGAATGACCACAACGACCTTGGTAGAAGGGACGATGGGTTCAGGCTCCCTGCTCTCCTCCTCTGGTTGTATATGCATGCGAGATAACGCATCCACCTTAGCGTTCTTTGAACCGGGACGGTACGTCAGCACGAAGGGAAAGCGGGAGAGGAAGAGGGCCCACCTGGCTTGATGTGGATTGAGACATTTGGCAGATTCCATGTATTGGAGGTTCTTATGATCGGTCAGGATCAAGGTAGGTACAGAAGCCCCCCTCCAGCAGGTGACGCCACTCGTCCAAGGCCAGGATAACCGCCAATACTTCTTTATTGCCAATATCATAATTCCTCTCAGCTGCGGAGAAGTGCCTGGAGAAGTAGGAACAAGGATGGAGTGGTCCGCTGTAAGAAGCTTGTTGGGAGAGTATAGCTCCAACCCCAGATTCAGAAGCATGCACCTCCAGGACAAACGGCAGAAGATGGTTGAGATGCCGTAACACAGGAGCCGTCGTGAACTTCTCTTTGAGAAGAGCAAATGCAGAAACGGCCTCGGAGGACCACTCGGAGACATTGGCCCCTTTCTTGGTTAAGTCTGTGAGAGGTGCAACAATCCTCGAGTAATTACAGATGAAGCGTTGGCAAAACCAAGGAAATATCAAACCCCTCAGGAGTGATAACGTATCCCAGGAAAGTCACCTTGCGGGTCTCCAAGACGCACTTGTCAAATTTGGCAAACAGTCCGTGTTGTCGAAGATGACTCAGTACTTGACAAACCTGTTCGCGATGGGTGGATAAGTCCGCAGAGTCAATCAGGATGTCATCCAGATAAACAATGCCGAACTGCTGGAGAAAGTTCCGAAGACAGTCGTTAATAAACTCTTGAAACACCGCTGGAGCATTGCACAGACCGAATGGCATGACCAGGTACTCGTAGTGTCCAAAACGTATGTTGAATGCTGTCCTCCATTCATGGCCAGCAAGGATACGGACCAAGTTTTAGGCCCCACGAAGATCTAACTTGGTAAAGATCTGGGCCCCACGTAACCTATAGAAGAGTTTGGAGATGAGGGGAATAGGATAAGAATTGCGTCTTGTAATCCTATTCAGACCCCTGTAGTCGATACATGGCCTCAGTTCCCCGTTCTTTTTCTTAACAAAGAAAAATCCAGCCCCAGCCGGGGAAGTCAAACGACGGATGAAACCCCGCTTGAGATTCTCCTCGATGTATGTCTCTATGGCCTTAGTCTCAGGAACGGACAAGGGGTAGACTCAGCCTCTGGGTGGCATGGTACCCGGGAGGAGATCAATAGGGCAATCGTAAGGTCTGTGTGGAGGCAACCTCTCAGCCTCCTTCTTGTCAAACACATCCGCAAAGTCTAGGTATTGACTGGGAAGGGCTGTCGCGACAATCACCATGGCCAGTCTAATGGGTTTGGTGCAGTGCTCCCCACAGGTTCGACTCCATGATGTGATCTCTCCACTCGTCCAATCGATGTTAGGATTGTGCGTCTGCAACCATGGAAAACCCCAAAAGACTGGAGTAGAGGAAGAGCAGATAACTAGGAATTGAAGTCTCTCGTTATGAATCATGCCTACGGAGAGTGTCACAGGTATAGTAGTCGGGGTAACCTGAGCAGGATGAAGTGGTCTGCTGTCAATGGCCTCAAGTCTTACAGGCGTGTCTTTAGGCATAGTGGGAATAAGCTGCTGTTCACAAAAACGGGCATCGATAAAGTTCTCTGCAGCTCCCAAATCCAAAAAGTCCTCTGTGCAAACGGATCCCTCAGGCCAGGACACTCGAATCGGAACAGTCATCCGAGTGTTGCTAGAGTCAGAGGACAGACCCAACACACCCAAAGCAGGTCCTCTGAACCACTCTAGGTGCGGGCGTTTCCCGATTTCTTAGGATAAGATCTCGCCCAATGTCCTGCCGTGCTGCAGTACAAGCAGAGACCCTCTCTAAGTCTCCTGGACTTCTCACTCTCTCCGACAGATGGGTGACACCCAACTGCATGGGCTCCTCCAAGGTGGAAGGATTCGTAGGCAAACTGACCTGGGCAAACTGATCCAGACGATGATCCATCTCATCCAGACGAGCCTCACAAGAACCTTGAAGTCCCACCGAAGCGGGTCTCATGATGGCCTTCTGATTCTGTCAAGTACAAGTAGTAGGAGACACTGTAGTCAGGTAGGACTCCAGGACAGAACAAGTTCAAACAAGCTGAGGTCAGGATTCCGTAGAGCAGGATAATCGATAAACGTAGCCGAGGTCAGGATTCAGGAGATCAGGATAAATGATAAACGTAGCCGATGTCAGGATTCAGGAGATCAACGTAGTCAGGCGAGCCAAAGTCAAAACACAGGAAAACAGTAATGAAAACGCTATCTGGGCACTAGCACAAGGCATAGACAACCATCAGAAGGCAAGGTCTGGCTGAACTGAGGAGGTTTAAATAGGGAACCGCAGGGGAAGTTCCAATCTCTCGCCAAACCGTCATGACGTCACTTCCGGTGTCCAGGAATCGTGGCCATCATGAGTGTGGCGTAATCTCCCTTCATACAGTCCTGCAGTTCGGAGTTCGCCACTAGAGGGCTGCGATCGCTGAAGCAGGACGCTGTCTACCAGGAGGTCTGCTTCTCCTGCGCAGCACTTCAGAGGACGGTGGCAGAAGTGGCTGTGCGGTGGAGGGGGGTCTCCCTCTCCCCCGTGGCAGCTGCTGTGGAGGTGGCCGTGCGTTGGAGGGGGGTCTCCCTCTCCTACGTGGCGGGTGCTGTGGAGGTGGCCGTGCGTTGGAGGGGGGGTCTCCCTCTCCTACGCGGCGGCTGTTGCGGCAACGTGGGAGCCGAGGACAGGTGAGTAACAGTATCAAGACCAAATCCATTGCATTTCCCCATTGATTCCATCAGTTTTAAAGGTCTCCCACTTATCACATATATCCCTTAAGACTATTACACATCTGCTGTTTTACACAACCTTGTTAAGCAGGGTGAATGAATCTTATGTTGTGGGCTATTAACTTATTTTATGGCTATTTAAATGTTACTTGATGTTATTTAAAGTGACTGATCACTGATTGAATTATTGATGATGAACTGTAAAAGAGGCCTCACTAAGTCTCACACAGAAGAATCTCACTCTGTAAAATGCTCAGATCCAGCACAGCAGTGCCACATAAAGCAGTCACAGTGAAATGTACGGATCCCCTGCCTCCTCCGCTGTTACATAGGCTTTCTTCATTACACAAGACACTTGGAAAAGACATAAAGTCGAAACGCGTTGTGTTTTTAAATATACTTTTTATGTTTGGGCAAATATAGGTTTTCATACCTAGTTCTCCTTATTTTAAAAATAAAAGAATCCAGAAGGATCCTTTTACTGCCTGGAGTGGGTTCAGAAGGAAGGCATCCTTTCGTTTACACCCCAAGTGGGCACCTTGAGCTGTTTATATAGAGCCTGTTCACAGCTCTATCTCATGGCTAAAAGAGAGGTCTAAACCACATTATATGCAAGTATATATATACAGATTTACCCTTAGATTGTGTATTGGGGCACGTGCGCTTACACCTTTATGTTTATTGTTATTTGAATTATTTGAGTGAAAATTTAAAGTGGTCTTTTCACGAGGTGTGTTATAAGTTGCACTTTACTTTATGCTTATTGTTATTTATTTGATTTTTTATATCTCTTCATTACTAGTCTGCTTTTTTTCTTTGAAAGATCCAACACAACCATTGGTCAAGCCCTCCGCATGATATGACAGGAATGGGGCGATTGGACAAAGGAAGATGTAAAGATTTTCGTATCGTGCACATTCATTTTCATTTATTTCGTCCAATGTTGCATTAGTCTGTTTGTTATTCGGAAAATGGCCAAAACAGCAACATTTGGCACGAAAACACATTCCAAAAATGAGCGCGCAACTCTAATATGTAGTGTGTCGAGAGTCAAATGCATACCATTTTTTTTAACTATTTTTATAACTATTACAAAAAAGCCAGGCTTTTAAATGTTTTTGATTGCACATCTTGATATAATAGATCCTAATGACTGTCACTGGCTCAAAGTATTTATACACATTGTGTTCATGACAGCCCCACTACAGATCAATGTACATTAACTATGAGTATACTTTCATATGCATACTTCAAAATGACAAAAGACCTGTGAAGCTGAAAAGAGAAGCTGCAATTTTGAAGGGCCCAATCAGTGGCAGGAAATAGGTCCCATTAAAATAATTGAGAACACTTTCTACACAGGGTTTTAATAGACCCACCTGCTGGGTTTCTTTGAGCTGACTAGTAACACATCTTCTGCACAGAAATAACTGGCAAAAGTGCACATGCATATGGGTCACAACGGACATTTAGAGGTACCTCTCATATACATTAAATAGCTTTTAAAATATAAGCACCTGCCCATCTGTTAGACCTTGATGGTGTTTAGGCCTTACAGGGTTCAGGAGCAGAGGACAGACACCAAACTGCAAGTACTTGCAAGTTAGATATATTTCATCCTTAACTGATTTAAAAAGGGTCCCATTCAGGTCTATGGTCAATGTTAATGAAGGCTGCAGTGCATCATCCAAATAGTGAAGGCTATTGGTACACGAGTACATATACACATTTTTCAATCTGCTTTCACTGGGCACAGACAATTACTTTGATTTTTGAGGAGCAGCAGTTTTTCACTTTTGGGTTAGGCTTTTTTTCTTTTACTTTATTTTTTGAACCCTGTCAGTGCAAATAGGTGTCCTGTGAACTACTGTTTCTTTTATTTATTTTTTAATATGTTTATTGCAAGGGAGGTTAGGACGTTTTGCGAGTTTCAGGTGAGGGCATTCAAGTCCTTGTTACGCTTTAATGCCCTTGTGTTATGGGGAAGACAACAAGATATGATTAGAGAAGGAAACTTGTGCACATTACAGTACAATACAATACAACACAAAGGTTAACCCAATTTAGAAGCTGCAGCCGTCCTCCTTATCCTGGACTATTCTTGCTACTCAAACTGCTTTCTGTGCAGGTGCCTCTAAACTGACCCATGCACACCATATTCATTGAGACAGTGCTGGAACTCACTGGAGGCAAGTATATCACATGCATTGAGATGTGTTAGGCGAATACATCTCCTGCACACCACGTAGCTAAATTTAAATTGGATTATGGTGGTATAATTCATTAAAAAGCATCCTTGTGCAGTGGTACCTATTTTAACTGCTGTAGAGTTTCTAAGTAGAACTTCAATCTTTAGTGGATCTTTAATAACATTTTTCCCTCAACCTTCATGGTTCATTTCTACTCAATGAACAAATATATGGTTTAGAAGGATACAACACGACCACGCAGCTCCTTTTTGAATCATCGTATTGTGCTCCTTGGAACAACCACATCATCTTTTTCCAGAGCAGCCTGTATTTCTCCAATACATCACAGAGCAGAACTACCTGGATGAAAAAGATGTTACCAATTGAATATATCTATCATGTGTGTCCCTAGGCTGTTTATTTAAATTGTTAGGTAGAAGGATATGTTACCTTTTCGGAAACCAACTGTACCACAGTTAACACCGTCATCTTTACCATAGTACATTAACCACAGCTGAGAAACACAGTAGAAACTCTGTGTAATGGCAGAATATAAAATATATTGTGGGATCCAAGTGCTGATAAACCAACAATGGGTTTCGTCTAATAAAATACTTCCTTAGGGTGGCTAAGTACAGTGTTGAAGATATTTAAATAGACAGATGATACACACCTTTTCACAACAAACTTTAACAAAATAAACAAAAATACCCCACATGCTTTACTCTGTCTGTAACATAAAAAATAGACGTGCTTATTTTGGCGGAGGTCCCTGCCATGTTAGGTCCACAGAGATGCGGACGAAGATAGAAAATAGCAGATTGAAAATAGAAGAGAGAACTGAAAAGAAAAGAGAAAAATAAAAGATGCGGAAGTAGTCGTCAGAGAAGGTTGGGAAACAGAGAGCATGAGTAAGATAGTGAAAGAGAATGAGTGTGACAGTGTGTGTGAGTGAAAGGGCCCACAAATTTTTTTGTCTAAAGGCTGTCCTGTACAGCGGGCAAGGGATCCATGTATAAAGTGGATATAGAGGCAAAAGGTGATAATTATGGTAAGTTATATAGATAGAAACAGTTGCCATCTTCCCTTGTGGTTGGATAACATTCCGAAGGGACAATGTCATAAGATTGGTAGAAAGTACAGGTTTTTTTGTGAACAGAGCCAAACTCTCAGGAATAGATTTTTGTAGAAGAATTACAATCTAGAAAATATTTTAAAGGTGGAGAGCGATGTGGGAAAACTTGATCGCCAACTTATGCTATTACCTTGGGTTTTCTTTTCTGACCCAACATATTATTATAAAATAAAAGATTTTGCACAAAAATTGGGGTATTTTGAGAGCTGACCCAATTCTAGGTTGAGAGTTACCTTTAAATCCTACACTCGTTTTTAGGAAAGCTCCCAACTTAAAAAGACTGTTGCTTCTAGTCTTCCTAAGGTTATTAATGAACACAAGACCTCTTGGTTGAGATCTAATCCACTAGGTTTTCATATATGTCAGATATAAAGCCTGCAAAAACACTCATAGCAACCAAAAGGCCTTTTGTTCATTGGCTACAAGTAAATTGAACTTGAACATATCGGTTTTATTCAGGCAAGAAAAAAACATTTATCATTCTGTACCTTTGTACTTTAATACTTGCCCTAAAAGAGGTCTACTTAACTTTAAATTTACAGGTATTCATGTGATTCCATCACTTTGGGAAAGTTTGGAATATCTTTTGGATATATTAATAAGTTACTCTATCCTGCACTTTGCCTTCACTGGACGTTTATTTAAGGATTGGGCGGTCCTATTATAGCGTATTCACATAGCTTCAATTTGGTTTCCGAGCCATTTTTGTGAGTTCTTTCTTTTTAATATTATCCTTATATTGTTATACAGATTTACACTATGTGCACTTGATTCTTTTATTGCAGATAGTATTTTTTAGTCTGCTGATACATTTTTGGGAAGGTACAGTTACAATTGTAAGACTCACTTACTTTACTACTATGTTGTTGTGTTCTCTGGCGCAGCATTATCTCTTTGTGTTATTATATGCAATAGGTGTTGTGCTCTATTGTTACCTTTGCTTTTATAATAAGGTACTCCCATAGTCATGATACTGTTGTACTCATAATCTCTAGAAGACTTCCAGTTCTGAACATGTAATTTGGCGTTCAAATTAATTATGTAAATATGGATGCCACAAAGTGACCAATGCTACATTTGTACGCCATATACCGTATTTGCTCGATTGTAAGACCACCGTGATTATAAGACGAACCCCCCAAATCTGAATATTAATTTAGGAAAAAAAGAAAATAAAGAATATAAGACGACCCTATAGGAAAAAAGTTTTACTAGTAAATGTTAATTCATGTAAAACCATGTAAACTTTTTTTTTTAACCCCTTCAATCCCCTATAAACGTACCGGGACGTCCAAAAAACGCCCACTAAGAAACCCCTATGGACGTCCCGGTACGTCCAGCCCTTCGTGCAGTGTCAGGGACACATCCCTGACGCTGCACGGGAGAACAGGCTGTTCCTGGTGCTGGGAAAGTCTGGAAAATCTATATAAATTAGGTATTTCTGAAATCAGGACACCTGAATTGATAAACTTGGAGGGGATTTTCCATCACTTTACCTAATTTTGTGAGGATTCAGAGGGAAAATGTAAAAAAAAATTAGTTTATTTTTCTAATCTTCGCTAGTTTTTACTAAATTTCTCATTCTAAATTTTCAGCTAATCATCCAACTATGGTATCAAACGAAAGCTCTATCTCTCCTTGAAAATGGGTACACTATTCATAGGAAAGGAGAATAATCGCTAAACCGACATACCGCAAAAATGGCAAAATTGCTCTGGGCTTTGAGGTACCAAAAACCCCTGGGATTGAAGGGGTTAATAAAAGCTATGATTGAGAAAAATATTTTTTTGTTTTTATTTCCTTTTATTTTACAATACAGTTTACAGTTATGCACATCTGCCCCAGGCTTGCCACTCTGCCCCAGAAATGCCTTATATCCTGTATATGCCACTGTGCCCCATGATATGCCTTTTAACCCTCTAAATGCCACTGTGCCCCATGATATACCTTTTAACCCTCTATATGTCACTGTGCCCCATGATATGCCTTTTGATCCCCTGTGTGCCACTCCAGAAATGCCTTATACCTCTATATGCCACTCTGGCATTTAGGGGGTTAAAAGGCATATCATGGGGCAGAGTGGCATATAGGGAGGTATAAGGCATTTCAGGAGGCAGAGTGGCGTATAGAGGGTTAAAAGGCATTTCTGGAGGCAGAGTGGCATTAAGGGGGTTAAAAGGCATATCATAGAGCACTCTCCCTACAGAAATGGCTTATGCCCCCCATTTAACACCCCCCCTCAAAACTTACCGGTGCTTCTGACTCCCTGGTGTGTAGTTGGGGCAGCGGGTAGACGTCTACGCGATCCGCGCAGGCAACTTCCGCTGCAGCCAGAAGGAGGTGCCGCCAGCAGAGGCGGTTGTCTGCGTCCATCACGCCTACACCCCCGGCTGTAAGAAAGAATTCCCCGCAGCGGTGCGGGGGACTCTCCTCTCTGACAGCCGGGGAAGGTCTGCATCTCCTTCCGGCTGCAGCGGAAGTTGCCTACGTGAGTCACGTAGATGTCTACCTGCTGCCCCAACTGCACACCAGGGACTCAGAAGCAGAGCCGGCCTTAGGTGTTCTGGCGCCCTGTGCGGACTACTCCTCTGGCGCCCCCCCATCCCAAAAAAAGAAAGGAATAAAAACTTGTAACAAAACCCCAATCACTATATACTACGCCAAACATTGATGTGGTCTAGGCCTACCACTTAATTGTCTGGCTTAGTAGTAGGGATGCACCGAAACGAATTCTGGACTGAAACCGAAAGTGCAGCATTTACCTGGCCAAAACCAAATATGACCCCCCCAACACCATAAAAAAATCTAACACTTTTATTTAAAGTAAGTAACACACCAAAATAGGAGAAAACAATTAAATAATATTATATATATATATATATATATATATATATATATATATATATATATATATAAGTCCAAAAATAGTTACCGGCACTCCAGGGACTTTCCAAATAACCACACAAACAACTTCGGTTTTCAAGTCTATACATATCATATATATATATGATTAACAGCAATCACATTCCTATCATGCCCAGGCATACCCAGATTCCAGGATTTACTCGCAGACTTGGCATGATAGGAGTATGATTGCCCTATCTACCCCTTCTCACTCTCTTCTGCCGTATCTGCCCCTTCTCACTCCCTTCTCCCTATCTACCCCCTTTCCCCTGTCTCACTCCCTTCTCCCTATATACGCCCTCCTAACTATCTACCCTTTCCCTCTTTGAAGTTCACTTACCTTTCAGGAGTCCTGCGGTGGGGGTGCAAGGCCTCTGCCTCCCAGCTCTGCCACTGTATGGAACAGTATAGAGTGATGGGAGTTATGATGTACTTTTAGAGCATAATTAGATCATGAAAAAGACATTGGAAATGGTACAGCATAACACCCATCACTCTCACACACTTACCAATCCACACATATACTAATCCACACGCATACCAATCCACACGCATACCAATCCACACGCATACCAATCCACACGCATACCAATCCACACGCATACCAATCCACACGTATACCAATCCACACATATATACCAATCCACACTTACCAATCCACACTTACCAATCCACACACATACCAATCCACACATATATACCAATCCACACGTATACCAATCCAGACGTATACCAATCCAGACGTATACCAATCCACACGTATATACCAATCCACACGTATATACCAATCCACACGTATATACCAATCCACACGTATACACCAATCCACACATATATACCAATCCACACATATATACACTAATCCACACATATATACACTAATCCACACACATACCAATCCACTCTCACTGAATGCTTTCCTACCTTTCCTCTTTTCTCCTTACAGCTCCTTTTCCTCCTCTTCGTTCTTCTTCTTCAGTTCTTCTGTCTTCTTCCGGGTCAGAGGGCACGGACAGCGGTGGGCGCGGCTTCAGTGCTGTGCACCGGGATCTGACAACAAACCCCGGCGCACAGCAGCTGTTGCCGCGCGGATCACAAGGGAGCGGTATCGGAGGTCTTTAACAGACCTCCGGCTCCCTTGAGTGATGTTAAGCCGGGTTCAAGGGAGATCCTTGAACCGGCTTAAAATCACTCAAGGGAGCCGGAGGTCTGTTAAAGACCTCCGATACCGCTCCCTCGCGAGCCTGCTCCTCCAGCGGCGGACATTCCGTCTCTGGAGGGGTGCCGGGTGCCCCCCTGATGAGCGGCACCGCTCGCCCCCCCCGCCGCTAGCTACGCTGTTGGCGGCAGCGGTACGCTACGGTGGCGGCGGCGCCCCCTGGAGTGTGGTCGCACACCCCAAAGGCCGGCCCTGCTCAGAAGCACCGGTAAGTTTGGGGGAGGAGGTTACCAGACAGGAGGATCCATGTCCCCTGCAACGCTGCGGGGGATCTGGTTCTTAGTCTCATAGTCAGACCAATTTGAGGTCTGATTATAAGACGACCCCGATTATAAGACGAGGGGTATTTTACAGAGCATTTGCTCTTAAAAAAAACCTTGTCTTATAATCGAGCAAATACGGTATTGCCAAAAACAGATGTAAAATATGGCTTTATTTTCAACACTGTGTGGCTTCACTTATGGGGTGTGACCGGGGATAGGTGAAGTGTCTGTACAAGTACATTAGTGTTCATGTCAAGGTTTGTGAAGGTTCATAGAACATCATTAAATTGTCCACCTCAGACCACAGTAAATATCCTCCATGATCGATGTTGGTGCCCAGCCCTGGGTGTGATGTCAGCAATGATTAATTCCCAATTAACTTCAAAATCCGGTTGGAAATGCAATGCTGGACAGCAGTGAAGACTTTAATAAGGAACTATGGACACCCATCGAAAGTTTTTGGTAAGTTTTCCAACACACTGCTTCACCTAACACTTACTTACCAGGCACAGATTACTAGGTAACCTAGTGATTAAATAATCATGACATAAAATAGAGTCGGGATATCCCCTTTCAAACAAATAAATATAGGTTGAAAAACAAACATTCAAATGATCATAAAATACCATTAAATTATATATTGTTGTGGACCTATAACACCTTTTTGTCCTTTGGTTTCAGGAAAAAACAACATGTCATAAGCCTCGTTAAACCAAATAATAATTTTAATAAACTACTTTTAATTTGATTAGCTTTTAAAGTGACCACATTTTCACATTAATTATAACAGAGGCAGACTCTTACAAACGGTATACAAACACTTGCTGTCTATTTGGTACCTACAGAAAAGTCTATGAGGAAATAGACTTTTAAGTCATTAAGAGCATTAAAATAGACCTTCACCTACATGCAGTTTAATCCATTAATAACACGTTGTGTGAAGCAGAGATAATGGAACTTTTCCACTGTGAGATTAAAGGATTGGAAATGAAGAAAAAAAAATTACACTCATGGATCCAGCAGTTTAAAAAAAATGAAGAAATAAAACACGTTTTACTATTATAATTTAATTAATGTTATTGAAAGGGAACAAGCAGACAGCATGTAAAGATTTTGATAATCAAAACATTTTGTTTCTGTAGACATAAGATATTTAACCCTTTTTGTTTCATAAAATGAGTAGACTTAACCTAATCATAGGGTTATTTTCATTAACAGAAAGTTTGATGTTTCTGCTTTTTTTCATGAAATTAGTCACTAAATATTCACAGCAGAGGCATCATCACGGGCTAAGTTAATGAAACTTCCCCACCCATTTCAGGTATCATATATAAAAGTTAAAGATTACATTTGTTTGGCAGATTGGTTATAGGGATTTTTTTTAACGCCAACAAATGAGAAAATGTATTAGTCTGTAAAAAAAATCTGTATGAATTGCTCCTTAGTGAGTCTGATGAGTTGGATATGCAATCCAAGTGGAGAGTTATCTCGTAATTGAGCAACTGATCCTTTTTTTTTTTTTTTTTGGAGGGTACGGGTAACAATGGCTACAAAATTATCTAGCCAGTGAGGCTGATCAACATACCAAAAAGGATTTTTGAAGGTCCATGATTTCTTAAATCTTGTTCTATCTTAAACAAGGAAGTTTTACCTTACTAAGAGAGTGGTAGACAAGTGGAAAGGTCTTCCAGTGGAAACGGTAGATTTTAACACATTAGGGTAATTTAAACATGCACGGGATAGGCATATAGCGCTCTTAATTGTTTCAGACCAAGGACTGATGAAGGTTTAGGTCTTTAAAGCAGGTTCTATGTTTCCATGGTAAAAGTGGAGAAACAATGCACAAGTCTCTTCATTCCAAGAAAGAATAGTACTAAGATAAACAATAACTTTTAATAAAGGGGCCCCCTGGACAGTTAGGAAGGGGGAACATGACTGCTGTCCCCCTGCCTTGGTCAGTAGTTTATGGTCCGGTTACAGGATGTGGGTTGCAACATTGTTGTTTTAATGTACTGGGGAGGAATAAAGGGCAAACTTACCTTGTTCTGAGCTTCAGTCATTTGACACTCTGGACAAGCTACCCTCCCCTGTTTTTTCTGTATTTGTTCATGTGATATTTGTTACTGTGCTGGTGTCGGTTTTTTCTTTCTTCTAGTCATAGGGGGAAGTCATGGCCAGCCCCTTTGCTTGGAATATCTGGTGTATAGAGAAGACTTGGGGAGACGCGTTCTGCGGAGGCTGATGGTACCCAGAATGAGAGCTCTTGGTAATGTTTGGGGTATCTGCCTGTCGGTAACACGACAGCTGGCGGGATGGTTATGTATATGGTTACAATGTGCTGGTTCATGATGTTTTAATAAAGCTGTGGCCAATGCCCTTACCCACAAAAGCTGTGTTGTTTTATCTTCATAAGTATGCCAGCCTTTTGCTTTATCACGATTTTGTGGGCCACAATTCCCATCACCCTTATCAGCTTGGGTAATAAGAATATTTGGGAACTTGTGGGCTCAGGCTGACGTCGGTGGGTTGTCCCGCTGACATCTGGGGAATTCCCAGTGATCTCAGTGGGCATTCCTGTCAAGATCAGTGGGCGTTCCTGCTGACCTCCCGGGAAACACGGCCATTTAATGGGGAAAAAGACAAGGAGTGGGGTGTGTCAGGATCCAAGGATTTTTTTTTTTATTTTTTTTTATTTTTTTTTTCGGTTTTCAAATCTCTTTAATGAAAAGTAATAAAATATAACTCAACACAGTTGCACATTGTATATAAAATGGCATAACATCAATACAACAGTACCGCGGTACAAAAGTGCAGTTAGGCACATTATTGAATAACATAGACAAAACATATCATAGTACAGTCCAAAAGCGTCTGGAGAGCAACAGTACAGAAGTGAGCTGGATTGAAACACAGTTACAGCAATCTGAAAGCAACAGAGCAACCTGATAGCAAGACAACTCCACGCCTCGGACATTCAGTTGCCAAAAGTGTCGGCATATATAGAACAATGACACATTGGAACATGGAAACAAAAAGAAAAAAGAAACATAAAAACGTACAACAATTGCCCTAGGTACAACACCCGCAGATACATGGCACCCTGAGGATAGAAGAGACACAAAGGTGAGAAATATGGTACTTAATACCTAATATCAAGACGCAGTCAAGGTAGGCGTGAATGTCGCGAATAGGAAAACCTCAAGAGCGGACTCCCGACCCGTCCGCGCCGCATAAGTCAAGTAGACGACTAGAAGTGACAAAAGCGGTCCACGGCAACCATTTAAGGTCGTTTTTATACTCCCTTCCCCTAGAAGAAGCGACCAAATCCTCCATATGGGCAATAAAATTGACTTTAGCAATCCAGGCACCAACTGAAGGCGGGTCCTGCGACCTCCAATACCTGGGAATAACCGCCTTAGCTGCCTGGATTAGGTGAAGGGTCAGAGACTTCTTGAAGGCAGCAACACAGAGGGGGGGGTGTAACAACAAAAATGTCTCCGGGGAGGCGCGGAAATCGGGATCTCCAACTTCACGTATGACCGCCATAACCACCCTCCAAAAGGGCTGCACCTGGACACATTCATACCATAGGTGAACATATGTACCATCCCGTAGGCCACAGCGCCAACACAGCGGCGAGACCTGAGGAAGGTAATGATGTATGTCAAAAGGCACCCTGTACCATCTGGAGAGGAGCTTGTATGCGTTCTCCTGGATTTTGCTCGATAAAGTCCCTTTGTGTGTGAGCTGCAGTATATGAGACCACTCCGCAGTCTCAAAGTTCCTGCGCAAATCCCTTTCCCATAAACACATAAAGAAAGGCGTAGAGGAGCTATGCGCGTCAACTATAAGAGAGTATATAGCAGAGAGAAGGTGGGGAGGCTCTCTATCCGCCACACACAAACGTTCAAAATTCAGGAGCTCCCTGGACAACACGGGATTAGATAACAGAGGTGTGAGGAAGTGCCTAAGTTGGTGATACGCAAAAACCGCAGGGAACGGGGAGGGATCCCGACCTGAAAGTTCCGCAAGCGAACGGACAGCAGCCCCTCGTAGCACGTGACACACCCGGAGAAATCTAACATGTCTAGGGGTAAGATAACGGGAGAGGCCAGAGGTAACATTACTATCCAGGTCTGGATTGTGGATAAGGGGCATAAGCGGACCAGGTACGGTAGCTAGCAATCGCTGCGATAGGACTTTTCGCCAAACCCGCAGGGTCGCCGAAATCGTGGGGTGAGATCTAGGCACCAGGGAACGATGGCAGGCAGGCAACCAGGGAACCGCTGAAATGTGTGAAGTAAAAAAGGAGCCCTCAAGAGAAAGCCATAACTTTGGGACAGCCAGAGACCACTCGACCACCCTACGCAGGTGGGCAGCCATCCAGTACCATTCCAAATTGGGGAGGCCCAGGCCACCGGTAGACTTGGAACGCACCAGATGAGAGAAAGCCACTCGTGGGGCCCTATCTCCCCACACATACCTCCGGAAAACCCTATGACATGCCCTAAAATATGCCCGGGGAAGAAAAATAGGTAAACTTTGAAAAAGATACAAAAACCTCGGTAAAATATTCATCTTTAACACCCCAATACGGCCAAACCATGAGATATGTGGCACTGCCCACCTTCGTAAATCAGAAGTGACCGAAGACAACAAGGCGTCATAATTCAAACGCATGGTTAAGGATATATCAGCCGCAATGTTTATACCTAAGTAGCGGATCGAGCGGTCTTGCCATTTCATGGGGAATACCGTTAGCAATGCTGATTTAAGGTCACCAGGGATGTTGATCCCCAGAATCTCTGATTTCTGAATGTTGATTAAATAGTTTGAAAAGCCCCGAAAAATCTCTAGTTCGCGGATCACATGTGTGAGGGAGGATACTGGCTCTGTAAGCATACACATCATGTCATCCGCATAAATCGCGATCTTATGAGTGACGCCCTGCACCTGAATACCCGAAATGTTGACATTCGCCCTAATAGCGCAAGCTAAAGGCTCCATGGCAAGAATAAACAAGAGGGGAGACAAGGGACAGCCCTGCCGCGTGCCGTTCCTCAACTGAAAAGCCCCGGAGAGAATACCATTCACCCGAATCTGCGCCGAAGGATTAGAATATAGCGCCTGTAGGAGACGGCGAAAACTACCCTGAATTCCCATCCGGTCCAGCACCCGGAATAGAAAAGGCCACGCGATCCTATCGAACGCCTTCTCGGCGTCCATAGAGACCAAGGCGAAAGGAGAGCTGCGGCTTTGGGCCAACGTTAGGAGATTGAGCACCCGAATGGTGTTGTCACGGGCCTCTCAGCCCGGGACAAAACCCACCTGGTCGCCATGTATCAAGGAGGGAACGTAAGACTGCAATCGCATAGCCATGACCTTAGCTAACAACTCCATATCAGAGTTTATAAGAAAGATAGGGTGATAATTAGAGCAGTGCTCCGCATCCCTTCCCGGTTTACGTATCAACGCAATGTATGCCAGGTTCGTCTGAGGGTGGGGGGTCTGACCCTCCGCCAACGAGTTAAAGAAACGGGCCAAGTGAGGTCCCAGGGCATCAAAGAGGCGTTTATAATACGTGCTTGTGAGGCCATCCGGGCCCGGGCACTTACCCTGAGGGGTGGCTTTAAGTGCTGCCTTGATTTCGTCACAAGACACAGGGGCATTTAAAACATCTCTAGCCGCGTCATCCAGGCGTACAGTGGTATATTTGGCCAAATAAGAATTCACCCGTTCTAAAAAAGAGGGATCCACATAGGGTAATGTAGGCAAATTGTACAGGGATTCATAATAGGAGAGGAAACATTGAGCAATGCCATGGGATTCATAACACAAAGAGCCCGAGGGCTCCCTAATTTTAGCAATATAAGAGGACGCTTTCCGCACCCTAAGCGCACGTGCCAAAAGCTTGCCCGGCTTGTCGCCAAATTCATAAAAGAGTTTTCTAGTAAAGGAAAACGTGCGCTTAATGTCCGCATCCATCAGGGAGGCCAACTGGTCTCGAAGAGCCCGCAACTGAGGGAGGAGATCAGGGGTTAAAGTGGCCTTATGAGCTTGTTCCAACTGAAAAATTTTGTGTAGGAGCAGTTTAATGTCCGTGAGTTTTTGTTTTCTAAGCGTCGACCCTAACTTAATGAAGTGGCCCCTAAGGACCGCCTTATGGGCTTCCCAAACAGTCGGAAAAGGTAAGTCGTCCGTGATGTTCTCCTGAAAGTAGTTGTGTATATGTTGTGACATGTCCGATATGTGTGAAGGGGCACTCAACAGATTGTCATTTAATTTCCAACACCAAGGCTGGGACCGCGGGGGCGACAACTGAAGGGTGAGGTGAACCGGAGCATGGTCGCTAATAGTTTGCACCCCAATGCTAGTAGAATGCAGATGGAGGAGGTGGTGGTGGGAGAGGAACAGGGCGTCAATCCTAGTATACCTGTCATGGACAGACGAATAATATGTAAAGTCATTAACAGTGGGATGCTGCGCACGCCACACGTCAACTAATTGGGTAAAGTGGAGAGACTTTTTAACTTTATTAATATTGGAGAAAGGGAGGTGGGAGGACCGGGACGAGGTATCTCGAAGAGGGTCTAAAACCATGTTCATATCCCCACCAAAGATCGTGAGTCCTTCCTGAAAGTCACCCAAGCGCGACAACGTACGACACAAAAAGCTATGCTGTCCCCGATTCGGCGCGTACACGTTACCGAGCGTCACTTTAGTATTGCCCAAGACGCATTTAACAAACAACGCCCTGCCATCCACATCCCTCCAAACATCCAATAAGCGAAAGGGTAACGATTTATGTAGGAGGATGGCGACTCCTTTAGTCTTGGAATCAGGGGAGCTAGAGAAAAAGCAGTGGTCAAACAGCCTATTAGTGAGTCGGAACTCCTGCGACTGTCGAAAATGTGTCTCTTGTATAAACGCAATGTGGGTTTTACTAGAACGTAAGACATGCAACAATTTAGAGCGCTGTTGTGGTTTATTCAACACCCTAACATTCAAGGAGGTAATTGTAATATTATCAGGGGCCATCATCAAACCAATGAAGACGGAGCTTGGTGACAAAGTATAACAGTAGGGCAAATCCAGGTAACAAATAAAAGAAAACAGAAACAGAAACAAAACAAAAGACAAAAAACGGAACTAACCGAGTCCCAGATGTCCCAACAGGGCATAGCTGAGGACCCGAGATGCCTAGGCATCGAGTAGTGAGCCCATCGACCCAGGGAGGGTCAGAAAACCATACGTCCACTCCCGTAGAAGCGGAGTAAGTCGACTCTAGGGGGATGATGCAGGTAGCCAGGATAGACTAATTGCAGAACAACACGGATCCGAGAACGAGCCAGGCCGGACACCCGGCCTAAAAAGAGAACATCCACTTACAAAACAGTGAGATATACATCAGCATATTAATGTGCAAACAGGATCACAAATACATGCATGTGCATAAGACCGAGACTCCCCACACCTGAGTAGTTGCGAGAACAAAAGCGAAAACAAAACAAAAACATAAACATAAGGCGCCGATAAGGTAAAACTTAAAACAGAAAAAAGTAAAAAGACAGCAACCCGACGGGCCCATACGAGTAGGCATAATGGAACAGGCAAGTCCAGGACAGTCTTACCGCCGAAACAACATAACAGCACCGGAAGGTGCGAGTCCGTGGTGGCAATGAACCGACCAGTTGCAAGAACAGGAGACAGCACCGGCGAGGACCCGTTTGCAGCCCAAAAGAACAGACAATCCAAGAAGAGGCAGGCCTCAAGCTGTGGCGTCTTCATGTCTCCTTTGACGCTTCTGTCGCTGCGGACGAGGTGACCATTCCCTGGAAGGATCCGCCAGGCTCTGAGGAGGATGAAAGGTGGGTTCCCATTCAGGCACATGACAGCGAGGTAGGCCCAAAGCTTCCGTAAAGCGGCTCACATCCTCCGCTTGTCTAATAACATAAGAGTCGGTCCCACGGCGTATTATTAGGGCAAAGGGAAATCCCCATTGATAGGGAATATTAGCCTCCCTCAGAGCCTGCGTGACAGGTTGAAGCATACGGCGAGATTGTAGAGTGACAGGCGACAAGTCCTAATAGATCTCAATGGGATGAGGGTCCCAAGAAATGGAAGATTGCCTCCTACAGGCCCGCAATATGTCCTCCTTAAGGGGGTAGCTTTGCAGGCAGCAAACAACATCACGGGGAGGAAGAGCATCAGGTGGCTTCTGCCGAAGCGCCCTATGGGCCCTATCGAGATGTATAACAGCATCTGGAGATCTGTTAAGAAGCTTATTAAAAATCACCTGCAGGGTCGACGGCAGCTCCGAGTGTAACACCGATTCCGGTATGCCACGGATCCGTAGGTTGTTCCTACGGCCCCTATTATCCAGATCTTCGAGTTTCCTCGATAACTGTTGGAGTAGTGTAGCTTGGTTCCGCAGCTGTGCCGTCAGGGAGTCCACAGTGTTGTGGATGCGAGGCTGGTCTTCCTCCAAGGAGGCCACGCGGTCGCCAATATGGCGGATATCACTTTGAATGACCGAGAGGCTGGCGCGTATGCCTTGTGTGGCTCGTTCAATAATTGCCGCAATGTCATCTTTCGTAGGCAGCGAATCGAGTTTGGCGTGCCAAGCACTGCTCCCGGAGCCTGGACGCGACGAGCCCTCAGTAAACGCCGACTCTTCGGCAACATCACTCTCCACGCTAGGGGATGAAGATGGCGGCCCATGGAAGGAGTCCCGCGAGTCCCTGTCAGAGGCAGCAGAGAAATAGGAACGGACAGAGGTAAGCGGTGCCTTGTCTGATGTTCCTGACGCTTTAGGTGTAGCTTGGGCTCTATTTTGCTTGCCCATGGTGGATGAAAAACGCAAAACCGAGGCTTAATATCGGCCAGGTGCCCCAGAGCTCCGGACTTAAGCGTCCATCTTGGTCTCGAGCAAACCACGCCCCCCCCCCCAAGGATTTGGTTGTTGACCTGCAGAACTGGTGCTTCTCCTGGAGTTCTCTGGGCCAAACCAGAGCGTTCCCAGGTATGGTAATGAGATAGGTTCCGTTTTTTGCAGTACAGGGGTGTCGTCACCCTGGACCTGCTGGGCCCAGGCCAGGATATACCAATCGATGTACATATCTTAATGTGACACTTAGGAGTTATATTTTAGCATCGACTAAGATAAATAACAGAAGAAATCACTTTATTGTAACATTCTTTTATATTTAGCCTAATGTCAGTGCCTGGTGGCTTTGAATCTTATTAATTTTGCCAAATTAAAACTGTTGCATAAATAACTTTTAACAAAATGTATAGACTTTCTTCCTATCATTCTTTTTTATGTATTTACATTCATATGAACTTACAGTCTTATGATACACATATTAATTGTGAATGGTAATTAAATATTATTTGGCACAATTGCAAGGATCATTTACCCGAAGATGACTTAACGATGTGCCTTTAACTAAATATAGTTTTTTAAGTAATAGAAAATTAATAATCATCATAATAAGTTCCTTGATATATTTGTTTGAATATAAGACAAGGTTTTTTTCAGAGCAAATGCTCTGAAAAAACCCTCTTCTTATATTTGAGGTCTTCTTATAATCTGACCTTAAATAGAGGCATGACTATAAGACTAAGATCCAGATCCCCCGCAGTGCTGCAGGGGACCTGGATCCTCCTCTCTGGCAGCCGGTGGAGGTCTGCGTGATGCGCGCAGACAACCTCCGCTGCTGCCCGACACTTCCACCGGTGGTTCTATGAGGGAGCACCGGCATCACATGACCTTCTGGCGCTCTGTCATAAAAGCCCGGCGGTGGTTTTTACTATAGGGTAGTCTTATATTCAGGCTTATTTTTTCCCCCCTAAATTAATATTCAAATTTTGGGGGGTTGTCTAATAATCAAGATCAAGCAAATATAATGGCATTACAGGCGTCATATTTATACTAAAAAAGAGGAACCTTGTGGCAGGAAGAGAAGTCCTACACCCACCTCTGGTTTTCAAGTGGGCTAAGTCACCCCTGATTGAGCCCTTCTGACAAAAGAACAGAAATTCTGGGGAATGCTGCCATTTAGCTTGGTGCAGAAAACAGGTTCCTAATTGCAAAGTAACTCTTAAGGTTACTTTGCAATCAAAGGTTACTTTGCAATATTAAGGTTAATATATTGTATCATGTTTGTAAGTACCTCTAAGTAAGTAACCAGCTTAAACTTCAGAGGTGGAATTGCAGTAATCTACTGGAGCATATATTAAGGTGCACATGCCCCACTATGTACACCTAGGCATGGTTCTTAATTGTTACATGCTGCTGAGTAACATGCTTTAATAACAATGTTTTCAATTTGCTTATTGTTATAAAAGTATGTTACTCAGCAGCATGTAACTCAGCAGATCTCCTTGGGGAGAAGAAATGTTGAATTAGTTGGGGGGACTCCATCTCCATGAGGACAGCTGCTGAGTCACTGCACAGTCAGCATCCAGATAACCCTGCATCTGGTGTGACATATGGGTCAGAGGGGCATTATTCTGCAGTTGAGTGGGTTCAAGTCACAGATTAATTAATACAAGTGCAAATGTTAGTTGGCAACAGATGAATGCAAAGGGCAACCTGTAAGCATCTGTAAGACCTGAAAGTCAGCTGAGCTCCAGCTTGTACTTCTTTACGAACCA